>OY740778.1:23199746-23490681 GCA_963513935.1 Aphrophora alni
GAAAAAATTTTACCAACCACGAAAAAACCTATTGTAACACATGTAAAAAAAGACTTAATTTGTAAGTCTTAAAATAAAACTCATAAAGTATTATTGAAGTTTTTATTTAATTCTTTAAATAAAATGTTACTAAATTATGAATGTGAATGGAAATTTATTTCTAATATAAAAATTTACATTAAAAAGATGCAATAAATAATAAACACACAACTATTGGATAATTTTCGTCACACAAATCCAAAACCAAAAATTTTTTAATCTAGTAAAATATACTCGTAGGTTTAGTTTTTGTATTTAATGACTTCGATTAAGCAAAGAAAATAAAGTTATTATGCAATCGAACTTGCTCTAAAATTTAGTTAAGAAAATCGTTGAAATCTCGGCCAATTGGTGTAGAGGGGGAAAACACTCTGCTCCTTGCAGTGGATTTTCTACGGTGCGATTCTTAGTTTGTTATACTTGCATTAAAAAAAAAACGGTTTCATGTGTTGTGATGTAAGGTAAAAACATTAAGCAGAAAGTTGGCAATAATGTTTTTTGAATAATAATCTAAAACTTAGCTCCTGCCGAGATCGTTTGGCTTATAAAAATGTAGTTTGTTTTAACTTTTTACCCCACAAAATTTAACAATATTAAATAAATGATCTATATTATTGCTGTTTGTGTTTGTGTTTGTGTTTTTTTTTTATGTACTAACACAGTGGTTTGACAATGGCCCTGTGAGATTGAAACCGTGGTAACCAAAACAACGACTGCTACATCATTAGAAAAGGAAATAATCTTTTATTATTAATTTGAAACTTGTACAACGATATTTGTGTATTGTAAGTTTCATGTTCCTATTTTATTTTTTTAGGCTGATATCGTTCTTAAGTACATACGATAATAACTACGGCGGATGGACAGCAACCAGAAATTATATTTTTCTGTTTTGTAAGTCCATGAGAAGTATAAATCAGTCAAAAACGTAGATAGATTATTTGAAAATTACCAAACCTGCAATTCGTATACTGTGTAAATAAAATGACAAATTGATTGCCTCAAGTTTAGTCTACATTTGTTTTGTATCGTAAAATATTATTTTGTAATTTTCTCAAAGTTAACAAAACAGCTTTCTGGATGTAAAATTAATTTCTGTAGTGAAAGTCTCAACGCTCAGTTTATTTCGAAACAATTCAATGCCAGCTGTCTGAGTTTGAGATATTTAAAGTTGTGATTAATTTCATGATTTTGTTTTGTTTTGGAACTTGTGCGAACAATCTGTGATATGTTACAACGCTTGGGGAAACGTTTGCCAATTTATTTTGTAAAACATTTGAACGGTAATAGAGACAAATACTTATAAAATATAAAATAATTGTATTTTACAGGTTTTCTTAACCTCAAATTTGTGCATAACACTACTGTACTTTCTTGACGTCGGTAGGCCTTAAATTAAATTTAATTAAAAAGGAAAGGTTAGAGAGTTGGAGTAAACCTCAGGCACCGCACTCGTTGATCTATTGTGCAGCAAAGCCATTAATTCCCGCTTAGCAAGTTAGACCCCTTTACGAGTGTCAGAAGTCCACTAGCTGTTCCTCCAAGGAGACATCGCTAGGATCTTGATGTACCCACGCTTCTTATTACCATGGACTAAGGTCTCCGTTTCCTTACACTGCACTGTCTAAAGATCCTCCTATCCTGTGCAAGTGCCCCCTCAGACTAGAGTTTCCCGTGATTTCTCCGAGTTGTCCTCTATACGAGGTCAGTATTGTCTCTTCAGATCCTCCTGGAGGTACTTCTCTCAGTAGTGACTTATATTGGAGTGTCCGTTGAAACCATCCCATCTTTGATGCTGTATTCTTTAAACCCACTTATTTATCTCAACCGGGACTCGTGGATGTGCATATATTATATCGTATGCGTGTATGATTAAAGAATAAAGACAAATAGGTTTCTGCAGGTGACTATATATAGTCAACTAGCCAGATCTAAAAAAAAACAAACACTTTTGTCAATATACATTGTGCGATGATACATGCACTAACCAGTCTTGACAGATGGATTTACATTCGTAATAAACTAACAAAACTTGAATTTCCTATTTTTAATTTTGTTTATTTTATTTTTTCTGGTATACTAATTTATTTAGATTTATCAAATTTATCTGGCGATACTAAATATGATCTAAATTTTTTTCAAAATATGGTAGGTTCTGTAAGTAAATGATTTCAACGATTTTCTTAACTATATTTTAGGGCAAGTTCGATTGCATAATTACCGAAAATGAAACACTATGATTCAACTTTTATGTGTTTTAAATCAAATTTTATTAGAAATCAAGTTATGGTGAAATACAAAATTGAATTAGAATGATCTCATTAGTTATGTTCAACAATCAGGGGCTCGACTCGCTTCGCACGATTCGGAAATAGTCAGTTTCTCTGCCTTAACGGGAATTGGAGCTTCACATATGTGAAGAACCTACACTCGCTACACACATTTCGAAAGCTCGGGCCTTCCGAAACTTGTAACTATTGAAATATTACATTTTCTTGGGAGGTCAAAGATAGAAATTACATTTTTGACAAAAACTTTGCTATTTTTCATCGTAGAGATGTGGTATAGATACAATTACATGTACAATTGAAATCTTTTGGTTTTTTATCTAATTTAGTTTGTTAAAAGTTAAATAACACTAGCGAAATGAAGATAACTCTTTAAAATGGTAAACATTTTAATAATTCATTTAGTTTTTTGAATTTCTATATTTCTTAATGCATCACTAGTAGTTGACTTATTGAAAAATATTACAAGCCTTTTAAATTTTATTTGAAATATAGTTATTGGGGCCCCCCGGTCATACAGGGTGATTATGTTATCGTGAGAACTATTGGGGTATATCGTAAACTAATAATCCAATTAAAGACTTTAAATAGGGGACCTTGTTGCCTTTTTGTATAAATTAAAAATATGTTTTACAAACTCTGAAAAATGGCCTCCATTTTTCCATATGGCTGCAAACTTTTTAATTTCTTACAGGGACCCTATTTTTTGATGAATTTTTATTTTGTACAAAAATTAAAGATTTTTTTGTTCTTGGTTATTGTTTGAATAACCTGCTCGTTTAAAAGTAATAGGCGCTAAAAGTTTCCAAACTTTTTTAGTTTGAAGCATTTTCAAAAGGCAATTTTCCACAAATTCCCATTGTTGAATCAAGATAAAATTGTAAATAATCATAGTCTAAGATGTGTAAATACTAATGTACCACTAAAAATTACACAAATAATTTGTTTAACAAAGAAAAACTAGTTAGAAAATTGAGGGTAAGCTAAGTAAGGTAGTAGTGTAGATTAAGCAAAGTAAGGAATTAAATAGCCTGAGTAAACAATATTTAGTATGAATTAAACCTGATTCAAAATAGAATGTAAACCTATTGTTACAGATCTTTAGAAAACAGTAGTAAGTACAATAGTCCAACAATTAAGTTGGCAATACTGTAGTACATCAGCAAACAATATGTTATGAGCAGTGAATTATTGCGTTGTTGACATTTCTTGTGTACTCACTAACAGTTTAGTTTTGATTAAAACTTTTAGGTTTATTTACAAACAAGTTTTCTAATGGAGTTCTAAAATAATGAAAAAATAATAAATCTCTAAGTTTATTTTCTTTATAATAGAAACAGTGAATTAGTATTATATAGTTAAGAAAGCTATTCTGATAGACGAGTTCCTATCCATAAATTTTTTTTAATGTCTAGTTACAAATTTAAGAAATTTTGGATCATTCAGAAGAACACTTCAAAATCGCCACTCTACTGTTATTACTAAGGAGTTAGAAACGAACATTCATTCATATTTTGAAGCTCATCCTACTTTTTCACTTAAGACATACGAGGCAGTTTGTTACGATTCGGCAAATTTTCAATACTGTTCTTAAGAATCGTCGAAAGTTGAAGTTACCCCGACACTCCTCTACATCTGCATTACTAAAATAATAATCTGTAGGTCTACGAATAAAATAATAAAACTTTGTCAGTGTTATATAGTATAATTATAATAAATAAATCATATTATTTTAATGATTTAAAATTTAATTTTAACAATTATAATAATTTTATTTGTCTGGTGTCGCGCAACTTGTATGTCGAGGTTCAGTAAGATGTGGAACGATTAATCGATTATTCGCAAAGCCGCTCGAATGTCGAGAATAATCGACACGTCGATTCAGCGACCGACGCCGCTTGATTGTTGTGACTTTCAACCAATTGTGTACTATGGGTTGATATGACGAATCTTTTTATTGTTTGTCTTTGCAACCACGTACCCATCAGAACCCATAGTGTTTAGGCATTGCTTGAATGATTCATGTCCTATTAACAAAGGTCAAGACTTAGTGTCTAAGAATGTTTATATTGTGAGATCCATTACACCTTGAGGCTTTCTCTTACCCGTTAAGGGACTCATCTTCTTAAATTAATTTTCGCTACAGATTTGTTTACGCCACCGTAAAGGCCATTTCACACCGGCGTACTGAACGTCCTGGACGTTTGGTACGTTTTTGTCAAAATAAATCGCTTCCCATGCTATCAAATGAGCCATTTCACACCGCCGACGTCCTGGACGGATTTCGGAGGATCGCTCGGAGAGTGATTTTTCACAAACGTCCAGAACGTCCACGGCCTAGCGCATGCGCAATGAACACTTCGGAACCACGTGCTCCGCTCCCCTCATTTCTGCAAAACCCCGCGTCATCTGCAGTGTGTTTGTTGTTGCTGGTGTTTTGTGCATTTGTACCATGGAAGCGTTGTTGGAAGAAGTACTTGATCATCCTGTAATCTGGGACACAACCCTAGAAATATACAGGGACCTGGTTATGAAGAACGCACCGTGGGAGGAGATTGCTGCAAATCTTCAGAAAGATAGTAAGTTGTCATTTACTGTAATGTAATAACATTAGAGCAACGATTATATATTTATATTGTTATTTAATGGAAGTCATTATAGTATAATTATTAATGACCTTATTTTATATTAGTTTTACTAAAGGCTCAATTTAAAAAAATAATAACAATCGTATTAACTTTCACAGGCAAAACAAATATTATTTAAAATAGAAATCATGTTATGTTATGTTATTCTTAGAAATAGAAATTGATATATAATACTAGGTACAGTAATCTATAAAATGTACATGTCAAATACCTAAAAAGTAGGCCTACATGTAATATATTGCATTGCATCTAGGCATTGTGGATTACATTAAGCGAACAAGTGGACGTTTGGTACGTTGCTGGGCGGTGTGGAATGGGCGCGTACTGAACGTCCCAAACGGTGTGAAAAGGCCTTAAGCAGGTTCTGAATAGATTCTTTCTTTATCGGCTCATCTGCATACTAAGACTATTCAATCACTATGGTTTCTCTACATTATATCCTTCTTTTTAATACGTCGATGGGTGCAAGGTTCCTTTAACAACAATATTTAAAATATTTCCAACTTAAATGAAAAACGTTTTATACTAAGGGGGTGGCGTTGTTTTTTTAGGAGTAGTCTATAATAGTACATTTCATCACTAGGACCAAAAGTGAAGCTTTTCAATACAAGTTCAAGTTTAAAGGTCGAGGCGGAGCCGAGGCGGCGAAAGTGAGCGAGGATCGAAAAGCTTCTTTTGATCCTAGTGATGAACTATATTTTTCGTTATACTGCAAATAGTAGGGAAGAAAACAATTTCACAAAAACTGAAATGTTATAACCTATTTACCTTCAAATCGCCGACGGTAACAGCTGTTTTAACGATTATTTACAATCGAGAGTATCGGTTGTTTTTACTTTACAATCGATAATTATGTGGTATAAACAAAGTTAACAGCTAATGAAGTCGACCTCAGCTGATATTTTTAGGTCCTAGGGCTAAAAAGAACAACAATCTCAATGCATGTATTGAAAACAGTTGTTTTTGAAGCAGTATGATGATAAAATATAATTTCATTTTGTAGGAAAAAACACAAAACCTGTACATCACTTCTTCTCAATATATATATATATATATATATATATATATATATATATATATATGACGATAAAATATAATTTCATTTTGTAGGAAAAAACACAAAACCTGTACATCACTTCTTCTCAGTATATATATATATTTATTTTTTTTTAATTATAAAAAATATCGCTTATTTTATAACTTAAAACTACAACTTGCCACTTACGAATACAATAATAATTATATAGAATATGTATACAGGAAAACATTTTATTGACTTTGCCCTGTGAGTGTTTTCTATAAAAAATAGATAACTCTTCTGCCAAGTAAGGATGTTTTGGGTATAACGCCTCGATTTTTCTTGAATTTATGTTCAGGACTCAAGAGCTTTAGTATCTAGTTCCCTTTTTCATATGCATAAATAAACCTAGACATATATTTCTATTTTTATTTTTTTTATTTTGTGTAATTTTTTTTATCCACTATAATTAAAAATTGATTCTGGATCCTCACTTGTGTCCACTATCATATTAACTTTCTAGTAAATGTAGTAGCATGATTTAAATTTTCGTTTAATCTCTTGGCCTATTATAAAAAAAAAAAAAAAAAAAAAAAAAAAAACTATTATAATGTACAATGGTTGCATAAATTTAGATCTCAGACGTCTAGGACATTCTATCTCATCCTTGAATATGTACTCATTATACGCCGAATTTTTAGGCATCTGTTTTGGTAAGTTTGTAATTTGTTTCTCTTTTTAGTGATGAAAGTATGAAATCTTTTTCTTTTTAAAATATTCGTAATAATAAAAAGAAATCATTTTCAATTAAATTTCATAATGACGAAAAGAAATTACTTTATCTCCGGGCGTACTTAAAATTAACAATGTTCATCGTATTGAGCTCCTACTAAATCCTGAAAACCATTAACGAACAATTTTCCAACAAATAAAAAATTATTAGGTAATATTAACAGTTTAAAATGTATTTTTTCTTCAAATGATAGTTTATATATTAAACAAATATTCGTCTATTAAATCAGTTTATCAGATATCTATTATATAGTGGTAAGATTGCAGGCTGCTATTCGAACTAACCAATATATTATTTTTTAAATAAAAATATATAACGTTTTTAATAGATAGAGTCCAACAATTAAAATCTCAATTGTTAGCGATTACTATAACTACTGAATGCAGCTAATCAAGATTTTCTATTGTTGGAGCTGATTCTATATCCAACACTCACACAGATCACATCTTCCTTAAGGAGGCTGGCTGAAAGACTTACATTTGCAACATAATGGTCGTTGATGATACACAGTTAGTTAACGGAGGAAAGTTGAAGGCCATTCATACCGTCGGCTCGTAGTGGAGGTTCACCTCGTTCTCAATATATTTAGTAAGGGAATATTTTTATCGAATTATAGGGTAAAAAAAATAGCATAGGTAACTATCAATGAATACATTATGTATTCATTGTAACTCTTGGGTTATAATTTTGAGCTCAATATGAGCTCATTATGAGCTCAATATGAGGCTTCGTTATGAGCTGAATATGAGCTCATTATGAGCTCAACGAGCTTGCCAAAGTGCATGTGTTTTGCTAGGATCTATTCGTTATTAATTCATTTTAAAATTCGGATAACATAGCATGCACTTTGGAAACGCGAATACCTTTTATTCAGTAAATAATAATTAATTGTAAATTTTTTTAATTTTTAATTTTTTTTTTTTTGTGTTATGACCGGTCGCGATAATTAAACATCTATTATAGTGCTAGGTGCGATGAAGTAGGTCGGTACAATCCCGGGGTTGTCAACCGCGTAAGGAGATTATGGGTGGTATCGACTAGTACCCGTTACATACTTGTTGTTTCGCCGACCTATACACATACACATATACACACACAACACACACTCTTTATGAGTGGGTCTTTCAGCTGGTACACACAAGACTGTAATAAAACAACTTTCACATTATGGTATTTGTGTTTTATTTATTAGCAACCATTAAGTTAGACGTAACATTAAATTAACATTTTTAAATGAATGGTGATAGAGATAAAATATTTTTAATGGTATTTAAAACACCTACAGTACACAAAATAAAATTTTCTATTATTGTATTGTATTAAATTTCAACATGTTCTTAATTATTTAATTCATATTTTACTAGCCTACAAAACTCTTTTTGTTGAACAACACGTGACATAATCTGGTATTAGGTTAAAATATCTTGGAGCAAGAAAAAACGCAGTCAACTCCCGGCGTGATCACATACAAAAGAATCGGAATATACGATTGGTATTCAAGCATACGATTTAAGAAAACGAGTTTTTAACGACATACACGAGTTTTCATCATTACTGTTGAGACCGAAGATTCTTGGTGGAATTCCATGTTTAAAGATAATAAAACACAATTTTTATTTTGTAACATCCACTTTTTATTAGTCTAGCCGACCAATGGTTTCGCCCGCTAAGGCATTGACGAGGCTGTATTACACACATTACAGTCTGTAATATAGCCTCGTCAATGCCTTAGCAGGCAAAACCATTGGTCGGCTAGACTAATAAAAAGTGGATGTTACAAAATAAAAAATTGTGTTTTATTATCTATAAACGAGTTTTTTTATGAAAGCCCAGCAGAACCAAGGGTGTTTAGGCGTTGCTTGAATGATTCGTGTTCTAGTGGCAACGGTCAAGACTTTCCTCGGAGAGACTTAGTGTCTTGGATCGTTTGATAATGTCACCACAACCGGGAACTATTTCACCCGATTACTTTCCCAACACTTGCACGTCAAAAACTGCCAACACACACACCAACCAAACATCAATTTCCCGGCCATAAAAAACATTGGCCCGATAGCTTCACGTCGATTGCGAGGGCGCCTACAAACAAAATTCCGCGTATACAAACAAAAGCGCCCCGCAACACTGTTCCGAACCAATCACAACTTACCTCGTCTCGCTGATTGGTTCACATCACGTAGAACTTAGACAATGGACAGCTCATTGTGTAGGAATAGGCAAGCTAAGCTTCAAGCTGGTAGGGCTGAAAGTTGTATAAGTACCTGCACAAAAACACTTCACTTGCACCCTCCAGAGAGACACTACTCCACACTACTTCCACACTCGCTTTGCTGACTGAACCCTGAGCCACCTCCCGCCTACCAGCCAATACACGTTTTGATCTTTAGGAACAACATCTTATTACCTGACTCCTGCCAAGCCACCAGCGAGATCGCCACCTCTCCGAAAGGTCACCCCGTGGCTACCCGTAAGGGAAATTAAACGGAGAAATCCGGGCAAAGGCAGCAACTGGGTCCCTCCGCATCGCCTCCTGAAAAAGAAATTGTAGGTGCTTTGGTGCCGGCGATAGTGAGTGGACACAACTCCGTAGATGCCCAAGACTAATCAATACGGCGAATCGTCCGCCAGAAGGCCAGGAGGCACTTCCGAACCAGCGGATGGAGCAGAGATCGCTTACTCCTTCCCGACCTTGGTATTTATACCTATCCGCCCCGTTCACATCCCCAACTACTCCCCCGACATTCATAGGGCCCCACTTTACGTGGTGTTCTAAGTAACTACACCGACTGGCTCTTTTCAGGGCCGACAAAAAAGGTCAACATCGTCCCGTAACCCGCCTTCCCCATTCCCCATTCCCCGCACCAAAACACCTAGACCCTCTTGGGTCGATCTACCTAACCGAAACTCACTGTCCCGAATGGTCCACCATCCCCGAGGCTACGTCAAACCCATGATGTTTAGGTGTTGCTTGAATGCTACGTGTCATAGTGACAAATGTCAGGACTTTGCTCAGTGAGACTAGGTGTCTAGAAAGTGTTTGATTGTGGAATCATTACCCCTTGAGGCTTTCTCTTATCTGTTAAGAGAGACTGTCTTTCCTCAACTACTTAAGGCTCTGCAGGAGCGAAATGAAATAACCGAATTGACACCAACGCAACATCAGTGCACGGGAGATTTGTGAATTACTAGCACCATTGCGCATTAGCTTTTGCACAATATAATCCTAGTACAATTTCCAAGGGCGGGAAAACTCGAAGTAGACATTAGGCTAGACTTCTACTACGCATGCATGTAAATCTCTGCCGCTCTTATCAGTTCACATCCTTTGTTTATATTTTCAATTCATAAGGATTCCGGGCTTTTGACCTCCACATTTGCTTAGTTTACACATATCCTATCTACACTAAACCACTGCTCTGGGCTTGGAGCTTCTTTGCATTGTAGACTTTGTTATCTAAAATTGATTAACACACTATGGATATTATATTCTTTAATAACTATTTCGTTCTTCTTCCATTTTATGAAACCAGTTTTTACACTGTAGCAAATATTGTAAAATAATTGAACCACGTCTAACTATATTTTACGCATAGAAAAAACAAATTTTTACCCATTTTGAAGCGTAGTGTTCAATTTTTAAAATTATTAATACTTGTAATTAATTAAGATTTTTTTTATTTGCGACATGACAAGGGTTACGTATGCATCTAAATAAACTGATCTTTTGAGAGAGGAATATTAAATAGTGATACATACATTTTACTGTACTTGCTAATTATTAAATTTATGAACGAATGAATAATAAGGAGCAACTATTGATATTGACATTAAATAATAATATGGTATAAATATCACTAGACAAACTTCCTCTTCTCCCATCTGAAAAACCAAATAAAAACAACAAAAAAAAAAAAAAAAAAATATGAAATCCTCACCAAAAATTACAGTTAGGTAGATCAATGAAAAAAATGAATAATTACTACGAACGATGGCTATGAACAAATAGTTATATATTTCAATAAGGGACAAATCTTGCTTCGATTGTACCATAAACACGTCCGTATTTAGTAAACATCTAGGTTTTAATGACGCCGGCCAAGGTTAATTTTGTTTTTTTGTCAATTATTCCTGAATGTAGGGCCTAATACATATTTTTACTTGCGATTTACCACACGGATTTGGGTTATTGTTCTTCACATATCAATATCATCTCAACGAAATCTGTGATCCATGATTGATTATTTATTTTTTTGATAACTCACTAAACTATATTTTTGGAGAGATGGCAACCAATACGGTTTGTTTGATCTCATAGAGGCTACACATTCGCAATTTTCTTAGAAGAAAATCTTTGATCCGATTATGAGAATATCGTAATTTTTTTCTTATAGCAGCTACCATTTAAGTTTGAATTATGAACAAACAAACAAAAATAATAATAATAATTCTGAGATAATACCAAAATATGGCGATTAGGTCCACGTGTTTGATCTTTAGAACTTACGACAGATAGTCAATATTCTAAAAACCACCTTTTTGCACTCAGGGGACCTCAAAGGGATTCGAAAACAAAACTAGACATCACATAACTACGTGTTGACTCTATATATTGCGTGTAAAGTAGTAGCTGTATAGGAATGAGTTCCTAAAAACGACATCAGGGTTCATTTTAGTATCTTTCAAAACTTTGAACAGCCATTTTGAGATATGACCGGCGTTTTTTGATAATCTGTTTGTTAGTTTTTAAATTTTATCAAATAGCTGTTCGTGCTTATCGTGGGAGGGAATATAGCTTTTCGTTACCCATTAGCTAGATGAATCCAAATCACTCTACTATGCGTAAGTGTTATTTGCCTATTAGCAATATCAAATTTTAAGTGGGATTTTCACATTTATTTTGTAAAACAAATACACATACAATTTTTATCGGATTCTAGAAATAACGTATACCAGACCTCCAAAAATAAAATAGAAGGATAGCGGAAAAACTTTAGGCCCTACTATATTTTTACTCGGCCGATTTTTAATCAAACTTATTTCTAATATCATATTTTCTAATTTGCTAACCTTTTTTATTTAAGATTTTATACTGACCTTCCAACATAAGACGGCCTACAATTTCAACATTTTTGTTTTATAAGTCATTTTAATCATATAGTTTTTGTATGTTTTTGTTACGCTGATTTAAAATTTACCAATAATAATTTATTGCAATTTTTAACTTCTGTGATCAATATCTTGGAATATTAAACACATAAAAAAAATAAAAAAAATTGTTTCGTTTTTTCAACCGATTTCGTTAAAACTGATTTGCAATATGAATTTTAAGATGTTGGTTTTAAATTGATAAACATATTCTACGTATATCGGTCTCCAATAATACCCGTCCCTAAAAACTAAAATAGTTTCTAAAATTTAATTTTTTTGGGTCTAATTTCATTACAGTGATTTTAAATACGTAATTTATACGTATACGTAGTTGTTTCTTTTTAATAATGAAAGAGGCGTCACTCATTTGCTACCACAAATTACCAACAATTCCTTTCTTATGACTTATGAAAATCTCTGCCAGAATAGGAACATTTAACATCCACTATGCTAACGTCATCAATCAGGCCGTCAGGAGTTGCTGCCATACCATTATCAATAGAAAAATTACTTTTAGTCATGGAGAAAAAGCTCTGTAGTTACGTGACTAAATATTCAACACGAACAATTAATCATTCTAATTGGTTTTCGAAACAAACCAAAACGATGATGATACCATTAATGTATTACGACAAAGACCATACTAGTTCGGAAGCACAACAATGCTATAAAGAAATTGATAAGAATAATAGAAATAATTCAAATCACGTAGAAATGTATAATTTGCCATGAAATGGGTACTTAGCAAATCTCCATAAAGATAGTTTCTCTCGATATTATATCTGAAATTAAGAAACCATTGTATATTGGCACAAAACGTCCCATCTTTGTATTTGATATTTTTCTAAGCAAAATACATTTCTTTTCATGCTTAAAAATCTGCTAAAATTTAAATAGATTACTTAAAAATAATAATTCCCTCAATCATTTTTTAAACTATTCTAATGAAAACAGGAAAAAGTAGAAAATAGGCTATACAAATATTATCAAATTTAGAGATATTTCTTGCTAACACAAATCACGACTTATGTTTTCGATCGAAATATGTTTTCGTTCGGATAACATCCTCATTTGCGAATAGTTAGGTTAGGTTAAATTACCTTTCAAAGAGGGTGCGCACAAGTACACACATACAATATGGGTAATCTCAGAGATGAAAGAGCCGAGAGACCTGGCAGGACCGGGAGATGTACCCACCCACCTTACTCCATCCATTGAGACGGGGTTACAATGTGGCGTTGATTTCTACCAGAGTAGTTTCTCACTTATTTTAGAGCGTATCTATTTAGATCTAAACTAGAATATAGCCCGACTGTCCTGTCTATTGAAAAATATTTGAAAAACTAAAACACATGTTCTTTCACCGCTTACGTTTCTTTGACGAAAGGCAAAAGTTTCAAGAGATGCTTGGACAGCTGTCGTCTCCCAAGAACAATACTGTTCACATGCTGGCTTCAAGAAATGCATGGAGTGCGACCAGCCAACGTGAATGCTGCATTGATTATGGGACGCTTGGAGCAGCGAAGGAAGAAATCTGAATAACGAAATATTTGAAGAAGAGGTAAGCCTGAGGGTTTTCCATGAAGTAATGTCAGCTGCTGTATCGCGGAAAGAACGAAGCTGTTGCAAATGAAATAAGATTTAAAAAACATTTTTATCATACTCCTTCAAAAACAGCTGTTTTCAATACATGCATTGAGATGCTAAAGTTGTTCTTTTTAGCCCTAGGACATAAAAAAATCATCTGAGGTCGAGGTGATCAGCTGTTACTTCGTTTATACGAATTAAATGACCATTTTAAAGAATCTATAACAACAACCGATACTCTCGATTGTAAATAATCAATAAAACAGCTGTTACCATCGATTTCAGTTCATTATTTATTTTTGATATTATTTGAATCCGGAAAATACAATGAATAACATGGAAACTTATAACCAGCTAAATCTCGGAAATTGTACGAGGAAGAATATAAGAAATTTAGTGACTGGTGTTTTAAACAAAGCGTGAATACTTCAAATGTAAGTGATGAGTTTGAAGGTAAATAGGATTATAACATTTTAAACTGTTTTCTTATATTGTTTGCAGTATAACGAAAAATATAGTTCATCACTAGAAGCAAAAGAAGCTTTTCGATCCTAACTCATAACTTGACCTTGTATCGAAAAGCTCAAAGAAAACCCACACCTTGAACATAATGAAGATATTTCCATGTCAAGTATATATAGATATGCAATATTAACGCCGCATATTTTACCTTCATTGCCGATATCAATGGCAATGGCTTATGATGTTACCTTGTTTAAAAAAATCAAACAACAAAAAGAGAGAAAAGAAGATATGTTGAACACAAAACCAAAGAGAAAACAAAAATAACACACATTTAGTTAAATATATAAGTGTATATAATCAACATACTTTTAAAATCAAGACGTTAATAATATCCATCAAGATCGGTTATTTCATAAGTCATTGTCCACGTTGAAGGGCTACCGCCAAACCACTTTGACTCTAGATTAAGTGAATTAAATTTAAGAAAATATGGGGGGAAACGAATGTATTTCTTGGTTCCTTAAAAGCACTCTTTTGAGAATCACAAAGCATTGACACAGTTAGTTAGTGTGTAGTTTAGTACCTAACTAAAAATTAACAGGTAACTATAAATAAATTGGAAATTTAAATTAGTGCAAATAAAATAAGGAAATTGTGGAAAGAAATAGGAATATACATTTATTAGAAGAGGTCTTTAGTCGAGCTGATGACATAAGCAAAGTGTGGTGAGGAATAAATTTAAAACAACAGATCCAAAACATAGAATCATCGACCCGAGCACAGCGAGTGACTATTTGTTATCACGATCTATTTTCTTCGTGTTTGGTTTCTCTATTAGTAAATTTCTCATTCAAACTTGTCATATTTCCGAGGCCCAGCAAATTTTATAGTTGTTTCGAAATAAAATTGTACATGACTAAACACAGCTTAATTTTCCTTCTCTTCCGTCATTTATCTTAACATGATTTTCACTTTCAATTATCTAAGTCACCATCGAATAAAATAATTGCTAAAGTACAATACTTTTTTTATCCGTCATGTGACCTTTTTTAAATTTGGTTGACGCGTTTCGGAATTTCTATTCCATCATTAGATGAACCTTAGTCATTCGTGTGACGTTGTCACACGTTAAAACAACTACATAACACAGCGTATAAAGAGTTGTAGCCACAGGGCGCGCACAGACATAATAATTGCGCTGTGTTCTATAGATAATTGTTTTAACGTGTGACAATCACACACGAATGATTAGGTTAATCTGATGATGGGTTGGAAATTCCGAAACGTGTCAGCCGAATTTGAAAGATGTCACGTGACGGATCAAAATATGAAAAGGTATTGTACTTTAACATTTATTTCATTTTTCTTAATTACATTCAGAATAATAGATTTACTAAATAAAACATAAAAACCTAATTTTTTACTAATTTAAACCTATCTATTTAGCTTTTTTAACCTAATGAGATTACAACAAAGTATATATAAAATATTTATTAAGTACGATAATATTTTATAAAAGATTTGTCTAAATATTAATAATCATTGAATGAAATGATAATTTATATTTTAAACGCATTCTTATTTGAAATCAATTTATTAGGATTCAATACTTGAAAATCTAAAATTCTTAATATATGTAGCATATTTGTTGTATTTTTTTAATAACTTTGGTTTGGTCCAAATAACGGAAAATTAAAAATATTTTTTTAGCGTATATAAATGTATGTAAGGGGGGGAGATAGAATAAGAGGCAGCCTAGTTGGCGGAACGCGCTACTATTCATTTCGCCTGCCTACTGTGTGTAATCCTGAGTAAAAAAATCGTTTCACAACCACTGTCTATATATTTTCACAACTGTCTGAGAACGAGCTTATGACGATTTAAGGTTGATATTTATTAATTAATAGTTTTTTTAAAAACTATAATCATGTTTGTATCAACAACAAATCATGCGTGCATTTGAATATTAATATTGTGTTTATACAATTTGAAAAAATAAGGAAATGTTAACTTTTACGAAAATTTATATTCTTTAAAAACCTATTTGTCCGAATTTTATAAAATTAGTCTCAAATTAAAGGTAAAATAATGCTTTAAAATCCCACGTATAATCATGGAAATATTACATGGGGATCTGTTATAAAAACACTAACAAAAAATAATGTTTTAATTAAAAAACTATTAGTCTATGTGAGTATTTACTTTACATTATTACACAGAAGAGGTGTTTAAAATTGATATGTCTAGTCCTACCACTTCTGCATCTGAAAACACAAAATTCTGAACTTTCGGAAAATTGAAGTCAAAGTTTTAGAAGACTTTCACACTACAAACCTGAACGTTGCTTAGCAACAGCTCTGCCTTATATCAATATATGTAAAATCATTGTTGTAACTAATAAAATAAAGGTACGTCCTCTTTACATTACTGTCAATCAGTATCTTAAAAACAATCTGGACAAGCAAATAGACCTACTAAATTTTTCAGCTGAGTTTTTATCTACAAATACTGCAGCGCATTTTCTTGTGTTGGTAATTCTATATGATAGCTGTTATATAAAGCAAGCCCAGTGTTTCTTTACTAATATTAGTGGAAGATACACTAGCATTTATGTTTACAGACGTGACTTTACTTTCTACCAAATCTGTATTATCAATACTTTCATTAGCCTCTGACACACACTCAGTTGGTTTTTTACAGAGCAGCAATACACTTCAAATTCCGTTTAGAAACAGCAAGCTTACATTTCTTCACTCTACCCGTTTTAGTCACTAATAAAAAACATCTAATATTGCTGAATGAAAAGCATACCTACACAAACATAAACACAATATTAACTATCATCAATGACTACATAAATACTATAAGACACGACATAGGATAGGGAAATAGTCTACGCTTTACGGGTGCTGTTCGTCACAAGTTTGACACACAGCTATCAGAAAGCGCTAGCAGCAGGTGCTTGACTGTACGCATCCCACTTGGTTGAGACTGTACAACTGTTGACCTCTCTCTCACAAACCTTCTCACTTACTTCCGTCAGCATAGTCAGTGTTGTCAGTTCGTGCGCTGAGATGAGCGATTTTCGACCTTCCCTCGCATCTCTGGTCCCATATGTGGCATCAGTGCGTTTTCTCTTACCCGCCTGAAACATTGTTTGACCGTAGAGCCACCCAGCGCCAGTCACATCAACTTCAGATTCTCTAGCAGAGCGACCTAGCGGGTATTGGACAACTCAAGAATAAGCGTAGAATATTTAATATGGCCATGTCGTGTCTTATAGTATTTACGTAGTCATTGCCATCATACACAAAACACTCTTAATTTATGAAAGAGTACACAATTCACTCCAATTATAAAAATAAAACACACATTTTACTCATCGGAATACCTACTCAATTTCGTATTCAATCCCATTTGGCGTAAAGTTTAATCACATTTAAAATAATTTTGTTAACAATATAACCTATTAATTTCACTATATAAAATAGTTATTGGGTTGTAAACTTAGTTAAACCTATTTTATAAATGTATGTACTTTTTTTAAAACATCGATAGTTATTATACAATTGAATTAATTAAAAAAAAATCAGATGTCCTATATGTCTAGATTTAAAAATTCAACATCTTCAACGTTAATTGATTATGTTCACCAAGCCACATCTTATATACTGGGTGTCCAACCTAAGATGTTATAATAGCTAACTTTTGAATTATAAATAGGCTATGATAGAGTACTTTAAATGATACACCTTCCTTTCTTGTCGATGAAGTTTAAAAATCCATTTTGTAAAATATTAAAAATTTCCGACATTTTCCAATACAGTATGGCTTCCAACTTTGAATTTTGTTATGGTTTTTCAGGTGCAAAATAATATTTTAAGAATCCCTTATCTTGGGTGTTTTTTAAATATTTATCCGTTTAGGAATTACAGACGCTTAAAGTTCAGCAAATAAAACGTTCAATAGGGCCTACAAATAATGTATTCCTACCTAAAATGTTACAATAGCTAACTTTTGAACCTTTGGGGGTACAAATAAGTTTTAATGGGGAACTCCGCTTATTTTTGTAAGGTCTGAAATGATATGGTAATCAATTTTAAAAAGTGTTAAATTTCATTAAAAATAGCGTTTTGTATTTTTTTTTTTTAAATTGGTAACCCCCAATTTTTTTAATGGAAAGTTATTCTTTGATCAAATTTGAGACTTTTTAAATTGGCACTTTCCAAAATTTCTAATAATAACAGAGATGGATAATATTTACTGTATTTGATTATTAGTTTTATGTCCTGTTTTATCGGAAAATAAGTTGTTTAGAAAGTAAAATAAAGTATCAACAAAAAAATCACAATTTTTCCATGACAAATTTCGAAGTTGGCCGCCATATTGGAAAATGACGTCAAATTTTAATTTGTCTATCAAAAATTGAAGATGAATAAAATTACGGACGCGGTTTTTAATAAGAAATATATTAAATAAGTCGCTAAACTTGCTTCCTGTACGTCATTGACGGATGTCGCAATGTGGTTACTATAAAGGACTACAATTACAATTTTTCCTTGTATTTGTAATTCCTACAATTACAATTTTATTAGTATTGTAGAGAGTTGATGCAATATTTTCATACCATTTTATTACGAGTTATTCTCGCGTAGTTCTGAAGTTGAAATAATAAAAGTTTTAAACAAAATGAACTATTTTAAAATAAATTAAGTTAGTAAATTGTAAAATTAGGTAAATAAATTTTTCTAAATTTAGTAAATATTATAAATGTTATCTGGATAAATTCCTAGCCAGAAATTCCTTATGATATATGCTAAATACGCGATATAATATTTTTGTGTGACAATAAGTTCCCTCACTCATTAACCTTCCTCTTCCGATCAGATAATCTAAATTATAAAAACTTACTATAGTTCTTTGCACATATACAGCGACGAACAACATTTTGGTTCATGTCAACTTAGAGTGCACTTTTTCACTGAGATACTACTTCAGATCCTGGCCACTTGTAATCATTTCAGTTGCATCCAAGGTAGTTTCAACAATTATACCAGGATTGCTGTTAATATCATCACCATACAGTGTAGGTTTTTAATATATACATGGGTGCAATCTTTGTTTTTCGCTCCAATCTGAGTTTGGGTGTGATAACGAGACCATCACAATGCTAAATTACTTTCTGTTATTGATGAAGAAAAATGAATACCTTATTGTCTAACACGACAATTCAGTCCACAACCAAACCAACGATATTATTAACGGCCCTAAGGTTAGGTTAGGTTAGGATAGGTTACGTTAGGTTAGGTTAGGTTAGGTTACGTTAGGTTAGGTTATGTTAGGTTAGGTTAGGTTAGGTTGTTTGTTGTTAGTTTGTTCAGTCCACAACCAAACCAACGATATTATTAACGGCCCTGAGGTTAGGTTAGGTTATGTTAGGTTATGTTAGGTTAGGTTAGGTTGTTTGTTGTTAGTTTGTTCAGTTCACAACCAAACCAACGATATTATTGACGGCCCTGAGAGGATCTCTATCATCCACTAGACCCGTAAGAAGACGTCAAAAATTAATTTTAAAATTAGCCACATTTTATTATGTTACTATTTATTTTCAGTTAATTTTGAGTATTATTCTATATCAGTAATGCGACTAAAAGCTCACTTGAATCGCTAAAAAATATCTTAATAGTATTATTGTTGGGTTCTGGTAGAAACTCAGCACTCAAAAATCTATGCTTTTTGGTTAGGTTAGGTTAGGTTAGGTTAGGTTAGGTTAGGTTAGGTTAGGTTAGGTTAGGTTAGGTTAGGATAGGTTAGGTTAGGTTAGGTTAGGTTAGGTTAGGTTAGGTTAGGTTAGGTTAGGTTATGTTAGGTTAGGTTAGGTTAGGTTATGTTGTTTGTTGTTAGTTTGTTCAGTCCACAACAGAACCAACGATATTATTAACGGCCCTGAGGTTAGGTTAGGATAGGTTAGGTTAGGTTAGGTTAGGTTAGGTTAGGTTACGTTATGTTAGGTTAGGTTAGGTTAGGTTAGGTTATGTTAGGTTAGGTTAGGTTAGGTTAGGTTAGGTTGTTTGTTGTTAGTTTGTTCAGTCCACAACCAAACCAACGATATTATTAACGGCCCTGAGGTTAGGTTAGGTTAGGTTATGTTAGGTTAGGTTATGTTAGGTTAGGTTAGGTTAGGTTAGGTTGTTTGTTGTTAGTTTGTTCAGTCCACAACCAAACCAACGATATTATTGACGGCCCTGAGAGGATCTCAATCATCCACTTGACCCGATTGAAGACGTCAAAAATTAGTTTTTGAAAAATAGCCAGATTTTATTTTGTTACTATTTATTTTCAGTTAATTTTGAGTAATATTCTATATCAGTAATGCGACTAAAAGCTCACTTGAATCGCTAAAAAATATCGTAATAGTATTTTTGTTGGGTTCTGGTAGAAACTCAGCACTCAAAAATCTATGCTTTTTGTTTCAAATTAAAACAACTGCTGTAGTTTTTAATTTTCCTACTTTCAGGTCAAACTTTCCTATTACGAACATGCAGGAACTTCGCCATAACTGCTACTAATAAAAAACATAGTATGTCCGGCCAAATACTTGAAACTAGTTTGATACGTACTGCCTTTATCACTCTTTATTCATACAGAATCGTAGTAATAACTAGGTACAGTATTAGAAAAGAAATAGCCAACACGGCCTAGTAAGTACTAGTGGTTTTATTTACCCTACATTAGTATACAGTATACCATACTCCTGTAACAAATATAGAAGTTTATAAAATTCAATAACCGAATTGCTATCCTATTAAAAAACTTCTATGCTATCACAATCCCTTTCATTGTCAACAAGTCTACGAAATGTTAAAGATAAGAAAAGGGAAATGTATGTCAAATACACACACAAAAGATAGTTACAAAAATAAATGTTATTAAGGAACAGTTCAAAACTTTTTTCTAAAACAACATTCCCAGTCAGATGGTACTAAAGTTATTCAGATTCGCAAAGAATACACAAACTTTAGATTTTTTTTTTCATTTTGATTTCAAAATAGTTTCATTCTTTGTTTGTAAAACTCTACAACTTCCGACAAATAACATAAAATTACTCTTGTAACTAAAATGTGGATTCATTATAAGATAATATCATACTTTATATGAACACTAGTGTTATAACTGACTATAAATTAAACAAAATGTGAGGATGAATTCAAATTACAGCCGCTACGACGACAGTTAATTTTATCACATGTGTTTCTGCTGATTTTTAACACATGTGTTGATTGTTGACACTCTCACTAGTCATTGTGGATTCGAATGACAACGAGATCATTGTTATTTGTGTTTTACGAGTTACAATCAGACAATTAAGTAGAAAGGAAACGTAAACCCAAATATCAGAAGAATTTCATAAAAAAACACCAATACTGTGTGGTGCAATAATTACATTACACAGAAATTATTGTAGAACTGAAAAAGACAAGATAAACTTTTAGTTTCAGATTGTACAATCTAATAAGTTCGTCATACCTAAATTCTTAACAAAAAACGATTACGTGAATAAAAGTGCCATAAAGACCATGGTTGTTGTATATAGTGAGATAATTGGCGAAAATCAAGGAAGCAAGACCTGTGCACTTAATTAATCATAAAACAGGATTAATTACTTAAATTTACAACTTTTTATGACAGTGGCTAGACATATATATTATATTATTTTTATATTGTCTTAAATATGTGTTAGTGTGAATCTTATATGTTAATATTTGTAAGTCTGACGATGTCTTTTGAAAGACGAAACACCCTTAAAAAAACAAAAACTGTTTTAGACCTAAAATAAAGTAATTATGAATTATTTTAAATAGTATAATAAAAGTTTGTCATTTATACTGTAGTTGCTACCAACTGTAAATGATAGGGACACGAAAGACTAGTTGATATTGTATTAAAAGAATTAACTGATTTAATAAATCTTACAATCTCCTTGATGAAGTTGTATTTCTAGTGCTACTACTTTCACAGGCCACCATAATAATGTGAGTATTTAGGGTGTGTTGAAAATCCATGTTGACTATTACAAGTTTTAGGGGATTGAATAAAGTTAAATTTTCTTTTGGACACATTTTTGTTAGAATATACAGCTTATTCTATAATGCTCTATACACTATACCCGGACAAACTGTATAACAAATTCTACAAAATTATAGAAAATTATGAACATGGAGTTTTTTTTTTTCATGACAAGATTTCCCTCATTCGATAGTAAAGTTATGTTTATTTAGACTAGATGTGTTGGAACTATACCAACAGATTTCTTGATAAAAGAACAAATCTGAAATTTTTTTAGAAAAATATATTTGGGATTTAGAAATATCTATATCAACATTAATAATGGCAGAAAACTGTAAATGATCGGGAATGAAATACGATTAAGGCCCAATTAATTAATTTTAGTTCCAAACATTACAAAAGTAATTTTGTCCATCTTTTCAGAAACCATTGCAACAACAGACTCTATAAAGTTTCTTAGAATGGTATTTAATGAATACGTAAACTGGAATAAACATATCTGATCTGTTTCCACAAAACTCAATTCAGTTAGTTTTGCACTTCTTGTCATTACTAATATACCTACTTAGAATACTACTAAGACAATATATTATATGTCTGTATTTCTACACGCTTCTCAGACATGTGGAACCTATTTGGGGCTGTTATTTATCTTCTATCAAATTTATCCTATCCAATAAAAGCTCATTACAATAGTTTGAAATCTGAAATTTAGACAATTGCGTATTCGATTAAAAAAAAAATTAAAAATTGTGCTCGTATTTACGTTTTTAGAACGTATTTACATTATATTTTTTTATATACAACTAAAATTGACTAAGAAAAAATATTGCCACTTGATGTTGAAGGATATACTTCAGTGCCTATTCGTTGACTAAAACTATTGAAACACAATGTGCATTACTATGGTTTGAAGTTATACAACATATTGAAAATATATGTGTAAAAAAAAGTTGTTGATTTTAATCAAGGTTTTCAAAATTGCCTGTCTCAATGGGCATTTTATTCAGTTTAAGAGTACTGTACAAATATTAAGCGACATGTCTGTGTTATTTATTGGTGTCTTATGTTTATATGTAGTAAAATATAATATGTTTTAAGTGACTATTAACAAAAAAATGTATTTAATTTAAATTATGAAAAAAAAAAAAAAACATATGTGTCCTTCAACGTAGTTAAAGAAATAGGCTATACCTAATTAGGGCAACAAACTCAAATGCATATATGACTCCCTTAGTTGTCTAAATGTGTTGTGCTATTTTTAAATCGAAGTTTTATTACTCTACTTCCTGAAAATCTAAATAAATGTGTTATTGAAAAACAAAAGAAGAAGTTTTTGGAATACATTTCTTTACATATTAAAGAGTTGACATAAGTGAAGAAGAAGAAGAAGAAGAAGAAGAAGAAGAAGAAGAAGAAGAAGAAGAAGAAGAAGAAGAAGAAGAAGAAGAAGAAGAAGAAGAAGAAGAAGAAGAAGAAGAAGAAGAAGAAGACTCTTATAATAATATTTTGAACATGTATAATAAGTTTAAGGATGACTTACAACTTTATTGGATTTTATATTTATTCACTCAATTCATTAAGGTTTATACTAACTTACTTTTAAAATAAATGTAATTTTGGTTTAATGGAAAACACTGTTAAAATGTAAACACACAAAATCTAACCTTAACCAGTTTATCCATGCTGTATCTAGAACGAAAGGAACATTCACAACAAGTGATAGGAACAGGCCACATCATTACGAAAAAATAACTTGCATATATTCCCCGGGAAAATTACCTTTGTGAGGCAACCACAAACAAACAATATACCCTGGAATATATCATGCTCTGATGCACCTACTCAAATCTAGCCAGAGAACCACTAGCTGTGTGTAGGATTAAAAATACTTTGCAGATATACCATCTACAGTAAAGTAACACTTGCAGATGCTGCTTAATTAGGACATCGGGCAATCTGAATAACTTGATGGTGGAAGCCTGGCTTAAGAAGTAGGTATATATTTTAAAACAAATTCAATTCATCAAAATATTATTTCATTTTTGTGTTGGAATTAACCGAATTGTAAACTCTTATTACACCAAAAATTATTAGATTATAAACTGAACGTGTCTTCGATCGTCTTTGTTATTGGTTCTCTATATACACTGTATTTTTAAAATTTACATTTTACTCTTTCTATAGCTTTTGAGTTTTTTATCACTTTTAATATTTAGTATAAAAAAATACAGTAAATGATATTTAAAAAACAGTATGTTTAAATCAAAAAGACCATAAGTTATTTAAGCATTTTTATTAAAAAGAAAATTACCTGTAAAGTGGTCATTTGTTTTCTTGTATTTTTATATAACTTTTAAATTATTGAAAACATAATAGCATAATTATATCAATAAATTTGCATAAAATTAGAGTCAAATCAAATAGATCACAAAATATTTCAGTATTTGTGTCGGAAACCTTTTAAATAATTTATTAGTATTTGTATATAATTATGTGAATTTTAAATTATATTCGAATCTACTTCATATCAGATTCACTGATTTTAAAAAAATTGCGAACAATTTAAGTAGAAATGAAAAAAACTTCAAATTATTTCATTATTGTTTCGTCAAAATTCACTTTTAAAATATTTATTTGTTGTGTATTTTTCATATAACTTGTCAATACTGTTTGTGTTATCATTAATAAGTTGTAGACTTCAATATTTCTTTTGGTTTCGTTAATTTTTGAATTATAGTTGCACTATTGCAAAAACAAAAACAGTAATACAATTAATCAGCGTCCCAATGACATTTAAGTTAAAATCAAACAACCACAAGAGATTTCCTTGTTCTCATGAATCAACTTGAGTCTCCTGTGTTTTATTTGCTTCTCCGTATCCTTTGTTTCATTAATATACCTGGTATTGATACTATTCTTCTTATTTTGTATCTCTATTTCCAGAAGTGTGCAGGACAGACAAATTTTGTTAACAAAGTCATAAAAAAGTGTTCCAATCAAATCATTATTGTTTTTATAGATTTTGTATCTAAATGCTTGATCAGCAAATAGAAGTACAGTTTTAATGGAGAACCAGGCGATACTAGTGCTGTAGTAGTCAGTGATAGAACGCTTAACATTAAAAAGTTTATTGAGCATTTTATTTAAAGTTTTTTCCTTTCATTTTGACGTGTGTAATTTGAAGGTGTTGCAGATTCTACGGCAGGCAATACTCTAAGTATGTAGATATCAGGAGTGGTTATCTGAGTAAGTTGTTTAAACATTTCCTTAATACTTGGAAGCGTTGACTTAACATCAAAACCAATAAGTAGAAGTCTGACATGATCGCCCATAACCCTCCAAGTAATCAAATGCATTCCGTAAGTCAACACAGGATTATAATAAGGAAAATTACGTCGGCTAGTATCCACAAAATTACTGTAGACATTGCGCCAAAATCAATGTGTATACAGACGGGTTTTTGTTTCTCAGATGATCTATAGAAAGCCCTAAGCTGTCCAAACTTTTATCTACACTCATTATTATCTCAAAAATTTCAAGTTGTGTTTTGAATTCATTCAAAGATACCCACAGAGAATGCATCGAAGAGATTTCAACTAACAAATGAATTCCTATTGTAGATCATATTCCCAATATTTTTAAGTTGTGACTTTACTCACCATATGTCATCACTGTAGACAAAAGATATATTTTTTTTTGCAAATAGCACAGATTTCATTTCGATATAGTTCTGTAAATGATGAAATAGAAAGACCGAAAAATCGCAAATATAAAAAGACCGGTTTATCACTCCAAGTAACGTCAGGAAGCATTTTTGCAAACTGAGTGTTAGAGAAAAGTGAAACTTATTGTTTTCGAAAAATCTGTTGGAAATATCTGATGATGACACTTTTACTGTCGAAACGGGTAATTTTAAAATAGGATTCTAATCAGACTTAAAATGAAGGTATATATGAATAGATAATAAACATCATGAATCAACGGACCATTGGCAGAAATTTTGATATATAGTTTTATTGCGCGTTGTTGTTATTCATTGCATGACGTTAAGTGGGCCAAATCTATAAAAATAAGGATATCTTTTACCATAAAAAAATATCACATTTACAATATAGAGTTTACTTAACTAATACTAAATATTTTTACTTCATTGAGGAATTTGTTTTACTCAGAATGAAATTAATTCAATAATTTATGAACACTCACATATGATGATGTGTTCAAGGGTTAACTTGTAGAGAGAACTTTAATATGAAAGTCGCTTGTTTCTCCTTATAATTATTTCGAAATGTAAGAACCTTGAGACGTTAGATATTTATATTTAGCCTTCATTCACTCACTTCAAATTACTTGAATATTTCGTTTATTTATTTTGAACTAATGTAACATTTCTTTTTTATTATATAATTTAAAAAAATAGTAGTACTATTATCTTAAATATATATTACTTAGCAATATTAATAAATAATGGCTATGAACAAATATAGTTATGACAATATTGTAAAATAATTAATTACGTAATAAAGTTTGGATGAAATAAATGTTGCACAATATAGGCTATTGATAGTCCATAGTGTATGTAATCTCTTTCCAAAAATTAATTTTTTATTCGAAATACAAAAAATAATAAAATTAGTAGAAAAGTTTCTTTCTTATTGCAGCAGAATTGTACCTATTTTAAATATATCAGGTTAAAAAAAAGACATTAGGAACAACAAACACAAAGAAGTTGTATAAATTGTTTCCATTGTTATAAGTAGAATATTCTTTGTTCTTACAGAATGGCGTTTTTCATGCATTTAATTATTAAAGCATTGCTAAATTTTAATATTTAACTCGGAATATAATGACGTCACTCATAACATAAGAATATTGGAGAGAAGTAATTACGTTTTTAAATGAGACTATAGTTTCACTTCAATTATTCTTGTCGTTTGTTCGTTTTTAAATTTATAATAAAGGTTTATATAACGTTTCGCTAAATGTCTATAAGCAAAGAGTATATAAAGCGAATGTTTTAGTATTCACCTTAAAAACAACTTCAGGTGACGTCATGAAGCGTGAAGATCAGTCAAAAACTGAGGTCAAAATATCTAACTATTATCAAACAAGGATTATATAATGCAATAAATCTAAGGTTTCAAAATTATTTTAACAATATAAACACAATTGTTTCGTCTTGCGGCATTTCGTGGTTGCCCTATGATGCCGCAAGGCGAAACAATTGTATTTATATTGTTAAAATAATTTTGAAACTATAGATTTATTGCATTATCTAATCCTTGAATATGGAGTTTTAACAAGAAATATCTGATATTACATTAAAATTTATTATCAAACATATCATATACACTTACAGGTATATTGTAGTACACTTATTGTTTTCACTCTTCAATACAATTGATACCCTTTATGTAACGAAACAACTTATCATTCCCTACATGACCCAAGAAATCAAGTTTTGGGCATTTTCTTTAGAGGATTTACTTGTATTATATTGAATGATGGCATGGGTAAGTACCATGATGTCCCCATCAACGAGTTTATTGTACATTGTCAGAGAAGATTTGACCACATAATTTTTGTTACATATATTTTAAAATTATTGGTCCAACATATTGTATGGTTTTTGAAACTCATGACGTATGTGAAAAAAGCCACGTTATTTTATAAATGGAACGATCATTTTTGTGGGCGACTTTTTGTAAAAAAATAAATAAAAGAGGTATAATTTGCATGATTTATATACATATGTATACTTATATTTCTTAAAAAGAAATGGATTTTTTGTTACTGTTTTGTTATAAGCATTTATGTTATTCAACTTTTTACGATTAATAAATTTAATTATTTTATATTTTAAACGGGGAAAGTAATAAAAAACTTCAAAACAAAGTTCTTGTATTATATATCTAGAAATATAAAATATATTTTTAAAACTATATATTGTACAGTTGAGTTGCAATTTTCTATTTTTTTATTTTTTATTTTAATGTAACAGCGAATATTTATTGTTGAAACTCCATATTGACGGATAAAATAAAGCAATAAAGCTTAAAGTTTCAAAAAAATTAATAATATAAATGAGCAAAAAAAAATATATAATAAAAAAAAAAAAAAATAATAATATAAAAACTAGCTCATTTTTTAATCATATTATGACAATATTTTGAAACTTTAAGCTCTATTGCTTTATTTTATTATTTCTATTTCTTTCCCAACTATGTGTTTCACATAAATTAAGTACGTGTAAGTATTAAAGACTAATATATCGAGAATATATCTAATGTGTTTAGTTAGAACAAAAAACCCATGATGAGAATTTCGAAAAAAAATACAATCTTTTTTTAAAAAAATTCCCGTAAGTACCACGAGCGTGATAGGAGTTTGTATGAAAGCCTATATCTATATTTTTATGGAAGAAGGCACGGAAAATATAAGACTAAAATATTGAAGAGTTATGGTTACGAGGTGAAGCAGCCGTTTTGGAGATGTTTTACGACACAGTGCTGTAAAGTATAATATTGAACTTGTGATGAACTGGAAACAAAAATGATTGTATTGCGTAATCATGAAGGATCCCTTAGCAAAACATTTAGGGTGGAGTGTGATGGCTTGTTAAATAAAATGTTTTACTTTTGTACTATATGTACAGGGTGGAATAAAATTACTGGAACTGTTAAATACCTCAGTTCCTAAATGACACATAAATAGTTGACATCTATTATTATTTTAGTTGTCTCTACTAAAACTATATACAAGATAAATATGTCAAACTCCATATACTAAGTTAATAATATGGTTTATTTTGAAATTAGCCTACACTTGTGTACATGAAAACCAATACATTACGTTTCGAATGTATAAATCAACTCTCGTTATCAAGTGCGAAACTAGAACAATACAGAGAAAAACACCAAAATAGGCTAGTATCCAAGGTCCATGTTGGAAACTAAAACTAAATACATAATCTTAGAAAAGAACTCAAGCCTGAACCTAAACTTGAACATTCATAGGTAATACTACGAGTGTATACAAATGTAAATCCTACCAAATAATGTTACAAAAAATTATTTGGACACTTGAAAATCAATTATAATTATCATTGCAAATTCTCACTAATGTAAACAATAATTAATAAAACAACTTTGGTAAAGGTAAAGGTCTAAGAACAACCACAATATCGGCTACACTAAGAATCAACACAGACTTTCACACATTTTCAAAAATCTAGTTTTTTTTATACTGATTGTAAAACAGTTTTATTCTGATTCACGAAAATCATCGATATTATAAAACCATTCCACAAGGCATATTTCTATATACGTAAGGATTCTATTATCTATTGAAGACGTTATATACGTCGCCGTATATAGACGACATAGACCATTTCTATACTAGTTTAAATACAATCACATGCCAAGGCTATCTGACTTTTAACAAACCTCAGGAGATCAGGAAAACCAATCACTTCTAGTTCCTTTGCATTCAGTATATTTAAACCGACTACTTCATGTCTTCGGTTATCACTCAAGATTCAATATATTTTTGGTCGAGTGTTTATTGAAACTCATATATCGGTGTATGATATTAACGTGAAAATATTGGTACGTGTATACTCACCCTGAGGAGAAATATTTACTTGGCCAATGTTTTCGTTTCATTACTGGTTTTTAATTTTAAAACCTACTATAAAATCACAATTTAAACATCTTCTCACAAGTTTCTAATTTGTACAAAATTACGTTTTAACGAAACAAACGGCATAGTAGGAAATAAAACAAATAAATATTATTCTACTAATTTACCAAAGTTGTTTCATTTATTCCAAGAATATTGAATATTTTACCTGTATTTATACGAAGGTCATAATAGTCGTATATACAAAAAGAGGAAAACAAATTAATTTATAAATTGATTGTTACTGCTATTTATTTTATTCTTCAATAATTGTACTTTTGATTTGACAAATTATTTTACATTAAACCGAAGAAGGAGTATGTTCAAATGTATTTTAGACACGAAACAGTTACATAAGGTATCAGTAGAGATGGGGACGGTTGGGCACAAAAATGGTGGGGGTACCCCCACCCCTCCGCCTCCCCCCTGGCCCCTCCCCCTTTGCCCCTCCCCTCCCCCTCCCCTTTTCTCCCCTCCCCCCTCCTCCCTTTGCCCCTCCCCCTTTGCCCCTCCCCTTTAGGCCCCTTCCCTTCCCCCATTGGTCCCCCCACCCCTCCCCCTGCCCCTCCCCCTTTGCCCCTACCCCTTTGCCCCTCCCCTTTAGGCCCCTTCCCTTCCCCCATTGGTCCCCCCACCAGTGACGTATTCTTGTCGAGACACACACACACACACACACACACACATGACGTCATACTCACACGACGTCATACACTTAACTTTTTTAATACCGGTGGGATTCGAACCTGTGAAGTTTGGATTCGAAGGCGGACACGCTACCGACTGAGCTATCGTGCATAGTATTACAAGACGGATATTTAACGCAGTATATAAGCCGCCATGTTGTAACCGCAATAATGTGTTATATATATAATGTGTTAAGATAGTTAACCTAACCTATAAGTGTCCTACTATTGCCCATCCACAGCCTATCAGCTGTTACAATAATGTGTCATATAATTATATAATGTGGTAAGATAGTTAACCTAAAGATTCCCACTTCTGCCCATCCACAGCCAATCAGCTGTTACAATAATGTGTTATATATTTATATAATGTGTTAAGATAGTTAACCTAACCCCATAGTATTACAAGTCGGATAATTAACGCAGTATATAAGCCGCCATGTTGTAACCGAACGCCAGAACATTTCGTAGAAGTTCGGACACGAACCCCTTACCGTAAGACTTACCGAGTTTTTCGCGACCGCGAAAAACTCGCGTACGTCTTACGGTATGGGTTCTGAGTCGTACCTCTAGGTTACTCTGACAACAAATAGTAGTGTCCAAATTGTAATGTGCTTGTGTTAACCTAACCTATAAGTTTCTGCCTACCACAGCCTATCAGCTGTTACAATAATGTGTTATATATAAATATAATGTGTTATATATAATGTGTTAAGATAGTTAACCTAAAGTTTCCTACTTTTACCCATCCACAGCCAATCAGCTGTTACCATAATGTGTTATATATATAATGTGTTATATATTTATATAATGTGTTAAGATAGTTAACCTAACCTATTAGAGTTTCCTACTTTTGCCCACCACGACCTAGGTACATTTAATGTGTTAAACGTAGTTTCCTCCGTTGTCTACCAGGGTGTAGCACATGTGTTTATGTATCGTGTTAAAATATTGTTAACCTATGCTTACCACAGCCCACACGGGTGTTAGTCTGGCCACTATTTAACAACCGAAATATATTTTTACCAACCGATTTACCAACCAACCGATTTACCAACCGAAACCAACCGATTTACCAACCAAAATATACTTTTACCAACCGAAATATACTTTTAGCAACCGATTTTCCAACCGAAATACACTTTTAGCAACCCAAACATCCAACCGATATACCTCGACCCGCGGACTTTGCTCCCCCCTGCGGGAACCCCCCACCGGCTGCGGGAACCCCCCACCGGCTGCGGGAACCCCCCACTGGCTGCGGGAACCCCCCACCACCACCTCCCAGCGTGTGTGGAAGTGACAGCATATCGGTCTCAGGCCAAATCCCTCTACTCCCCTCCAACAATATTCATATAGGTAAGAAAGGGGGGTCGCGTCGCTTACCTCGTTTCGGCTACCATTCCAAGGTGTGTAGGTCAGGTTCTGACAGGTCTAGCCGGATTGTACAACAGTGCGTAACAGTGCGCATGCGTACTACTCGCTGAAAGGAGAGTGTCCACAGGTTACTCCATCTACACTACCAGAGTGTAGCACCGGTCAAACAAGTTAAAACAAGGTGACTCACACGGTTGGTAAATAATATGAAAACGTGTAGATGTTTTAATAATGTATTCTCTCAGTGTAAAAAAGTTACATTACAGAGTACTATAATAATAACGAGAATAAACACAGAGTTGAGTCAACTACGCAACCAATCAATGGTCCCCAGATTATTTTTTGAGTCACACACACAAACTTACAACATTACATTCCTATATTTACATCTCCGAAACATACACCTGCACAAGTCACCATGACAGTCTGACTGTTTACAAAATAATAAGTCTTTAATATAAAACTTTTGACAGTTCAGTACACAACAACTATAACACTGGTCCGATACAGTTCCTGTGCCAACAGTGGTTGTCGTAAATAAGCTGTACAGATCCATTACCGGTACGTTCCAATACCTGCACCTACAATGACAAAAGCTGAATGCCTGGCACTTTGTACATGCCAGGCCGTCAACTTGACATTCGGGTGCTTTAAAACATTTGTTAGCACAACAGTACCCAGTCAAATGTGGAGGCCGTACTATTACTGGAACACTGTACGACTTCCTTGAGCGGCAGTCGGCAAGCAAACAAGTGCACAGGTTTCCGTAACAATCTGGTTTTGTACAAAACACCAGATCTTTTAATTTGATCTTCTTACATGCGTTACCACAGCACACGTAGGATTCCAGCGTCTTACACAATTCCTGAAAAAGCAGAAAATAATTCGTTAAAATAAGCTTGTCCTCTGTGTTTTACGGGGTTGGAACCGTCATCCGGTACAGTGAAGCCATAACAGAGCCCACATTACAAGCCGGGGCAAGCAGAAGGCTTTACCCCTTGTGGAAATAGCCCCAAATCCATCGCTATTTCCTGTGACCACCACTCCATTACAAAATTGTGGCCTCCAAAATTTTTTTTGATTTTTTAAATTTTTTTGATTTTTTGTTTTTTTTGTTTTTTTTGTTTTTTTTTAATTTATGTTACAAATTTACTTCAAGCCACATAGGTTTACGAGAGAATTAACTCTGCGCCAGGGACCTAAGAAACACACACACACACACACAGGTTTACGAGAGAATTAACTCCTCGCCAGGGACCTAAGAAACACACACAACTCAAATTAGGCTAGAAGTAAATCGTAATAACTTTTAGCACTTTTTAGTGCACATTTACTATCTACGTTACTATTATGCTGAGGTAATATACAGTTAATGTTATTGTTATAGGTGAATTTCTCTTCTTGAGGCAATTCCATGACGTGAGGATGGAATTGTCTCAAAAATAGTGCCTTTTCCAATCCTTTTGTGAAAAGTGTTGCAAAAGGCTTGCACAAAGTGCGTATCGTGTCCTCGTTGTAAGGTACACCGCCTTCATCCCATCTGATATAGTGGAAACGTGATTGTAGCCAACGAGCCGATTTTTGAGATTTTTCGTTAAGGAGAGAAAATCTGTAGGGCGGTTTAAAGACTGTAACACTTTGAAATTGATCACCGACAATGGCCAATTCTTTGACTATATACTTGTTGTCGTTATCGTGAAAGGCGTGAAATTCAACTACCGCCGTCTGCATGTTTCTTAAACAACTTGACTTCGTCGTACAGTTTGTCCGCTTCGGGGAGTGTGCTAGATACGAGCTCGTCGCTGGCCAAGATCTCAATGATGTAGGAGCGTAAATCTTCCTCGATATAAAACAATTCGGCGACACGTCTGGACACGAGCGGCATACTCTCCTCGAATAGCTTCCATTCGTCAGCGGTCAAGGTCATACAATGTTGCCCATCGTACAATTGAACGTAACGTTTACCGAAAGTAGTCCGTACTATTACGTCACCGATACTCATGGCGAATTTTAACGTACTCTTGCTGCCGAGAGCTGCCGTTATAAATTTTAAATTAATCGACAATTCGTCGAGTAGATTATGATTTAAGTAAACAAATTTTCTACCACCCTGTACTAAAAGTCCGAGAGTGAAACCTGTATGCTGGAACAAACCGGTTGCTATGAATTTAGTACACTCTTTGTTTAGGAAATGAACGGATTTAAGAAAAATTCCCAAAGGGAGGTTAGGTGGCACCTGACGTTTGGTAGGAGCTCGCTCCACGTCCATCTTACTCGGATCCATTGTCTCGACTGACCGACGACGGCGGCGGTTACAACTGACTTCTTTGATAAAATGACGAAAGATTGTGCAAATAACCTGTCTCAAGTTCAGGTTCGATTAGAACCAATGGGAACTCGTGTAGACGAGCATCATCGAAATCGAATTGATAGTATTTTTCGTCGCTTATATCATCCTCCCCACAACTGACACAATAATGGTTGCGATAAACCATCCCCACCCCACCCACTAAAACGTAAACCGAATCCGAAGACGGGCCGATGTCACCCGAAGATAGCCGACTCTTTAAACCTGTATAGACATGTTCCGATACTTGCGACTTATCGACATGATATTTGTCGTCATCGTCGCCATCGTAGATATACTCTGTGAATGTCAAGATCAACTGATTGTCTATTTCACTAGGGTTGAATAAATAATATAGTTTGCTTTCGCCAAAAAAGTCCTGTAAATCCGATATTCTATCCTTAGGCACGAGCCTGAGGAAGGCATGAACGACTCCTGGGTATGTGGTGCACATGATGTCTCGATCGTGAATGACTGGATCGATAATTGTATCGTATTATAAGAGGGAGAGACCGTGCGCATGCGCATCTATTCCACTACCTTTCTAACCGTGCCCGTAAGGAGATTGTACACAATATGCGAGTCGTGTAAAATCAGACAATAGGCTGTAGTAGTTGCAGGTATATTGGCGGAAGTTTCTATTTCTAGTCTGACATCCACGGGACCAGATTTAATAGAATCGTTCTGTTTGGAACAATCGATTACGAAGAGAGGACAATCTGTAAAGGATTGTAAATCTAGACTGGGCAAGGACTCGTGCGTATAGTACGATTCTTGAAATCTATGGTACATTTCGTACAATGTGGAAATATCGCCGTTAATATTATCGTAAGGAAAATACTGTGAATTTAGATAGAGTTTTAAATTTGAAAGGCCGCACTTGTCAAACACAGAGGCATCCTTTTTGATCTGATTTTTTCTATCTGTTTGGAAGGCTAGAATAACATAGCGTGGTTTTTCCAGCTGATTAGCGGTTTTAATTGTCCACGAAATCTGATTTGTTTGCGGCACTATTGGATACTCGTGTAACTCCCAACTACGAAACGGAACATGGACAGGTTCGTCTCTTTCGATCATTTTCAAAAGATTCAATCGGAGTGAATCTGAAACCGTCACATAAGGCACTCTCCAGTGTATACTAGTTATCTTTAGATTAACGGTTGTAGCATCATCACTGTATACAGCGTTCAAATCGGAGGCCGAACGTAAGAGCACTAGTTCCTGTTTTAAGTTCAGTACAATCCGTTGGTAGTCTTCGAAAAAGCCCATCAACAGCTTCAATGGTACAGAGAGGGAAAAGTTTGAAGAGGTAGCCATCCCACCGGCTCCCAACCATCCTGCGTTGCTGAATTTATTCTTCTCACTCTCTCGCAACGACAATAGATTTTTAATGGTACTCGTGATGCCTACATTTCTCGTACGGTCCACTTCGCTACCGGCAAATTCGTATCTAATATCGTCAAATAGAAAGGCTACGGCATTGTTGACCAATTTCACCGTTGCAGCAGTGCCGTCCGCTTTTGTACCGCTCAGTGTTCCTTTTATATGCAATATACTACCAAACGGTGCTGTGATCACGTCCTGTTGATTTATGGGAATACGAATTTCATCGTTATTACCGTACGTTGATGACGCATAAGGTCTGTGCGAATGGTATTCCAGACCACTGATGACGTCATTGTATTCTGCTGCACTATCTATTGCCAGTAGATCCATTTTTCACTTTAAATCCCAAAGCCGAGAGAAAACGTATATTTCTAGCTGTTAACTCTGTCGAGTTTGAACGTACACTGATACTGTTCTTATAACGCTGTCCATTAAATACGAGACCCATTTCTACGTAAATGCAATCGGACAGAAACTGATTCTTCTCTGAAATTTATAGGTACTCCGTTCTGATCTCTAAGGCTTACGGTGATGTTATGAATGGTTTTCACGTTGACTGGTAAATATATTACAGTCGTCGGTATTTCGACAATCTTGTACCCCGGAGCCACTTGTGGGTAAAACTCGTGTATATTGTGTGACTCTTTTCCATTTTGAAATGATCCAGTTACAATATTACACGCAACCCTAATAACATTCACTCTTATAATATCGACGGGCAGCTCAGATTCGTGTCTTTGGTCGGCTGATAAATTCCCATTATTGAAACCGAGTAATTTTCCTATAGATCCGTCTTTAAAATGAATAGTCTTTGAACACTTAAGTTCCGTTTTAAGTGTGTTATTGTTCGGCTTGAGCGAAAATGTCACCCCCGACGGCAGTTGGGTTTTGATATATTTTTCAATATCCTCAATTTCGTACGAACCTGTCGGTATGTTAACGGTCACTTCATAATTATCGTTTTGATCTCCACCGAGATACAATTTATTATTAATTCCCTCTTCGATATTGGGAATGGAATTGTACACAGCAAGATCAATGAGACCGATTTCCCACTCTCCATTGGATAGATCAATCGGTGGAAAGAAATCACACCAAAGTGTAGAACTATTTCCGTTTAAAACAATACTCATGGTAGTAGAAACTTTAAGGACAAATGTCCACAGACGACTGAAGTGTCACTTTGATGTCGCTTGTAATTATAGTGAATATTAGCGTTGGAACCAAAATATCTAGTCAGTTCGAGTGGAGGTCTAAGATTTCCAAAACTGTCATAGTATTCTACATTTACACCGCGCTTTTTATAACACACCCAATGTGTACCTTCACCCGTGCTACTATCGAGGTTGACAATGGCGGATTAGTTTTTCAACGGCCCCGTCGGAGGTAGATTATCCCTCATAAAAACACCTCTGAAATACGGTATCCTCGCGGCATATTTCTCTAAATCCATATTTGTTAACGGTCTGTTTGGTAATGAATCAATCAAACTTTTTTTTTATTGATCTTCATCTTCTTGGTTTTGCCTTTCAGTCCCCTGCCTTTCAGTCCCCTGCCTTTTGGATACGGTTTGAGATACAGACCAGTGCCTTTAGCATATGGTTTGAGATACAGACCGCTGCCTTTTTGATACGGTTTGAGATACAAACCCCCACCCAACAAGAGACGTTTCCCTCCACCTCCCAATTTGGATTTCGCTTTCATGGCCGTTGTTACAGCCCACGCTGCTGCCCGTTCACCCATAGACGCGTTACCCGATTTGACTCGACTCCAAGCCCGTTCTGCTAAAATTTTATCCGCTTCTCTACGATGCTCCGAATCACTGTATTTTCTGTACGCTATATCGTGCTCTTTACAAGCTTCGTCCAGCGGATTGACTCCTTTATCACCTCGGGCTAATCTCTCGGCTAGTTTTGTACCCGGACCACAATAGTTGTAAGAGGGTAAATGGAGTTCTACAGGCAATAGATCTATAGCCTTGTTTAAAACCCTATCACCAACGCTTAAAATTCCAGAAACGAGACCACGGCCCTTTTTGACCCTTGTTGTTCGTCCCTTTGCCATTTCTATACTGAATCAATACTCAAGGGTGCAGCGTATTTATGGTGTCGTCGCGAAAAAATTGGTTATAACTTATCGCTCGAACCCCATAGTGATCTCCAGTTCGTTACTCGGTCTTTGGAAACATCCACTTTACTGTATTCTCTCTTAATAACACGAGCGAAAGCGATAAGTTCCGATTTACTGTACGCCTTAAAACCATTTTCCAACGCCTTTATAGAGCCGGCCAATTGTGCCACTGTAATTGCATCCGTATCGACATCGCCTTTGGCGACATTACAATCCCCCCTCGGCGTTAAAACAATCGCCATTTTTCAACAACAACACATTGTTCCTTATCCACGTCTCCAATTCTCGAATGTATTTTTTCAACTGTCTTAAAGTCACTACATCCATATCGTCGACGGCATCGGCTACACTAGTTATCCTCTTATTTTCAGCATTGAAAACCGATTCACCGGATGTCGGTGATTGGTGTAGATGTACGGTATTTTCCATGAGGAAAATCAAAGTGACAGCATCATCGGCGTAGACGGGAGAACCGACACTTGCAATTCGACGATGAAGAAAATAATACCCCATATGGTCGGATACAATACTTTTATTGTCAACGTACATCTTATTGGCGGCGTCCGTCTTACTAGAGGGATACTTTAAATTACAGATACTAGCGTTACGAGCATCAAAGGCTCCCGCTTCCATCTCATCGCTCCCCTCCACATTTTTCAAGAGAAAATTTTTCCTGGCGTATGCTATGTTGACGGCATCACCGTCGTCTATAGGTTCACCTACATCTTGTATTCGACTCTGTTTAACGGAATAGTCGGTCATAAGTTTAATCGGTATTAGAGATTCGAGATATCCTCTAGTTACAGCGTCATCGGTATCTTTAGTCGGACCCAGACCGCCCAAGGGTATGCCCTTTGTGTGATATTTTTGTGCGACTTTATCAAAGGTTATACACGTCTTATCCACAGTGTCTAGATTAACAGCATCTTTTTCCGTTAGAGGAGCGCCTACATTACGCAAGAGTTTACCCTTTATATCGTAGTTCCCCTCAGGGGTAAGGTCGTACCCTCTAACTATCGGTTGGGTGGAGGAGGATAAAGCCTTTCTCACCGAATAACGTCCAAACTTGTCGACACTCATCGTATTAATGTTCTTATTTTTGCAATTCCCGCGCCTTTTATAATGCCAGCTTCTTTTAGTTCTTCTATAATAGAAGCTATCTCATTTGCATGTCCCGTGTGTCCTGCATCGTGAGATGCCAACAAATGTCTCAGTCTGTCACACAACTCATTCGGATCGTCCCAGTATGAATAACCTCTACCGCTAACTTTTTTAGGTGGAAATAACTGCTCTATAATGTTTCTATATTTCATAGATTTGTTACGATTAACTTGTCCGTTCGGATCGTATAATCTTTTGTGTGCACTGGATCTCACACAGATATCTCTATACGCTCGTAAATCGGCCTCGGTATATATATCATCATCGGGTATACGCTTAAACACCAACTCGTACAATCCTGGCGTCCCTTTATAGTGAACTCCGTCAATTATAATCTCACCATCGTCCGACAACTGAAGAGTCTTGTTACCGATCATCATAGAGTCGGCTCCGATTTTCGGTCCGTAACTGTGATCTATATTCTGACTACCGGCGGTATCTTTAATCATTTTGAGCATATATTTTCGTGCCAGCGGATGTGCGAAAGTACTGTTTACCCATTGTTCAGATTCACTTTGCCCTACAGGTGTGGACAATAGTTCCCTTACACTGGGCTGCGGTCGGTCCGGAGTCTCTGCAATTACTTCGGTATCCATAAAATCAACACTGGGAGTAGCCGGTACTTCCCTCCACTCTTCATTTTTCTCTTCCTCACTCTCGCTGCTCCACTCATCCGCTATTTCCGTCTTTTCATCCAACTCTTCTTCTTCTTCGGGTTTAATTTCTTGTTTCGGCAAAAACACTCCACTCTTCTGCAACTCTTTAATTATCGGTGTGTATTTCTTAGTATACATTCGTTCCTCTTCGACCTCTCCGTACCTCAACTGTCTGTACTTTTTCTTTATAGCCTTGCGCAATCTGGCTATCTCCAGCGTTAGATGCTCTCTCTTCCCAGACATCTTGTAGAATGACGATTGTTGCAAGTATCAAGCCTTTTGTACCTTAAAAATCTGTTACAATTCGATCAAAACCAATTCTAAATCTTCCATTCTCCGGTTCACTGTCCTTATCTATTACAACGAATCCATGTTTATCTTTCCACGCGGTTGCACAAATGTTTTTAAATGCACTAAACACCATATCGGTGTTTACGTGATCATTGTAAATGTGTCGTAAATTGAGATCGTCCTGCTTGAAAAGGACCAAGAGATTGGCATTTTCTCGAATCAATTGTTTGGGAATCCTGCTGTACGTCTGTCCTAAGTAGAAGGAATCTATATTATTGTGACGTCCCATGGTGAAATAGTTACGTATATTGTCGTGTTTCTCGCAAGCTATGTCGTCAAATATTATTATCGAATTTGGCTCCGCTTCACTAGGATGGATGACATTTTCGTTGTCCGTGAATGTGTAATAACCAATTTCTTTGGTATTTCCCAGTATAGTTTCCAAAAACTTGTACTTTGGCTGCTGGAGTGATTTAGAAAATACATAGACGTTGGCAAATTTCAGGCCATTTGGATTGAAGAGCAGATTAAATAGCACATTAGTCTTGCCACTGTTTGATGGGCCGCACACTATAGATCGAACTGTGTTTGGTAATAAAGAACTGTGACGGTGCATTGTTGACCCGCCGCCTCCTGCAACAACGTCAAAGTTTCTTACACGTAGTTTATCCGCTGTGTTTTTTAAACGCATTACGCAACGTTTGTCTAAATACTGTGGAAAACTAACAGTGCTATCCCATTAAATACCTAAACAACAAGCTTGGTTTTATCAATCCAACTGTCGTGTTCCTTGTCAAACCCTAACCACCGCACCAGTACTTTGTTACCCTTTTTGCGTAATACTTTTTCAACAAGATATACGTTGCCGATCTTTGACCTGCTTAATTCTTCGGCATAGAATCCCCCTTTTAGAATGTCACCTTTCGAGTCTTGTAGAATGTACGTTACAGGATTGGTCGGTACAACAGCGTACACGGTAAACACTTCGTTTGTCCAGTTGGGTAGATATCCTTTGGCAAAAGTCTTTTTAAATTTCGATATTCTAACTTTGTCGTCCACTTTAAATCGCGCCAGTGCTTTTGTACTCTTGCGTGCTGTTTTGTCCAGTAACATTTTCTCGTGCTTTTTCAACACTTGAGCGGGTTTCATGCCTATAGTACTGTTCACAGTGTAATTGTAGGTCTTTACTACGTTTTTCAACAGCTCCACCCACTCGTAACTACCGCGAGCCGTAAATTCACGCCACATTATATTTTTCAAAGTACGGTTCAGACGCTCAACCATAGACGCTTTCTTGTCTGAAAAAGTGGCGTAGTGATTTATATTGTATTTTTTCATTAATCTCTTTACGTGCATATTGAAAAACTCCTTCCCCTGATCGGTCTGAAAGTTATTCATAGGATGTTTTTTCAGTATCGGTTCTAACGCTATAGATACGTCTAGAGCCGACTTTGTCCTTAGCGGTTCTGCAATCGCAAATTTTGTCAGACAATTTATCATTGTCAGTATATATTTGTAGCCTCGGTTTTCCTTAGCATATGGAATCATTTCCACTAGATCGGCTTGATAAAGGTCGTTAACTCCTTTCAGTGTCACACTACGTGTTTTGAAATTTCTTCGCGCGGGCTTGTGGAGCTCCGCCGCAATGGCTCGCCTTACATCCATTAGGTAAATGAGTGTGTTTACAGATTGGTGGCACTATTTATTTCGTGGAGATACTCTGGTGCAGGTAATCTCGAAATTATCGCTGCTTGTTCCCGCCTCACCGTTGCTTTGGATTAGTCCGCCAAAAATTGTCCATAAGAGATCGACAGAGATTTCGGAAGCTTTACGAAAAGCAACGTATCCAGGCGTCTTTGTTTTAAAATTGAGACTAGTAAAAGTAAAGCCCAACAGATCACCATCAGCTGTTCCATTTTTCATTTTGTCCACCAAACATTCAAAGCCTCTTTTTATCCAATCAATTTCCGTGACATTCTCGGGTGGTGGATGAAATTTAAACTGAATTTTAGTCCTTAGAGTACGAAATTTTTTCGTCACCCTACTTTGCGAGGAAACAATGTAAATTGGCTCCATAGTTCTTTTCAAGTAACTCTAACCGTGTGAGTCACCTTGTTTTAACTTGTTTGACCGGTGCTACACTCTGGTAGTGTAGATGGAGTAACCTGTGGACACTCTCCTTTCAGCGAGTAGTACGCATGCGCACTGTTACGCACTGTTGTACAATCCGGCTAGACCTGTCAGAACCTGACCTACACACCTTGGAATGGTAGCCGAAACGAGGTAAGCGACGCGACCCCCCTTTCTTACCTATATGAATATTGTTGGAGGGGAGTAGAGAGATTTGGCCTGAGACCGATATGCTGTCACTTCCACACACGCTGGGAGGTGGTGGTGGGGGGTTCCCGCAGCCAGTGGGGGGTTCCCGCAGCCGGTGGGGGGTTCCCGCAGGGGGGAGCAAAGTCCGCGGGTCGAGGTATATCGGTTGGATGTTTGGGTTGCTAAAAGTGTATTTCGGTTGGAAAATCGGTTGCTAAAAGTATATTTCGGTTGGTAAAAGTATATTTTGGTTGGTAAATCGGTTGGTTTCGGTTGGTAAATCGGTTGGTTGGTAAATCGGTTGGTAAAAATATATTTCGGTTGTTAAATAGTGGCCAGACTAACACCCGTGTGGGCTGTGGTAAGCATAGGTTAACAATATTTTAACACGATACATAAACACATGTGCTACACCCTGGTAGACAACGGAGGAAACTACGTTTAACACATTAAATGTACCTAGGTCGTGGTGGGCAAAAGTAGGAAACTCTAATAGGTTAGGTTAACTATCTTAACACATTATATAAATATATAACACATTATATATATAACACATTATGGTAACAGCTGATTGGCTGTGGATGGGTAAAAGTAGGAAACTTTAGGTTAACTATCTTAACACATTATATATAACACATTATATATATATATAACACATTATTGTAACAGCTGATAGGCTGTGGTAGGCAGAAACTTATAGGTTAGGTTAACACAAGCACATTACAATTTGGACACTACTATTTGTTGTCAGAGTAACCTAGAGGTACGACTCAGAACCCATACCGTAAGACGTACGCGAGTTTTTCGCGGTCGCGAAAAACTCGGTAAGTCTTACGGTAAGGGGTTCGTGTCCGAACTTCTACGAAATGTTCTGGCGTTCGGTTACAACATGGCGGCTTATATACTGCGTTAATTATCCGACTTGTAATACTATGGGGTTAGGTTAACTATCTTAACACATTATATAAATATATAACACATTATTGTAACAGCTGATTGGCTGTGGATGGGCAAAAGTGGGAATCTTTAGGTTAACTATCTTACCACATTATATAATTATATGACACATTATTGTAACAGCTGATAGGCTGTGGATGGGCAATAGTAGGACACTTATAGGTTAGGTTAACTATCTTAACACATTATATATATAACACATTATTGCGGTTACAACATGGCGGCTTATATACTGCGTTAAATATCCGTCTTGTAATACTATGCACGATAGCTCAGTCGGTAGCGTGTCCGCCTTCGAATCCAAACTTCACAGGTTCGAATCCCACCGGTATTAAAAAAGTTAAGTGTATGACGTCGTGTGAGTATGACGTCATGTGTGTGTGTGTGTGTGTGTGTGTCTCGACAACAATACGTCACTGGTGGGGGGACCAATGGGGGAAGGGAAGGGGCCTACAGGGGAGGGGCAGGGGGAGGGGTGGGAGGAGGTGGGGGGACCAATGGGGAAAGGGAAGGGGCCTAAAGGGGAGGGGCCTACGGGGAAGGGGCAGGGGGAGGGGTGGGGGGACCAATGGGGGAAGGGAAGGGGCCTAAAGGGGAGGGGCAAAGGGGTAGGGGCAAAGGGGTAGGGGCAAAGGGGGAGGGGCAGGGGGAGGGGTGGGGGGACCAATGGGGGAAGGGAAGGGGCCTAAAGGGGAGGGGCAAAGGGGGAGGGGCAAATGGAGGAGGGGGGAGGGGAGGGGGAGGGGAGGGGCAAAGGGGGAGGGGCCAAGGGGGGAGGGGGAGGGGTGGGGTACCCCCACCATTTTTGTGCCCAACCGTCCCCATCTCTACTGGTATCAATTTACTATTTATAAATATATTTGAATGGGTTATTAATATTAAAAAAATTTTCCCATGAGAATTGAATATAATAGGTATGGACTAAGAGAAATAAAGGGAGCCTAGCTGAACGTACACCTTCTCCATGTGGGCTTGGTGTAGATCCATCTCTTTCAACCTTTCTATCGTGTCTTTCTCAACCAATTCTTCTCCTCTCCCGACTATGACGCCATTACAGAATTAGAGGGTTTTACGTCTTTATTTCATCTTCTATTTTTAATGATATGACGACCATGCTATGTTCATAGATTCGGAACTCACTTTATGGACTCCTGCAAGACCTATAATCAAATGTGGGAATTGGTTTAAAAAATAATTAATTATAAACAACAAAAATCGAAAACAAATGTTTTGTTTTACGTTTTCAAGAAGAGTTGGATTTTATTGCTAAACATAAATCACAGACAGACATGTGTGATCAGAAACGCATCAACGAAATAATAATGAAATTGAAATCTGGGGAAGCATGATTTTTGATCTAAAGGGAAGAGCTAAAAACTGTAGTTTATTGATTGAAATCTTCCAACATACTGCAACATTAGCATACATTTTTAATGTCAGATTTGATTTGATATACACAGAATTTCACAAACTACTCAATTTATTTGGAAACATGTCTACGGTATTGATACCTTTTAATAAATTAATCAAAATTTCAATGAAACTTAAGGCGTACTTTATACAAATTTGAAGACAACTTTTGGTTAGCTTCTTGAAAAGGACCTTTGGTAATATCTGTACAAGATAATTTTACATAAATAATGACCTTTACTAAATAATAATGAGTTCTGAATTTTTTACTTGTAGAATTTAAAATTTAATAGAATTTCTCAAACATAAAATAAATGATAATACAAAACAAATCGTTCCAACTATAATATTACCTTCTACAGTGTTCAATGGTGTAAAATAACTTAAGCGGTTTTGACATACTAAATGTATTATTTGTAAATAATCATGTTCAAATTTATTTTCAATTTTAGAAATTTCACACGTGAAACTGAATATTTAAATATAACATATACATATAAATATTTAAATACAAGTCATACATTTCTATTAAACAGGATCGTTAGAGTCCTGTTTACTCTATCAGATATATTAAGTTTACAAAATGTAGATAATAGGTAATTAAATCAATTCTAGATTTTAATTGAAAACTACTATGAATAAAAAAGTTGACTTCGCAGCTACTGTTAATTGTATTCTTGATTTTGTTTTTGGAACCATTATAAATATAATGTCAGTATTTGTATTATCTTAGTCAATAATGAGTTATTTTGTATATTTGAGTGTAGCATTCGCCTTGAACCGGTAACAGAGTCCTAGTGACAGAGAGATTTAGTAGGGCCTCAACAAAATGTAATTGATATATATTATTAATTATTTGTTACCTCTTGCGTCCATATACTTACATATTTAGTTAGTATGTATATAGTACTAGTTGTCGGTTAATCTTTGTTGCTAAAGAGGTTTAAATAACAGTATAATACATGAAGAAAATGTTGCTTGAGTAAAGGTTCGTAAACTCAGTATAGATATGGTATAGACATCTAGCAATTATTACTGATGTCATAATTAGTGCAAACTCGTTTCATTAGCCTTCTCACGTATCTATGCCCAACACCAAAAATATTAGACATCCAATGATTAAATATATATATATATATATATATATATATATATATATATATATATATATATATATATTTATTTATAACTATTTGAAGGTAGGAAAGTAAAAAAAAAACTTTTCTTTATCACTTATATTTGTCTTTTAGAGACTATCGTTATAGAAAGTTTTATTTTCAACTATTTATAAGTTTTTTTTAAAATTTTTATTTTATAAGGCTTTGTTGACAATGAGCTTTTTGCCTTTAAAAAGATGGAAATTCTTTATGGAGTCGGAACTTGCTTTAGAGATGACTGCAAGACCTATAATCAAACATTGGAATAGGTATAAAAAAAATGATCAACAAGAAATTTGAAAACAAATCTTTTGTTTTATGTTTTCAAGACTAGCTGGATTTTATTGTAAACCATAAAACACAGACAGACTTGTGCGATCAGAAACCCATCAACAAAGAGCTAATAAAATTTTGAAGACTAAGGAAACATGATTTTTTGAGATAGGGGGAAGAGCTCCAACTGAATTATTAACTGAAGTCTGTCAAACTGTATCATTAGCATACATTTTTAATGTTAGATTTGTTTTTCTATCCACAATATTTCAAGGAATACTGAAGTTATTTGAACACTTGTCTGTTATTGCCAACTTTACAAAGTTGAGTAAACATTTGTTAAATCTTAACGTCACTCTATACAAACACGAAGGCACGTTTTTTTAGCTGCTTCAAAAGGCAAAGTACACCATACATAAATTATATCCCTTACTAATTCATAATTTGAGTTCCGAATTTATTAGTTTAGAACTAAAATAAAACCATTTCTCACATAAAAAACTCTTGTTAACATTGCTGTTGCCATCTTTAGTAATGCATGAGCTGCAATTACTAATAAGGATTTGAGTTAAATTTTATTTTTACTTTAAAATAAGTCACAAGTAAAGCTCAATATTTATTTATTAAATAAAACTATTTGTTACAAATCATACATTTTCAATAAAAAGGATCGCTAATTTTTATTTACTCTGAATTAAAAAAAAAAGTTAACTTTGAAGCACATTAACATTTACGGTAAATTTTTAGTAGTCATAGTGTCCCTAAATTTAAATATTTCATTAGTATGTTTTAAGCAAGAACTGTCGGTTACATATTACTGAAGGAGTTCAAATATCAACATAAGAAATGAAGTGGTGATAATGTATAGCTTAAAAACGCTTGGTATAACAGATATTTTGCATTTGTCTAAAACCAAATACTCATGTACAAATTAGTGTAAAATCATTTTATTAACAATCTCCTGTAAAGGAATTTTTATTACAATTCATTTAGACGTGTTTAGTGGAAAACATCACTAAGAAACACTTCTACGCCAACCTTGGAGTACGCAAATGAGTCAAAACACTATATTAGCAATTATATACTACATTCCCTTCCTAATTTTCTTTTGATACAAAAGCAACAAGTGATGATAAATTCACTATGTATGTATTACCTTTACAAGCGAGTGGAGCAAATTGTTTAAAACGGTTTCAAATTTTAAGAGTTGCTATTAGCTTGATATACAACAATGTGTGAGAAAGAGATAGTTGTAAAGCCTTGTATATTGTAAGATAGAAATGGAATAGTGAAGTTATATCTGTATTTTATGATTTCTTGTCGTTACAGGTTTTTAATCTAGGTTTTACAGTTTGAAATCTTTTAGTGTTTAAAATGAAAAGGAGATAAACAAGTTGGCTTTATGGTAGTTACCCAGTGATGTAATAATGTAATAAAACAACCTGTAGAGTCTTCACCAATCTGTATTTTACTTCCTCTTCAATTTTTATTATTATTTATTGACGAAAAATTTGTGAGTCATCAACACCTTGAAATAAAAAAAAATAATAAAAATAAACAACATATAATATACTCCAAGCCCTCGGATACTTTAATATCGTCAGATTTAAAAGAAACAATAGGAGTTCAGGAGAGATGTGGGAAAGGTAAAAGACTTCCTTCTTTTAGGTAAAAGTTTAGGGTACAGGACAGTCAATAGCTTGGGCAATTTGCTGACGCCAAAATGGAAAACTACAGATAATTTCACGAAAAGCGGAATATTGTGATGATTGTGATAAGTATTATTTCATCCAAACTGGAAGATATATCAAACAGAAATATAAGTAACACATTCCAATTCTAAAAAACCAAATACAACAATCAAATCCTGTTACGCAAAGTATTTAATAGATAACAACCACACATACAAGAGAATACAGTCCAATATGAAAAGTCTGCACTTCTGCCATAAGGGTGTGGCTGTTTGGAGTAATATGAAATATACGCGCACGGTAGAGAGATGCCGACAAACAAAACATCCTGTCTAACCTTCTGTTTGATTTACTATCAAAATTATAATCAAATAATAGCTGAGAATAAACCCTACCAGTGCTCTATTGATAGCAGATGTATACTCACGTCCGGAAATGATCCAGACTAGACAAAACGAGGGTTTTAATATTACTCAATGTGTTTTAAATATATAACTGTTTGTGCCTCAAAGTTAAAGTTTTGTCAAATTTGTAAATGTATAAAATGTGTATAAAACGGCCATAGTTTAAAGAAAACAGGAGGAGTAGACGTAAGTTAAAATTGATTATAGATTCTAAGAGAGAAGTATATAACCAAAGACTGCGAAGAAATTAGTAAGACAGAGTTGGAGCATTTTGGAATACCAAACTCGTACTAACTAAAATTAAGGCCCAGAAGTGGTATATTAGTCTGTTTTAACTTAAAGTGTAGTGGTAGTAAAAAGCGCTCCACTTCATCTCCTAATAAGAGATAATATCCTTCCAATCTTTTATTAATTTTTTTTTCATTTCAAGGTCGCGTTATCTATCACATCATCTCTTTCTTCAATCTATTTTCATCATTAGCGTTTATTCATCCTTTAGTCATCTTTGAAGATTTTAATTCAAAATCTAATGAATTCAAATGACACCCATCCTGCATAATATTGTATAATTTGAAGTCGACCGGTCTGCCTGTTCTTTAGATGATGCTTGTTAAAATTGTTTCGTCAGCTTTACCTAAAATTTTGAATAAACTCTATCTTTTCGAAAATGTGGTTTTAAAGTCTGCAAAACAAACAGAAATGGTGTAAAAAAAATAAGATCAGCGTGTCATTATAATTAAATCAATATCTTAAATTCCCAAAATGCAGGTAAAACTAATCTGAATTTATGTTTTTATATTTATTGTCTTCTTGTTCTTCTTTCTTGCCTGTGTCATGCATTACTTTCAACTCCCATGCAGGTTCTATTTCTTAATTTATTATTCTTCAACCCTTTTTCGCCTTAATTCTCCCTTATTAACACTTAAGTAACACTTTCTGGTTTCAGTACAACAATAAAGCACCCTTAAAACGACCCATTATCAAGCGGTTGACGACACCAGGAATAAAGCAAAGACTGTGGGATAATTTGTTGACCTCGCACATTGTTAAGCCTTAACCGTACAACCAGGGCTCTAGTCTGGTGGACCGTCATTTCCCTATCTGTCCTTGAAATTATATTATGGACAGAAAAACGCAAATATATAAAGCTTACGTGTGATATTATGGTAACTCGTGCTATTGAATTCTATCAAGCAGTCTATTGTTTAAATGCTTTGTAGAAGAATACGAAATATACAAAGCATTTAAACAATCGCCAAATGACATTCTCAATGACAAGTTATCGTTCCAATCAAACTCATTATTTGAGACGGCAGTGAGCTACAACTAACTGATAGGACCAACCCATTAATCTGATAACCTTGGCCTTACCGTGATGGCGGTAGTTCGCGGACCATGAAACTGTATGCACGTAAGAAAGTGTTTAAATCAATGTATACGTGTATATAGTTGTGTGTGTAGTGTTTATGTTTTTATCAAGTTTAATGTTTTGACGACCTCTACGGAGTGAAATACTGAAGATGGAGCTACGACTCCGAAACGCGTCTTTGTAATAAGACAAATACAAAGTCACATGAAGGTATCATAAATGTAATAAAATAATTTATTACTTAATATATAAAATAGTATTGTTTAGATCCTACATACATATCTAAGTTTCCCCAACTTTTAATCCCATCCATAGATCCATACTACGCTCAGTCACATTTTCACAAGCGAAACCTCTTACTCTTCATAATACATCTTAATTTTTAATTAAAGGCAACTGAGTATTAAAAAACATCCAAAGACTTTAACGATCGATAAACAACGAAATTTATTTGAAACACCGTATAGTGAATTAATTTTCTCATCTCTAGTTTACAGCATCAGACATTAAATTCCACCTATTAACATGACCTATTTTCTTAGAAACATTTATAAAGTTGCTTGATTAAAGAATGTTTAGTAAAAACAAAGGAAATAAATTAAAGGTCTATACAGGAACAAGACCTGAAAATAAAAAAACTAGAGGTAGAGAGAGAGTGAGAGAGAGAGAGAGAGAGAGAGAGAGAGAGAGAGAGAGAGAGAGAGAGAGAGAGAGAGAGAGAGAGAGAGAGAGAGAGAGAGAGAGAGAGAGAGAGAGTACTAGGTCTTAAATATAGGAAGATAATTAATTAATCAATTAAGTCTTTATTTAGTATCATGTGCACCTATCGCACTTTATCATGGAAGGATGTATCTAAGAGATCTACAAGATCGAACCTCGGGAGAAGAAAGTTATGATATTGTTCTTCAACAAGGACAGGATGCTTTACTGTTTCGAGCAAACGGGTTTTAAAGTGATGCACACAAAAATCAACTGATTTTTGTTTCCTTTACTGTGGTTGTTACCTTTGTATGTGGTTTTTTATTACCATTAACGTTCAATGTGACCATTTTTATTTCAAATAGTGGCTGTTTTAATTGATTTACACTTAAGTTGTTTACTTTTATTGTTGTCTTATTTTTGTACACTTTTACTGTTCATTTTTCAGATATATTATATTAAAAGTACAATATTGGCGACAGTTTTAATATTCTTCTTATAGCTTTGATATCTTAATAACTAACTACCTTACGTATAAATCGATATAATCTTATTGTATCTTTTAATTATAATGTGTGTCATAATGTGTTGAGACAACCTTTAAGCAATAAAAACAAATCTCACACTTAACCCGATTTTAATTGGAATCAAACAAATACTTGCAATAAAGCTTTACTTCCGATAAGGAAGGATAGGAGTTAAGAAACTCTTACCAAGCCCTATAAATTGAAGGCGTCGTCAAGATAAGTGCACAGTAAATTGGCAGGTTTCACTTACAGAGTTAATGAATTTCACATTTCTCTGTCGTATGAACTGATGATTCATATCCTTTTGTATTCATGAGTCTATAGCGAGATGGTGATTTACCTGCGGCCATCTTTAATAATGACTGTAATTACCAGTATGGTAATTTGGATGTAACCTAATACACAATCTCTAATGCTGCTCGAACTGTAATTCGACTCTACCTAACGGCTAAATATCTATGATGGTGTTCTAAGCCAAATCCAGAAGGTTTGTAACCTATTATACATGCTTACATAGATAGAAATTTGAAAGATCCCACAAAACGTTTACAAAGTCACGGTTCCAACTATAAACTTTTACGAAACTTTTATTTATAAAGTTCCATGGGAAAATAAGAAACTTATGAAGATAAATATACATTGTATGTTTGCATTACATTAATAATATCTGGAAACATAAACAAAGTATAAAATTATATTTTATAACAAAAGAAATAAATAGACGTAAATAAAAGAGTATCTCTTCATTCATATTAAATTGCTTATCTTAGATATAAATTTAAACGTTTCTTAAACACTGCAAATGGCGACTATAACTTATCACACCAAGCTAACAGACCCTACATTGTTCACAGATGGTGCACTATGTGATATTATGAAGGACGTAATTCATTACTACATAAACAGCTAAATTTATTATCTAAATTTTACTGTTATATCACAGAAAGATTTTTACAAGATGTATAGCTAACATTATAATAAATAATCTCCACAATCCGGTATACAGCATTGACAATAAATGGGTACTCAAAGTAAATTATATTAAAATGAGTTAAGATATGGAATTATTTCGTAATCAAAATAACTGTTTACGTTTTTAAGTGTTCGCTTTTACCCCTTTAGAACTCTCTTTTGCTTACTGAAAAATTGGGCTCTTAAAAAATACAATTCAAATGCATTCATAAGTGTAGTTAATTCTGGTTTTCTTGCTGTAATTAATTCAAAAATTAATTAATTAAGTGTTCGGGAAAATGTTAGACCCTTGTGTATATTCTTATATTTTTCAAATCTAGTTTTCAAAACACGATGATGAATGTGTGTACATTCCATTAAAGAAAGAAATCTACGCTGAACTCACTTTAATACATCTACAGTAAAATAATGCACTCTGAAGTGTTTGCACTGGCTTTCTCATTGCCTAGAAAGTACACATCCTGTTGGTAAATTCTCTATATAATATCAGTTGTTTCATTCCCAATATGATAGATATATATCAACCAATTACTTTAGTTTATTACTTAGGGTGTACAAAACCAGAAAGGAAACTACTGTACTCTACAGAAATATATTGATTAAACTGATGAATTAGTTGGGTATTTCTTAGTGAACAGCCAAAGTATCATTTGTAAGAAACAAATATTACATTGTAGGAACAGGAGAAAACACGCTATTTTAAGCGGAAGTGATTGGAATTACTAGTAATTATAATTTTCTGATTTCTAATGATGATAATTAAGAGTTACTTTAAAACATATCCGTTTTGTTCATGTGTCTAAAATGAAAAGTAAGGTTATCAAAAGTAAAATCTACGACACTATTGTACGTTACTTCTATGTAACATGTGAAACAAAGATTAAAAATAACAAAATTCTAAAAATTCATTGTATTGATTAATCATAATAACAACACAATATATTTCTTCAATTGATGTATCAACTTAATTTGTTGATTAACACACGATATATGAACAGTGAACCTGTTTCAATTACATTTTTCTGAATTTCTGTTGGTTTCTTTATGAGTACACTATAGTCTTCTAGACAAAATTTCATGTTTCCATATTCATTTTGGGTCCGCTATTGTCCTTTGGTACATTAGCCAATGACCCCAACAACACTTATAAAGATTACAGACGGACGCCATGTAGAAAATATTTTTTTTTGGTTTTATAATCATAAACATCAGCTAAAAAAGAGGACCATTCTTTTATTTTATACTAACCATATACTTTTTATACTGTTTATTAAAAAAGGAAGAACAAATTTCGGACGTAACAACAAAAAACGTAACACTGCACTTCCTATTCTGACGCTATAGAAAATCTCCGTTCGTTATTAACACTCTGTAGAAGAACTTTCCAACCATCTCCACAACTTAAAAATTCCCATTTCTTCTAAAGAGTGTGAGAGAGGTTACATGATTGATATATACCTTACGTTATCATTTAAGATTAAATAGATTTTTGGTTTGTTGTTTATTAAAACTAATTTATCAATGACATTTATTTTTAAACCAGATTATATTTATATGTGTATAAACATCCTATGTGCACATTTACAAATGTACAACTTTTCAATTATAAATATATAGAATGAGAATTTTAATATCACTCACAGTTTTTTTAAAGTTTTTAACAAAACAAAGGGTGTACCATCATATTAAAGAAACATATATTTTATTAGATTAATAATACCAAAATTATATTATTTCCATCAAACGTGTTTGATATATGAATAAATTTGCTCTCTCTCTCTTTTTAACAAAGTTCGATTATTTCTCTTTTGGGTTAATTGTAAAACACTCTATTTCATCATCGCCCTATACATAAAAATATAAAACTAGAAAATGTAAGTAAATGACCGCTAACACTATAATGATCTAATCTAGTCAAGGCCGGAAGAAAATAAGAGTTTATTAAAAGATACTTGGCACGAGGGATGAAAGAAGTAGATCTAACACAAGAATACTCTCAGAAAGGTTTAGATCTAGCTACAGTCCTTCAGGATATCCATAAACACTTACTTCTGAATAGTCATTGAACATGGAGGGACAGTATATAAAATCAACTTCTATTTTATCCATTTTAATTTGCTGATAAAACAGAAAAACACTATGTACTGACACAATCTGTTTCTCTAGGGAGTGAAAAGGTAATTAAATAACATTGCGGGATTGGATTGAATGGTCCAGTTGTCTCAATGGTGACTGTGTTTATTAAACTAGAGCCTTAATTATATTTGGATTAAATACTAGGATCGACTTTTATTGAATGGTGTGGACTAGAGGTTCTGTGATCCTTATAATAATAAAACCAAGGAATATTTTGAAATCTTTGAGTTTCAAAATCTTAGTCCATCTAGAAAATATTGAAATATATTTTTATTACTTTACTGAAATCCTTTTATAATTATCTGGAGCATAAGACTCACCAAAAATGGCGCCTTTCGATAATGTCCTATTCTAGAGCTTTGAAGTCTTTAAAAACAGGGACAAAATCTGTGTATCTTAGAAAAAACTTTCTTTAAAACAACTTTCCATCCATCCCATGACTTAAAATTCCTATTTCCTCTAAAAACGTGTGAGGCGTAATATGTTTGTTGTATCCCTTAAGTTATCATTCAAGATTATATTGATCCTTGTTCTGTTGTTTACCAAAAATCAATTACTAGAGTAGATTTTAAACGTGATTTTATTGGTATGTATATCCACAACCTAAGGGCATGTATAATATTTAACTTTCGGAATTGGTTTTTAACTATAAAACCTACGGCAAAATCACAATTTAAATATCTGTCATTGTCTTCTAATTTCTACAAAATGGCGTTTTACCGAAATAAACAGCGTATAATAGAAATAAAGCTTTTTCTAATATTTTCATAATTTGTTTGCTTTATTAAAAACTACGGTATCGACCTACATATATATTAAATTTAGCTTATTTCTATTTTTGATTTAATTGTGAAAAACCTCTCGGTCATAATCGCCTTATTATAAAACAAAAAAATAACAAGGGTCTCTATTTTATCTTTTTTCTTATTTATAAGCTGATTATGACATTGAAGATTTTTGCCTTAAAAAAAAAAAAAAAAAAAAAAAAAAATCCATTTAGACCTCACTTTAATACCAGTTACCAGACCAAAAATCAAATTATTATATTGGTTTAAAAGAAATGTATCAATACAAATTTAAAAATCAAATTGAGGACTGTATAAAATTTTGATTGTTGGAGATGAGATCCAACTGAATTACGACTTGGTGTCGATCAAACTGTACCAATAGCAAACATATTAAAAGTCAACACACAATATTTCATCAAGTACTGAAATTGTTTTGAAACTTGTCTATGTTCTTGCCAACTTTGTAAAGTTAATTCAAATAGAGCTGAAACTTAAGGGTTACTTTATACAAACACGGGAGCAAGTTTCGGTTAATTGTTTGAAAAGAACCTAAGGCAAAATGCACCTTACATATATAATGTCTCTTACTAATTTATAATTTGAGTTCTGAATTTAGTACCGTAGTGTAACTTAAATAAAACTGTAAAACAATTTCTCACAAAGAAAAGTTTTTCAACGACAATATCGTTATCTTCAGTGATGCATGAGATTCAATAACTCACGTGGATTTATGATAAACGTTTTTTTTTTTGTGAGAAAAAGAATTGATTTTTATGATGTTTGATTTTAATTTTAAAACAGCTCACAATTCAAGATCAATATTTGGTTTAAATGAATGAATATTTGTTACAAATCATAAATTTATAATATAGAAAACCGTTAAAGTACTGTTATTTACTTTCTCAAATATATGAAGTTTATAAATTTACGTGAAAGGTCAAACATAAATCGAATATATGAGAGAAAAATCGATTTCAAATTAATCTACTCTAATAAATAAAACTGTTGAATTTGCAGAAACTGTCGCTCCCATTCTCTACATTGTGTTTGGAACGAATATAGTCATAACATCAGCATTTATAGAATTTCAGTCAAGAATTATTCTTGTACATTCCAGTGTGCTGTTACTCACCTAAGTTTGAAAAACCGTAGCATATTGTGTAAGTGACCTGGAAAAATGTTCAGTGCCTTATCAAATGAAAACACCACAGTCAGATATGTTTATAGTATCCTTTGCGTCCGTAAACGTGAATATTTCGTTAGCATGTAGATAGTGATACTTTTTGGTTAAATGATATTTTTGCTTAAAGAGTTAAATAACAGTAATATGAAGAGAGTACTGATAATGTAACAGTTATAATAACAGTTATGTTACGTATAACTGCAATTGAATACTGGTATAAAAATTAACATAAATTTATTTCTTTAACATTTCACATAACTTTTTATAAAACCAAAAATATTGAGAGTCCTGTTTCCAAAAATGTATCTAAAACTACTTACAAGTGATGAAGAATAAAGTCATTTTCTTCATCACATAGTTTTCCTAGTTTGTCTTAAGCAAGATATTTGTTATACAAGATATTGTTATTTTCCATTATATTTTATTTTGTTACAAGATTGTAAAATATATTTATGTGTTATTACATTCCCCTCTCCAATCTCAATTGTATTTCATGAAAATCAAACTGTTAATAAAGGTGTTTACCGTTTATTCCCACACCTGCACATTGCTTCTGTAAACATTTTGTTTTTAATAAAATTTAGATAGAAAATCAAGTGGAAAACAGAGTTGAGAAAAACTTCTACACCAACCTGGAGTATGCAGATGTTACAAAACACTAAAGTAGTAATTGTATACTATATTCCATTCCTAATCTTTTTATCATACAAAAGAAGGGAGTAAAATAAATTCACTCTGTATGGATCTAGACAAGCAAGTGGAGTAAGTTTTTATATATGAAAAATCTTATAAACTTCTATTCGCCTTATATAGAACAATCAGTGAGAGAGAGAGAGAGAGAGAGAGAGAGAGAGAGAGAGAGAGAGAGAGAGAGAGAGAGAGAGAGAGAGAGAGAGAGAGAGAGAGAGAGAGAGAGAGAGAGAGAGAGAGAGAGAGAGAGAGAGAGAGAGAGAGAGAGAGAGAGAGAGAGAGAGAGAGAGAGAGAGAGAGAGAGAGAGAGAGAGAGAGAGAGAGAGAGAGAGAGAGAGAGAGAGAGAGAGAGAGAGAGAGAGAGAGAGAGAGAGAGAGAGAGAGAGAGAGAGAGAGAGAGAGAGATTTATGTCCAGAATATGTGAAGTAGAGATGGAAGAGTCTAGTTATATCTGTGTTTTATGATTCCAACACACTTCTTATGTTTTACGGGTTTCTAATATAAATTTTACAGTGTGCAATATTTCAGCGTTTGAGATGAAAACAAGATAAACACGTTAATAAACACCATTAAGGTACTTACCTAGTGATGTAATATATCAAACAGGAAGTCACTTCACTTATTCTTCAGTTTTTCTTTTATGTTTCTCTTTATATTATTGTTTATCGCCTTGTATTTTAGTCCTAATGAAGAAAAAAAGAATAGAATGGATTATACTAGCCTTTGAATACTCTAATAACTTTTAAGACAAAAGTGACCTGATGATCTAACCAATGGCTAAAATTAAAGGTAACGGTTCTGTCAGGGCACCTGGAAACTACAAAACTCGTACGCACTAAAGTAAGCCCCTGAGGTGACACACTTCTCTGTTTCTATCCAAATTTGTATTGATATAAATAAGAGCTCAAAATCTCCTTCTTGTTACCGACAATATCCTTGCATTTTTCTATTTAAATTATTTTACAATTTTGCAAAGTCACATTCATCCATCGCATCAATATTTTATTCTCTATTTTTATTCATTCTTACTGATTCTTGATGAGTTTAGTTCAAAATCTAATCAATCCAAATTACTTAGATCCTATGTCATATTGAAAGCATTTGAAGTCTATCTGACTATACGATCTTGAGATCATCTAAAAATTGGCAAAATTGTATTTATTAAAAATGAGGTAACTATTTGTAAGCTTTACAAAACAATAAAATAAACTTTACATTACAACTCAAAAATGCACTATAATATAATTTTTATATAATATAATATGAAAAACATGCCTACATAAATATAATTTACTTTTTTGTAACATTTAAAATAAGAAATCCAAAAAATAAATAGAGTTAAGAATCAATCAGCTGTTACAAGTAATAATATCTACAATCATTCAAATATTGTACATGGTTTAATATTTATTTATTTAAACCCCTCTAAAGTTTAATTATTTATAAACTTGCACACCAATTTCAAAAAATCTTACAATTATATTATAAATATAATAAGTGAATAATAATTGTGATAATTATATACAACAGCTCATACATTTTTAAAACTATTTTGCCATTTTTAAACCGGCTGTAAAATTATATTCCTAATGGTTGAAAAGAAAATGACAGAAATGTAATTCCAAAGAAAATATTTTGATTTATGTTTGAAGGACAGGCTGCATTTTATTACAAAACTGAAAGAACATCAACAAACAAAAGAAAAACAAATCAACCATGAATAGGATTGAGGTTTGGGGAAACATGATTTTTCGATATATGGCGAAGAGCTCCAACTGAACTAAGTATTGAAATCTTTGGCATTGTTATAAATTGTTAATGTTACTTTTACAATTCCATACATATTATTTCAAGAACTACTGAACTGAAAATACCAAAACATAAAACGTTTTAATTCATTTAAGTAGGTCATATGTTCGCAAAATTTAAGGAACATGGGAACTGTCTTCGAAATCATATCGGTTTATAAAAATCGAAATTTTGTATATCCATTTAAATTTCCAATAGAGGTCTTCAAATCTATCAACCAATTTGAATAATATTATAATATTTGTGCTCTTCAATGTGCCCCTGAGACCAGCATTACTTTACACTCACATGTTTGTGTATCTTACAAAATTTATACTGTTAGGAGTTTTACATTAACTCCCCCCTTACTATATCTTCACTACTGAGTAAGGAAGGGGGGCCTTCTACTGATTTAGACCAACCTTATAGTTTTACTGATCCTCTATGATAAGGAAAAAACTGGATACTGTGGGATACAAGGTGAATTCGAATATTATTAAGTCTTACCCAATGAACCGGAGCTATGGTCAATTCGTTTTTGGTAAAAACTATGGAAATACAAAAAACGCAACTTAAGATGTTGATAACATTTAGTATACCCTCAGTGACGATTATGGAGAGTCCTTAACGTTGTTGAAATTTTCTCGACAAAGCAGAGGTAAAACAGAAAGTAGAGGAAGGTCAAACAGGCCACTTAGAAGGAATTGCACTCCTGATTGAAAAAATCACCTACAAATAAGGGAAGGCAGACTAGAAAGGCCTTAGAATTAGATCCAGGTATCCACAGAATTGGAAAAGTCTTAGTTTTGACTTCTCAGGTCTAAATTTCGGTCCGTATTCCTTTCTGAAGTTACTCTTTTAATTTTAGTTTCTCAAGTGGTCCTTGGTTAGATTATGTCTATGCTTAATGCTCTAGGTTTATATTCGATAACGGGAGTTTTTTTATACAATCAAAACATTGTGTATCAGTTTTATATAATGGTAAATGTCTCATTAAAACATTTTAATAAATAATTTTGTACTTTAAAACTTATTCAGATTTGTATACAAATTATATTTCAGAAGAATATTATTAACTTTATTTGATCATTTTGGTTCCGTCAGCCTTCTATAATATCAGGTTACGGAGAATATATTTTATTTTCAGAATTATCACATAAATTGAGTTTGAAATTACTAATCATACATATTGTTCAAAATATTAGAAAAACACACAGCAAATATCTATGTTTGCCGAAGTAAATTCAGATTGTTTAAAAGTAAATATACACACTGACATAAAATCAGCGAATAGACAGTATTAATGGAGAACCAAGCGATACTAGTGCTGTAATAGTCAGTGATAGAACGCCGAACTTCAAAAAGTTCATTGAGTATTTTGTTTAAAGTTTTTATCTTTCCATTTTGATGTGTGTAATTTGAAGGTGTTGCAGATTCTACGGCAGGCAATACTCTAAGTAAGTATATATCAGGAGTGGTTATCTGAGTAACGTTGTTTAAACATTTCCTTAATACTTGGAAGAGTTGACGTAACATCAAAACCAATATGTAGAAGTCTGACATGATCGCCCATAACCCTCCAAGTAATCAAATGCATTCCGTAAGTCAACACAGGATACAAAGCCAATGTGTATACTGTGTATACTCAATGGATTTTCTGTTTCTCCAATGATCTATAGGATGTCCTAAGCGGTCCAAACTTTTATCTACACTTTTTATGACCTCAACATTTCAAGCTGTATTTTGAATGCATTAAAAGATACCCACAGAGACGTCAAATGACAAATGGATTCCTACTATGGACCATATTCCCAATTACTCCTCAACTTACTATATGTTATCACTGTAGACGTAATTGTGATTGCGCAAAATAAGATTTTTGTTTAAACTGCGCAGACTTCGATTCGACATAGTTCTGTAAATGACAAAACGGAAAGACCAAAAAAGCGCAAATACAAAAAGACCTGTTCATAACTCCAAGTAACATTAGAAAGCATTTTGTAAAACTGAGTGTTGGAGAATAGCTAAATATATTGTTTTCGGGTTGTTGCTATGGTAACAAAACAATATAAATTGGTAAGAGATAATCAATAACGAATGTAGTAGTTGATATGACTAATATACTTCTACTTCATCAAATGTCTTTAATTATTTAAATGTGACGTATTTGAGGCTGAAGGCGAAACATTTATTTGGTATATGTATTATGTGTGTTGGTGTTCTTGATTGCAATGTGTTTGATGTACCATACTTATATAAACAAGGATTATATTTATCTTAAGATGATTATTACTTATACCATTAGTCTTTGATAACAGCGTCGCAACGCACCCTATTCCTTTTGAAGTGTATTTTTTATATCCATCTTTACAAGAATTGGAGCAACAAGTCAAACAAAAACATCACTTTACTTTAAGGACACTGTTGTGAGGTTTACTGTTGGTGGAATCACAAGATAATGTTTTTCACGTAATATACAAATTTTGTTGAATGTAATTTCTTCCTCTGAGAAAAACTTCCAAAGAAGTAAATATATATTATACATCGAAGACTGAACGTCACAATTTAGGAACTGTGCGAAAAGAAGAGATTTTGTTTTATATTTTAAATACAATCATAAATGTACTTTATTGAAATAAAAGATGGAAAACAGTTGGGTTTTTACCATTACTAATATTTAATTTGTAATGTAACAGGTTAGACAATGCCGTTAATCTATAAGGGTCGTTCTGGATTCCGACACTATATGTATAGTTAGTGAATCACCTAAAAATGCTGCCAAAGTACCCAAGTACAGGGGAACAGATAATTTCCCTTAACTATAATAATTAATCAGGAAGCTTACAATATTAAATTGAAATTATCACTAGACACATTTATACACTTTTGTATTGGTTTACCATTATTCACGCATTTGAACACATTTACAGACCGCTCCAGTATATTTTAGCCCCCAGGGATACCAATCGCCACCCTCACTACATTCAACCAACCATGAGCTTATCACATTCACCTTTAAAAACCCAATTTACAGCCGGTTTCGCTGGGGAAATAATTTCACTGCCGAAAGAAAAATGCGCGTACGTAACGACAAACATTTCTCAATTATTGAGTTTAGATTGGCATTCTCGTGCTACAGATTTCCAACCGGTTGTGTGGGAGGTTCATAGATTCAACTGGAAACCCGACCATGATCGGGAGTTCGTCAAAAATTATTTAACACATATCGATATTCTCTACAACGGGACAAGCGAAAGGAATTCACGTTCAGTTTTGCAAGAAACCACAATCAACAACTTCAAAAAAATGTTATACCTGCAGCTCTGAGTCTAAGTTATCTGTTTACACAAGTTCTTCTTGAATTGAAATCAAAACACGTGTATAATCTTATTTAAGAAGCAACTGTATATAAATATATAAAATATATCAACATGTAATTCCAGAAAGTCATGATTGAATTAGACAGAAACATTCTGCTAGAATTAATATTTTTACAAATTAAGATTTACAATAAATTTTTTTATAAACATGCATTTTCTCCTTTTTTATTTAACATTTAATACTAAAAATTAATTTAGATAGTAAAATAACAAACCTTTAAATATTAGTATTTTAGAAAACGAGAAAGAAAGTAAAAAATTATGAATTTTTGACTTTTGATATTAATGTAACATTTTTACATTACATTTAGAGGATCTGCTCACGTTACGTTGTATGATGGGTCACGATTATAAGTATCATAAGTATCATGATGACGTCATCAACACGTTTTTGTTCGTTTCTTTATTTTTTATTCCAATTTCTTTCAGTTTCATTTGATCTCCCATACTGTTGTTATCTCGTAGTTAACGTTTTCAGGCACGAAATAGCTTTGCGTAACATAAATTTAAATGAACGTAAAACACAGGATAGTAAACATTGTAACCTTCTCCAACAACACACCAGTCCCACTTTCGAATCACCCACAACTTTCCAGTCAGTTCATTTGAAATACAATGGGTTATATTTCGTTAATTGACAAACCAAATGTACACAATTAAACAATTACACTTTCCCTACAATAGTATTTAATAATTATACTATGATAATAAAGTAAATTACTTTGTATTGAGTTACATTGAGTAATTAAACTTTCCCAATATAAATGCATTGATTTGTAACAATGTTTACCAGTAATAATGAAGAGGTATTGTTTGTTCATAAGTCAATACAATGGTATGTTAACAAACAGTGAGTTATTGGAAGTTTGCCACAATATGACAGACTTGTTTGCTATATACTACTTGGGAAATATTAATTTTATAAATGCTACAATACTGTGTATTTAAACCTAGCTGTAACACAGCAAATAGGTTAAGTATACTACCTACTTTTAACCGAAAACCTAATTGTATAATATAAAACAGTGGGATATTAAAACTAAACTAACCTAACTTTTTGTCTACACCAAAGCAAAGCTAGAAACTCTACCAGCCAATATTTACGTCAATTATAGTGTTATGTTATAATTTTACATTGTCCAACTTCGCCCTTCTCCTGAAATTACTCTTGGGGCAGTTTTCAACATTATTTCAGATGAAGCTTCAGTAGACTGTCACATCAATCTGTTTCATTCTTTACATCCTATAGATCGAAAACTAATCTAAATAGGATGGTGCTTGTACTTATTTTTTTTTGATTTATTGTTCACACTCACTCTGTATATAGGGACATTTGTAATTATGATTATTACTTTAAGTTTCCTATATACAATGAAGCAGAGCCATTTAGGGAAGATTTCTTGAATTAATAATGGGTATGTAAAGAGAAACAAACCTGTTAAAATAAAGAAACATTTTTTAAATTTGTAATTTAATTTTGTTATTAATAAATTTATTAAATACAATAGTTTAACAATTTTAAATATGTCTTTATACCAAAATTCAGTCCATGTTAGAAGGCTGCAAATTGGTACAAAAACACCCAGACATTTTAGTAAGGAAATTGTAGTTTGATAGTAACGAACTCTAAAAACCAATTTTTTTATTGTAATATGTGTCATTATTTACTTCAAATTATATTATACAATGTATTACAAAAATGAGAGAAAGTTTACATCTTTAATTGTCAAATTGCCTTATCCACCCTTACTTACTTCAGTGTTAATATTAGCTCTAGGATAATGTAAACAGCCCTTAGTAAGTTTACAAACTTAATATTAAAGTTATGTTTATGTAAAGGCCAAACTCTGGTGTGTATAACAATACAGTACAGTACAAGAACAGAAGAGAAATGTGTAGTTTAGGCGATCCAGGATTATTAATAAGTAGAGATAGGATTGTATCCTTTGGGACACAGTTACAAAAAAATTGAAAACTGCTTCCTAACCTTATCACTATTGTACGATAAAACTTACGTTACTTTTTAATTTGTTAAAAGTCTTCACTCTTTTACCCGTTAGATTAATGAACGGTTGGGGGTGGGGATAGGGAAAAAAAGCAATGCCATTAACCGAGCTCGAAACCCAATATTTTTTGACAGCTAGTTAGTCCGAAATACAGCGATTTAAAAGCGCGCCCTACACAGTCAGCCACTCTGCTCCCCAAACAGCTTTTTCATTTATTCTTAAATAGTACAGTTAAGGGAAGAATTCGTTACATTTAAAAACCCTGTTCTTTTAAAAATACACGGTAACTAATTGTTTTATAGATTTCACTTCACATATTCAGGGACTCATTGTTGTGAATACGGGCATAGCAATACCAAGATATCTTAACTGAATCTACATTTTTCAAGTTGTTTTGGGTTAGATTGCCTCTTTCATCTCAACTATTAGGTTTCTATTGACCAACTACTGATCTCTTCCTATACTGACGTTATTAGAGTAATCTATGGCTGGAGTTTTTATTTGTTTTTTGAGTCGACGATGAACTAGAGGTTTTTCGTCTCTAAACAGCAAAGGAAAATGATGATTTGATTAATTTGATTTTACAATTTTTATCGGTATTCTACTAGTAACTATGGTAACAACATATAGGATAAAATTCGAACACAAGATCTCAGAAAAATAATGAGATTTTGTGATCGAATTTTTTCTATCTAATAATATCTCACAAGTGACGTTTAATATTTATTTATAAATTTGGTAACAACACATATTTAAAAGATGAAAATCCGTTGTATCAATCACTGGTGTTATTTGAGATTGCTGTCTAACAACTAAACCACCACAAGTTTACAAAACAGCTGTTCACTATTTTTTTTCTAATTTTAATTTGACATTATATTTCTATATTGAATGTCACAGATGCAACGTATTTCTGAATTTAGATATTCAAAAAATAAGTATTATCATTTAAAGATTTAACAGAGTAAAGTCACTCTTTCTTTAAATATAAATGTACGGCGTTGCTGGGTTGTGCTGATATATTTTCTACATTAAAGTCATAATAAATCAGTTTAGTATTTTATAAGAATAGAAATAAGAAAAGTTAGAATAACCCTTGGGTTCGTTTAGCTGTCTTATTAAATAGAAATGTTGACTATTGGAAAATATTGTTAGATTATCAGGTCTTAAAGGAAATTATGAAATATATCAATGGAACCTAGTTTCTTTGTTGTTATATATGTGTATTTTACTATGAATCTTCTTTAAAAAAATATTGAAGAACTTTTGTCTATGTAACAACTACGTTTGTGTTGATAGTTATTGAAATGAACTACACCTACAAATTGAAATAAAATATATTTAATTAGGGGGGGGGGGAAATTAAACTAAAAATTAAAAATATTATTGAATACAAAGTTTAGTATTTGGTGTTAGTAAGGTGTACAATCAAATGAGCAAGTTTTTGTAAAATTGCTTTAGTGGTGAGGAGAAAAAAAGAATAAAATCCAAAATATATGACAATGTGTGAGGTGCACTGCCACCTCTAGAGATCAATTGTGTCCTATTACTTTTAAGACGGACCCCACTGTCTACGGAACCCTTTCCAGGCTCAACTCATTAAGGAAGTGTAGCACGTCATGAAGAAAGTGAAGGGTAGGTATCTGCCCTACATCAATCTGGTACCATACCAGACTTCTACCCCTTTTGGACGTTAATTCACCAATTCAACTAATAGATAGTGCGGTGTCTGTTAACCCCTCCTTAGCAGATTCTGTAGTTTCCAAAATATTCTTTGGCTAATTATATTGTGTACCTGCTGTCTATATACCCAATGCTGTTCTTTGGGGGGGGGGAGGGGTCATCCTTGCCAATACCATTCCCCTTGCTTTTTCTTATGACTTGTTCTGAGGTAATTATCGAAGACTTCTACCGCTCTCAGTCTTACCCGCCAGGTTCTCCTATTGGTGAAAGCTAGACTTCCTTCTTCTATATTTCTGATGACTTTCTGGCATGTATTCCCTTCTTTGTTTAGTGCTTCTTAAATTATTTAAAAAAATTAATAGGATCTAACCTTGCTCGTCATTTTACACAATAGTTTGGGGCAATAGTCTAATATTGCAATAAACTTTCAACGAAATCATTTTCGTAGATTTCGATACATTATAATTCTTATAACCCCTCCAAAGGCAATTAATAATTTTTGTGTTTCCACGAGTAACTTATATATTTTGTTAAACGTTTCTATATATTGATATGTGGAAGACGATAGTTATGGAATTAGGCTTATAGCTCCTCCTATAGTCGCCGCGACTTAGTCACGACTGTTAAAGTGATGGATTAGAAAATCAATATAAATGTTTTCCAGATATATCCATTTCGAGGCCCCCCAAACAATGATTTATGATCTTATGTCTGTGTGTATTTACTTAATCCATATATATTTTAACTTTTTTGAAAACAAAATTTAAAACTCGAATTTTGGAGGTAGTTGCCATAATAAAATAACACAAAATAAAGATTTTTCTCATAATCGTCTAATATGGTTAATTTTTGCTCAAGTGAAGAATCTCTTTGGTATTGGTGTCCATCTCTCCAAATAAAAGTTTGTAAGTTATCTTTAAATAAATAAACCATCTCTAGATATGGAAAAGTATACCATAATATGAAATTAGATTAAAATCAGGACAGATACCTACGAATAGTTTAGAAATATGTGACAAACGGCATAGACAGACAGACGTCATTTCATAAACCACTTATTTTGGATTCATGGGACCTCAAAAAGGATAAAGAATATTTTCAAAAGCTTGAGATTGATATTTTGACCCATCACATGTTTGAAAGTAAAAACACTTGTTGTAGTTACTTGTAATGATCAACACTTATGTGTACTTAAATCTCTAAATAAATGAAAACACCAATTTGTCTCTTTATTTGCAACTAGGAGACGTTCCAATGCATGACTGTCATCATCTTCAGTTGCTACATCACACGTTTTAGTACTGAACTATAACAGACAATTTTGATTGTTGAACTATTGACCTTGTCTGTTGCAGCTAAGCATCAAAAAGTTATAGTCTCTATAACAACTGAAGATGACGACTTAGACATTGAAACGTCATCTTAATGAAAATAAAGATTTTATTGACTAAAAAAGTTAGATATCTTTCATTTGTAACTGTTATGTTATCTTGTGTGAAGTTATTTTCTTTTAAACTAAAGTTTTTTAAATTAGAATCTATAGAACCCTTTATTTTAAGATTATTGTAAATATTATTTATTATTTAAAGGTACGTAAGTTGCTATTTCCTTTTTGTATTGAAAGTTAATATGCCATTAGTGCACAGTGATGTGGCAGGTGTCATACACCGCTTCAAAGTGAGGCGCGTGTTTCCATTAAGGTCATGTTACATGTTGTGGTGGTAACAAGATGTATGGTAAAGTAAAACTAATTAGGAAGGTTTTGAATGTTTGTTCCAAGTTGTAATAAGGAAGAGGTATTATTTAAAATGTGTGCAGTGTAGAGTGTATGTTTTCAGTTTATAGTTTGGTAGGTATTGATTATTATGATAAATACTTACAGATTAGTGTAACATTTAAACATGTAACTAATTAGTGAACTGGAGATTTGCTTCTTGTTGGAAGCGTTAAGAATCTGACTACTGTTTATACATGGTGATTCAAGAAGAAATGGAGTAACTTTCAGGACTTGTTCTAACGGTAAAAATAAATAAAAAAGTATTTTAGGTCCCAACAACTCATAGTTTCCCATTTATTATTAAAAAAATTAAAAATAAAATAAAATATATCTTTGAAAATAGAAAATATATTTTGTTTAGATTTTTAGACATACATATTTTTTACGTTTTACAATTTTACTAAATTCAAAGCTTTAAAAAATATTTATTTTGAATATCACTTAAACCGGTAAGATCTATACAAACGACAAACAAAAAAGTATTTTAAACAGATTATGAAAATTAAAAAATCAATTTGTTGGTAGGGGTAAAATTCTTTTTCTTATTATTAAAGTTATCATGGTAAAATGGTTTGATATTTTTTAAAAATTCTGAATTATTACTCTTATTCCTGATGATTCATTTATTAAGACATCTAATGTCAAATGATTCGGAGATAAAATTATCAGAATTAGAAAAAAAAATCAGGTAATCTTGAATGATTAGAATATTACAAAGGATTTTTTTTATTTTGTAACAATTTAGTTATGTATTGAAAAACATTAAAAAAAAATTTGTTCACAGTTAAAAAGGAAAAAAAATCTGTTTACTTATTTCAAAAGGAAATGGTTGTGGAGTTATTGGTTTTCAACATATACAACATTAAATATTTTTAATGGCCGCCATTTCAAAAATACACTAATTAAAATCTTTGTTTTTGGTTTACTTGTAAGGCTTTACGTAAAAAAAAATGCGTGTAATAAATCAGAGCTCAAGGACAGGGTTATATATGAATCAAAAGTTATAAAGTGTTTGTTAGAAAAATGCAAAGAAAAACACACACAATTATTGACAGCCGAAAAATTAAGAGTTTTCGGACTTACGTTTACATGTACTCTTTTCTTTATTTTTACCTGTAAAACAGCTACTGAATCGTTATCCGTTTCTTCGTAAATCATCCTGTATTATTTTATTGAATTAAATAATCTGTAAGAGAGTTACATAAAAGGGAACAAAATTGTTAAGTAAATAATAATTTTAATAATATTTACCCTGTAAATCGTGCAAAGAGATTTTAATTTATTAAAATAAAAACAGTAGAAAGTAATAAGTAAGGAAGTATTTACCTCTTTTCCCGCTAAAAAACTTCTTGCAGGAAGTTTCAAAATAAAGTTCAAATACCATCTTTCTCTTAAAGTTTTTCATATGTGTTTTCTATACATCTCTCTAACACCATTACATCACTTTTTCCTTGTTTAATGGTGGAAAACCTCTACGTTTTCATCACGTTTTTTTTTTAAAAAAAGAAGAACATGGACAAATAAAGACACATTTCTTAAAGAAATAACCTAACCTAACCTAACCTTAAAGTTTTTCATATGTGTGTTCTATACATCTCTCTAACACCATTACATCACTTTTTCCTTGTTTAATGGTGGAAAACCTCTACGTTTTCATCACGTTTTTTTTTTTAAAAAAAGAAGAACATGGATAAATAAAGACACATTTCTTAAGAGAAATAAAAACGGTCTAGAGTGATCTGATAGGAAAAATGTAAAAGTATAAATGAGGAATGTAACCCAAAAAAAGGTTTCGCTATAGCTGGGTTCACTGGGAATTGCCATGTCCTTACTTATTAAATGCGAGCCCTTCAGCGATTATATATAGCACTACTTAGGAGTGCACTCTACATTCCTATTAGTAATACCTGAGTGGTTTGTTTGAAACAGTGCATTAACTATTTGATTGGCTGCAATTTCAAAAGGGATAATAATATTTTATGCAATCTTATAATTATAAATAGTTCGATACAGTTGTAAATAACGTTAACATTCTGATGAAATACTTTTAATACATTATTTAGGATAAAACCGAGAATTTAATTGTGGAAGTAATGATACCAACCCCGCGTTTCTACGATGACAAATAGTAAAGTTGTAACATCATTCAGACTTTAAAATTTAATCTGTACTTGTTTATCGATAATTCTACTCGCCGTTCTCTTATCTCTTGCGGACCAGGCCTCTATCGTGTGGTGAAACCTGGTGGCGAAAATAAAAATTCAACCTCGTACGATACCGGTTCACCCCCTCTCCTACACACGCTAGAATCAGCAGTTCTAGCTCTCTTCTCTTCAGTTCAGCCTCTTAAAAATTTAGTCTCAAAATTTAATTAATTTTTCTTCAGGACAATTTATGCAGTGCTTCTTGGTTCTAAATTATACATGTCATCTTGTTTCTAAAGTATAAATGTCGCTTTCCATTCTAAATTATAAATATCACCATCTATAATAAAGTGCTAGTGAGTTTTCGTTTACATGAACAACATATTGCACGTTAATCTGGCACATGGCTCATTTTGAACGTTTTCAATAATTTCCAGGTATTTCTATCTTAGATTTGACTATATTATAAAACTGTTAATATTTTAAGTTTTGATTACTGATATATGTGTTTCGTATTTTCCTTTTAATTGTTCAATGATTCTTATTGAGAGTTAATAACTTGTAAAAAATAGCTTTCTTTCATTTAAAGGACAATTTACAAAATCCAACTATAAACTTAAACAGTCAAAGTATTAAGTATTAAACAGTCAAAGGATTAAGTATTAAATAGTCAAATTATTAAGTATTAAATAGTATCAAAATATTAAGTAGACAAAAAATAGTTTTTCTGAACTAGAATCTTTGCTTTTAAAATTTTATAACTGTTGTTACAATTCTTTATCTCAAACAAAGATCGAGATATTTATATATGATTCTTTATTAATATCAAAGGAAAACTTAATTATAATCTTTTCTGGACTTTTGTCATTCTGATAATTTTCCTTTCATTTTTAATTAAACAAAAGACATTTTTTTCATTACAAAGACTTGTGCAATAACCTGTATGAGTTTGTATAAATCTCTATTCGACTTGTTTTTTTTTGCTTAGCAAAAGCTGGTCGAAGTTTGTCGGAGATTGTTTGAAGATTGTCAGAGATAATTGGAGATCTATTTGATATTGCTCTAACATCGCAATTGCAGATATGTTTAAAAAAAAACTATTTTCAACCTTCACTAAGTGCACTCAAAAATAACAGTTGTTTAAAAAGAAAAGGAACTTGAATTGTGAATTTATTCTTCAAAAATAATATTTAGAACTGAACTCTGTACGATAATATGTCTTTTAATATATATGTGTAATAATGTGTAATAATTTATAAAACGAACAAACTTGGGTGGTGCTGCATGCAAATATTTCGGCCTTCACGACCCCAAAGGGGTCATTTTTCAAAATTTACAAAATAAAACATATTGACGTCAATTTTCCAAAATTTCATCTTTTTTAATATTTCAATATTTTTTTTTTTTTTTTACAAAACAAAATTAAATTCTATATATATGTATAATGAATTTGTTCCTTTTAAAAAAAAAAATGGAAAATAGTATATCATCCATCTATTTGTAAAATGTACTTCTCTATTTATATATGTATATGTTTATATGTATGTTTAGACTAAGTATTAGATGACACAAAACTTGTTAAATAATATACCATTTTGACCCTATTTTATACATGCATATATATCCAAAAACTTAAATTTCTTATATAAATTCTTTTCAACTAAAATCAAAAAAACTCTGTAATTTTCCTTCTTTTAAAACAAACTAATTGTAAATGGTCAAATCTGATTCTTAAACTCAAACTAAATAAATTTTTGGCTTTTGTTAATGAAATTGGTTTTTGTCTTCTTTTTATTTAAACATGATTACCAGTTGGTTCCACTAATATTAATTTTCAGTAGCCTGGTAACAAAGTTATTTAAAAAAATGTAATTTCAAATCCTGACCTCTTAAAAAGTTGTGTATTTGTAACTATGACATCCAGCAGGACCAAATAACTGACACGAGCGTAGTGAGTAAAATGAGATTATATATATATATATATATATATATATATATATATATATATTATAGGACCATTAGACCTTATTGGACTCCAAGAAAGTATTGTGCGGTACTGAAATCTGTAACTCCCCTTTTAAATAAACTTTCCCAAAATCCCCAATAACAACCATCTTTTGATCATTATATGTAGAGGCTTGTATTAAATTGTATGATAAAGCTGGGTAAGTACTATGCTTTCTGACTAAACGTTTTTAAAGTAACAAGAGGCAGATAATTTTAAGAGCAGTTTTCATAATAATAATAATAATTGCAGATTAGTAAACTGTGTAACACGTGTCTCGTCAATCACATGAACTGTGATATTCACATTGGGTATACGACGTATTGCAAACACATACGATATCTCGTACTGTGAGTTATGATGATATAATGCATAGAACTGCATATCGTATCGGGTAATTTATGATGCTTATGACTGATCAATCATTTAATTTATTCACTAACTAGCTGAGATTAACTGGATTTACTGAATAAGTCATAACTTACCTGCAGATTGTATAACGGGATATGGTAATATTCAAAACTTGGATTTATTTTATATTTTGATTCTTTATATTCAAAACGTGGATGGATTTTATTAATAAAACTGATGAAAAAACTCTTTTTCATTTCGTTAGTCGAGCTCTTTCTTTAGTCTACGTTATTACTTGTTGCAATACTCCTAATTTAACAATTTTTCATTTTTTCATATTCTTTATATAAAAGTTACGTGTCCGGTTTGTCATGTTGGATTAAAACAATTTTTTTTTTTTTATAATTCTAAAAACACTTTAATTTATTATTTATAACACATAATATTCCTTTAAATATTATAATAAATATGTCATATAGTTATTTCTCTAACTTGTATGGAGACCTTTCTTCCGAGATGGTTGAATAGGAACTAAGGATCATACTCTAAGCTGGATTACAATACAAACACGATTACGTTGCTAAATTATTCAACATCAACATTATTTATTAAAACTAAGTATTATTTATTTACATAACTTATATATATATCATAGTTTATATTTATATTGGCAATTTTAGAGATTAAGTATGTAGGAACTACATTTAAGTTCGAAATTTGCGCATTAGGATCTCCATATAATACAGTTCAAAACTAAGAAAGTAAATTCGAAATCAACTTATAACTGTACATAATGAAAACATAAAAACTGATTTTGAAAAAGAATTAAAAATCTTTGACAGTAATTTTTTTTCTTAAATGTAAATTAGAAGTTTTAACTTTGGCAAATAAAACATAAAGAGTGGAGGTAAATATATGTTTGACATCATAATTTCTGATGGATATAAATATTGTTTCATTTTACTAGAACAACTGGATTTTAGACTATGAAGTGATTTACGGTTATTGGGGGTGAAATTTACCATTTAACACCGGATGATATAATTCGTGAAATGGGGGATTAACAATGGAAAATGCTGTTATCCCAACTGTGGTGAGGTGGTTAAATCGCTTATACCAGTCTGACCAAACACCACCATAGGTAACAAAATCTTATTGAATTTGTTATAATTAACTATTTTTAATTATTAAAATCTAATTATAAAACTATGTACACACAACATTAAGGTTGGTCAAGTCTGTAAGCCTATTTCCCACTTACCAATTTTAATATATTTATAGCGGTCCTAGACTGTATCACTGGACTTGCCGAGAATCTCGGGTCATCCCCCCCCCCCCCACACAAGAGAAGAGACACGCTTTGTTTGCTTCAAACGAGTTTTGGAATCTGACTTATTTACTATGGAATGGAACTCCTATACCCTTCTCCTTACCATCTGATGTCCACATGTGGAAAGAAGACATTTTCCGAAAACACCAGTGACGACTGCCCTCAAACTACGAGGGAAGATGTTTATATATAAGATGTTAAAAAGACATATAACATGTTTTTGCTGAAAAATAAAACAAGCTAACAATTTTAACAACTAAAATGTTATAAAATTTTCAGTTCCGTTTATTTTTACCCAATCTGTATTTCTTAATGAACACTGCCACTTAATTAGTAAATTCCATTTGCTAAGGGCTTAAAAGCTGAGCCACCAATTCGTACGCTCCCATCAAACCTCTCCCCCAACTTAGATCTCCAGCTAGAGTGGGAGGGGCTGTAGCCATTCAATGGCTAAAAATAAGTAAGCACTAAGATTTTATTGCTACAGAAAAGAAGTATTTAAACATATTGTATTTTTTTTAACTGTTTTTAATTTTGTTAAATCAATATCTGGAATTTTTTCCGCAGTATTACGCAAATAATTATTAATATAACTAGTAAATAAATATAATGATTTATTAGATAGAGTTAAACAATTACAAATTAAATCTCATGCTGTTGATTAAAATTAAGCAATTTCTATAACTACATAATTCATATTTTCTTTTGTTCATATCATTTTAAATCAGTTCACATTTATTTAACCTTCCTATTTGAGAGGAAGCTATCTGAAAGATCAAAATTTGAACTTTATATATATATATATATATATATATATATATATATATATATAGTTCCTTATGAAAATAATTTAAATGTATTCTATCATTTTGAAAAATTATAGTTTTAGATATTTAAACACATAGGGGTAGCATAAAGGCAGTTGTGTGATGTTTACACAGTTTGTAAGTATTTCTGTGCTCTACACGTCTGTCGACTATACAGCCGAAACACGTGAATCAAATTTGGTATGTTGGTATATTTTAGACAAATCTCCTGACTTTTTTCATTATTTTGATAGATCAAAATTTAATGGTAACTTTTCATAAGAAAATACATACAATTTTAACTATTTAAAATTCGCCTTTAATAGCTTTGTTTAAATTTCGCTCAAATGCAGCTTTTTAAAAAAGTACTGGTTTCAACCTCTCCACAAATATTGTTTCACGAGTTGTCGGTAATTATTTTTTATCCACCAGGTAAGTTGCTATATAATACGCAATTTCTCAAAATCAGATCAACCGATTTCGATAAAAATTTAGTGAAATAACTTAGATTTATAACACAAACTGGTGTGTAAAGTAGCAAGTAAATAAAATGTCATTCAAGGAATAATTATTAAAAAACTAGAATGAATCTTGGTTTTTGTAGATTTAATCAAAGCTCAATTTTAATAAATACTGTTTTCAAAGAATACGTTTATATGACACAAACAAAGCAAATTTAGGATTTTGAGTCAATATTTTTTCAATCGCGGCGTTAATTTTAAATCTTTGAATAATATGTACCAAACTGACAATTAGTTTTGTTTTGGGGGGGGGGTTGGGGATGTGTGAATGGAAAAGGTTGTACACTTTTTGTAAAATTTGTTTTGATGTTATAGTAAAAGCCTAATCAAGTTAAATAACAATAAGATACATGTATTTATTACAATTTGTGTTAAAGTAATAATATAAAATGTAAAAACTTTTTTTCTGTTATTTACATTTTTACAAAATTAGGTTATAATGCTGTATAATCAACGACCTATTTAATGAGTGATTCTAAATAGTTTTCATCAGTCTTTACTTACGATTCTGTTGTCGGTTGCTTAAGCTGATAACTTGTTTGTATTTTTTTAAGTGGCTTTTCAAAAAAGTATTAAAACAAACAATTATATTTACAAGAAAATTATTTATTATATTTGCAAAATGATAAATATAGTAATTGTTGCCAATGTTTAAATTCATAATGATATAATTAAATGTGTCGTATACAAATAGCACAAACTTTCTTAATTGCACACAAAAACAAAAAAAAAGCTGGGCGCAATGTGTTACTTACTTAGACTCATTATATAATAGATCCAATTTTATTATGTGCTTAAATATTTGAATACAAATGTTTTTTTTTGCGCTTATAGGTAGATGTGTAAAATTGTATAGGTAGATGAATTTTCGTTTCGATGTTATCAGTGTGTCTGTATTAGAAGCTGTCGAGAAGCCTCCACTCAATACATGTCGACGTCTCGGCCTTGGATCACGTAACTATAACGCCTATTAATATCTCATTTTCGAGAGAGGTCAGCTCCAAAATTACTTTTTTAACAATAACTTCTATATTTGCCACTGGAGATATAATATGGTACCATTAAATGAACAAATGAAATTTGCAACTATTTAACTAATTTAGTGTACGTTATAAGTTAAATAACACGTAGATGTGAACAGCAATCATTGGAAATAGTTTTGCTGTTTTTATTAGATCTAATTAGATCTATTTCCCTTCTTCGCACTAATTCTCTTCTTCGCAATAATTCTCTTCCGCGCACTTATATTCTCTTCTTCGCACTAATTCTCTTCCTCGCACTTATATTCTCTTCTTTGCACTTATTCTCTTCTTTGCACTAATTCTCTTCCTCGCACTTATATTCTCTTCTTCGCACTAATTCTCTTCTTCGCACTAATTCTCTTCCTCGCACTTATATTCTCTTCTTTGCACTTATTCTCTTCCGCGCACTTAGGTTATGATCTATTTTCCTATCTCGCACTCATTCTCTTCTTCGCACTTATTCTCTTCCTTGCACTTATATTTTCTTCACCGAACTTATTCTCTTCAGCGAACTTATCTTAGGATCAATTTCTCTATCTCACACTTATTCTCTTCCTTGCACTTATATTTTCTTCACCGCACTTATTCTCTTCGGCGAACTTATGTTAGGATCTATTTCTCTATCTCACACTTATTCTCTTCCTTGCACTTATATTTTCTTCACCGCACTTATTCTCTTCGGCGAATTTATCTTAGGATCTATTTCCCTATCTCGCACTCATTCTCTATCTCACACTTATTCTCTTCCTTGCACTTATATTTTCTTCATCGCACTTATTCTCTTCTTCGAACTTATCTTAATCTATTTCCCTATCTCACACTTATTCTCTTCCTTGCACTTAAGTTAAAAACTATTTACAATGACTGCTGTTTTAACAATATCAATTAAAATTTTCTGAATTTCAAATAATATTTCAGTTACTTATACCATATTTCATGTTTATCTCAATTTCGGTTGTCACTATGGTGATAACGTGCAGACGACAACGAACACAACGATGACAATGGCGGCGGAATTTTACACAAAATTATTCTCTTTTATTACAGAATATACGAAGTTTGGGATGTATGAGTAAGTCTTGTAATTGCATTTCGACACACCGTCTGTACGTAAGTACGATAGCGGCCACAAATATTAAGGTCGGAATATGAAATATGATACAGGGGAATATATTATACTCACAACCTATTGAAATTCATAAAAATCTAATTTAACCTGTAAAAATGAAGGAGATTTTGTAACAGGTTAAGGTCTTTTTATTTCACTTATGAGACACTAAATGAGATAGAATGTTGCCGATTTTAATTCTTCACGTGAAGTTATTAATAGCACAGTTCTGCGATGACAAATATCAAAGGTATTGTCGGAAATATAATGTAGAACAATAATGACATGTAAAGTAAATGTAATATTACGAGATCCGGCAGCGTCTGTCACTGATGCGACCCTAGCGAGTTATTTCAGTATTAAACCTTTGTAAAACTCTATTGTAACAATTTCCTGGTAGAAACATCCAATCATATGAAAGTTAATTCAACTTATTAAACCTTTGTAAAACTATCTTGTAACATGCTTCTCGTAGAAATATCCAATTATATAAAAGCTAAATCAATATATTAAACTATTTTGAAAGTGATGTGTAACATTGTTAACGTAGATTCATCCAATTATAAGAAATCTAGATCAATTTATTAAACCATTGTAACACTGTTTTGTAACATGCTTTCCGTAGAAACATTCAGTTATAATAAAGCTAGAATAATTTATTAAACCTTTTTAACAGTGTCTTGAACCATACTTCTCCTGAAAACATCCAATTATTAGAAAGTTAGTTCAGTTTATTTAACTTTTATTACAGTGTCTTGTAAGCTGTTTATCTTAGAAACATCGAATTATAAGAAAGTTAGTTCAGTTTATTATATATTTATAACAGTGTCTTGTAACGTGCTTCACTTAGAAACATTCAATTATAAGAATATCAGTTCAATTTATTAAATCTTTGTAACAGTGTTTTTTAACATACTCTTCATAAAATCATATTTATAAGAAAGATAATTCACTTTAAGAAACGTTTGTAACTATATTTTGTAACATATTTATCGTAGAACTATCAAATTATTAGAAAGTTCATTTTAAAAATGAAATATGAATGTGAACATATAGTAAATAAATTTTGAAAATACATTAAACAAATTATCGCTATGAAAAACAACACAAATTTTATCCTGGTAAAAACAAACGAAAACGGGATTTTGTGACATGTGACAGAAGCGAATCCCTACACGTAATCAGTAAGTCCTTAGGGAATTTAAGGACCTCGTGTTCTCTTAAAAACTGTTGATTGTTTTGACGACTGAAAGGTATTGGCGTCACTTTTTTTATTTCGACGTTTGACATGATTTCGTTTATGAATTTCTTTATTTAGTGATTGCCAGTTATTAACAAAAACAATTTAGCTCACGTCATTCACCTTCAAAAGAAAAATATTAATGCACATAATTTTATGTTTCGCTGTAAAATTATTGCTGTAAATAAAGGTAAAATTGTTTAAGAATTCCGTTGATTATTTATTTATAGGTTAGTTTTCTAATGAGAATATAAAAATTTATTTGTTTTTTATATTTAATATCTTGTACAACATAAATTACGATTGGAAAATAATTCTACCTGTACATTCAATTTACATAACGTTTAATGTTAACAAGGGTAATTCAGATAAAATAGGAACTGATCGAATGCTGGGGTTCATGGTGCTTTCTTTATCCTGTGTCTGATGGGAAGATTGTTGAGGGTTTAAGAAATCTGAAGTAAAAAAGTGCTTCGACTTGGATGGTGCTTCCACCCGGCTGATTAAACAATGTTTAGACGAACTTGATTAATCTGTTTATTTTGTTCATTCATCTTTTTCTAAGGAATCGCAGCAACCTGAATTAGGCGCGGAAGGGGAATTTCACCTAACACGTACCCTAGATTTTTCAAATACTACAGCTCAGTCACCAAGCTCCATGAACGATAAAATGTATGTTATTAAATATAATATATATAAACTAAATTAACTCTATTTAAAACTAGTTGTATAGGAAACTGTATTTGGCAAAAATGGCCGTTAACTACTTATCATCACCTTTTAAATTTTATATGGGATTTGGGGACGCACTGCCGAAAACCATGTCCTTTGACCCACCCCAAAAAAGGGGTTAATCAGACATTATTTGGAGAGTGAACAATTTAGGGGTACCTGAAACATCGGTTATCCTGTAGACTAGAAGATATGCAGTTACTTGAAGGCATCAGGTCTCTTGTACGGCTGGTGCACAACTCTCTTGTCTAATTTTGATACGCGATAAGGAATTGCGCCGCCGAGGGAGAGAGTAAAATAATTCCCCTGCATTTTATCATCCAGGCAACCCCCTAGTGTGACAATTCGAGTTACCTTTAAAAATTTCATAAGTCACAAAAATCAGTTGGGTTTTTAAAGAGAAAATCTACAACTCATGTCATTGTCTGTTTGATTGACTTCATAGTGCAAGGACTCCATAAACATTATGATATTATAAGTATTTTTCTGGACCTCTCCATGGTTTTGACTCCGTAAGTTTTATATTAATTCTGAATAAGTGGGAGCACCTTGGAGTGAGAGGTACACCTTTGTTGTGGATAAACACATATCTGTATAATATGACACGGTGTGTACAGGTTACAGGTGAGCTATCTAATAGAGCTCAAATAACCAATGGAGTCTCACAGGCATCAGTTACTTGAGCTGTGTTCTTTATTTTGTATATGGGTGATCTATTTTTATCTGTTTGTGTTGAAAACCTGGTCCAATATGCGACGACACAGCTATCATTATAGGAGCAAGTGGTGTTCAGATTTTAGAACAAAAATCTTTTATCCGGTTTAATACTACGCGTCAGTATTTAATAATTAATTTTGATCAATCAAACTATACGCATTTTAAGTTAGCAACAGTAATGCGGAACCGATATCCTCTATAATGTTGGAAGACAACATAGTAGAGAAGTTCTATTCTGTAAAATGTCTAGGTTTAGCATTGATAATAGACTAGTTTGGAGGTGTCATGTGGATTACATAAGTAAATTAATATATTCAGCGATTTTCATTTTATGAAATATTAGGAGTTATTGTAGTCTACACACAATTTTAACAGCCTACTATGGACTTGATTATCCACACCTGAACTATGATGTCATTTTATGGGGTTCATCAAGTGAAAGGGATTTTTATATTCCAGAAAAAGTCAATATGACTTGTCGCTGGAATAAATAACTCTGAATAGTACCTGTATTTGAGTTAAAAACAATCTTATTTGCCAAGTAAGTCAGTAGTCCAGTTTTAAGAACACCATTCAACATAAGTAAAATATAAAGTATCTGAAATCAGATTTTAAAGAAATAACAGTTTATAATCTTGAGAATAGAATAGCCTTTTATAAGGACGAGGTTAGTGCTATTAAGCCCATCTAACACCAACAAGTCCAGATATAATAGTACAGTTCAAAAATACAATAAAAAGTACATGCATTTAAAAATTGTAGCAAAAAAGGAAAATAAAATTACAAAAACCAAATTATATAAAGAAATAAACAAGCACTCACACAATATATACATTGATACAATAAAAACTGAATTTTAATTCAAAATGAACATTCAAATAATATAATTAGACAATCTACTTAATCACCCCTCATAACGGGAATGCATTCTCCATTAATCGATAAAATATGATTTTTAACAGTTTTGAAAACTGCAGTTATATGATCTTATATGATCAGGGATTAAATTTCATGAACGGCAAGCGGACACGGTAAAATATTTATTATACATTACAGTATGGCGTGGTAATGCGAGAGTAGTCGAGCCTTATCGTGTACTCATTGCACTTATTTCAGATAAGTAGACGAACCTTTCTAGTGGATATGAAGGCATTCCAGTTTGTAGAATAGAATGTAATAATATAAGAATGCTGTAGGAACGTAGATAGTTAAGTTTTTTAATGTTTTATAATAGGGGTAACATGGACATCTCGTTTCAAGTAGAATGTAAAACGTATACAGCAATTCTGTACCCTCTAAAATCTGTTGACCAAAACTACTAACACGTCTTGACACAGGTGTCACAGTTGATGTAAAATGGACACATTAGTGACTTTACAGGGAGCAAGCAGTCTGACATGAAATGGCAAAATAAGGGTTTATATATGATTATATATATATAGAGAAAGAGAGAGAGAGATAGGGGGGGTAAAGGTAGGATCGTGATTTAAAGATTGCATTAAAATAAACATCAAGATGTTTTCTTTCACTTAACCGTATAGAAATGTCAATGATAAGCTGAAAATATACAGTATTATTGGGAGCCAGTTGTACGAAACGAGTTATTACTGACGTTTGTACTTTCTAGACAATATGTGAGACGTAAAACACGTTTTAAAACAGCTGCTTATTTTGACAATTTTCTCTTCTTTATTCCGTCATGTTCAGCACATTGTAAAACCTCTGAGGTTATAATGTTTTTGCTAAGTACTAAGTTAAATAAAATTCGATTATCTGTTGATAAAAATAAACTAAAACAAATAAAAAGTAACATTATAACTTAAAAATTTTTTTTTTCAATGTTCTTTTCTTTGGAAATCATTCGTTGCAAACATAAAATCCGCCTCAAATGCTCCACATTATCATCTTTACGATTTATTTAGGCCGTATTTTACGTTGTTTGGAACTATTTCTACCAACACATATTGCTCTTGCCTGGAAACGCATCATGTCCATAAATAAGGCTAAAATGTCTTTTCACTGTAACCACTGATTTAAATTGAACAAACCTTAAAACATATTTAAAACAATGTAGGGAGATTAACAAGCCAGTTCTCACTATAAACGACATGCAACATTTTAATAATACTATGTACAGAGAAAAAAGTATTACCTTGAATAAATAGATATAGCCTATGTATTTAGAGATATTTGGAAAGGTTTTGAGGGATTTGTAACAGGAGGGATTAAATTTTAAAATCTGATACAAAGATTCAACATTGATTGTGAGGCTCAAGATTGATTCATTAACATCGATTATAAAATTAAAGAACTCTCACTGGTATTGAACGCCGGACCTTCTACATCAATCGAAACACTACTAAACCACCAAAGACTTTAAAAAGAAATTATACTAGTAGCTTTAAAGTATTTCGATATTGTAAATCTACTTTAACCTTATCATATCAAAATACAACTTGTTTATACATCATTGCAAAGCTCTACATCCTGTGTCTAATTCCCTGAAGGTAATGATCCGTCAATTAGTAACGGTACATTGCAGAAGCTTAGAGACCTTAACTTGGTAGACCTCAAGGGAGTATCATCAGACATTGATTGATCATACTGTATTATACCAAACGCTATTTTCACTCTTATCAAAATTATTATATTAAATACGTTGTATTCCAAATAATAATTACATATTTATTACGTGTTCCAGTTTAAGTCACATTTACAAATTATATAAGTACGAGTTTTAGTTAAGGGCACTTTAATAGCTCTGAAAGCTATTAAAAGCTGCTAATTTGTGTTTGGTACAATGATTAGTATAAATCTATTATTGTTAGTAGGTTTTCTGTATACAACAAATTCAATGTTATGTTCATAATAATACATAATAAGTCTAAAAACAGTAACCTGTTTTTCATTTCTAATGCATGAGTAAATTTGATGGAACTGTGTATACCATTAATTTGACTAAGAAAATCAGTAATGCTACCTTGTTTAAAGTCAAAAATTACAAAAATATCATCTACATATCTCAACCATATTCTGGGAAACTCGTTTTTTAATAGAAATAAATCAAATTAAGGAAATAGCTGTATTCAATGGTTTTGAACCTAAAGTTGTTGGCAACATATTAAGGAAACAGAGATTAAAGAATGACAGAATAAATTCTACGACTCTCCAACCGGTTAAAAATAAAGTCAGATTTTGCAGTTTACCCTTTGATTCTGCCCTCATTAAACGTTGGGCTCCATTTTTAATAATCTTGACATCAAGATAGCTTATAAAAGTCATAACAATCTTAAAAATTTATTAGGCAATCCTAAAGATAAGATCCCGATGTTGGAGAATTCTGGTATTTGAGTAATTGAATTGGTTGAAAAATTTCGATTATTTTTATCAACTAATATTACCTTAAAGCATAATAATTTTTATAATATGTTCTTGTTAATTAAAGTTGTTTTAATATTATTATACATAAAATATAAAGTTGATTGACAATATTTAAAACCTCTAAATAATGTTGTCAATGTAGAGGGTTAACTATGCTATGCTGTAAAAAAGTTTTTCAGTAATCGAAATATTTGGCAATAGTTTAAGATTTATAATAATATAATTGTCACTTTGTAAAACTAAACAACAAATTTTTAATTAGTTGGTTAACAAATCTCACCTTAAATTTTAGGGGTTTTAATTTTATTTATAATAATTCCCTGGGAAATTAGTTACCCTAGGGTAAATTATAAACACTTACAACAATGGAAACTTCTCATCAATATTTTATATACAAGTGTCAACTAGTCAAGTGATGAATGGTGTTAAAAATTAATAACTTTGTAATTTTTATTATACGAATTTTTGAAATGCTCAACGTTGTTGGGCATAAACGATAGTAAACTTATCTTCTTTCTTTTTTTTTTAAGCTGTTTTATTATTTTTAAGGAATTATTCTATACCACTTCTTGCTATGTTGTATTCCGATAACAACATACTGTGTAAAATAAAAAGAGCGTGTAAATATCACAAGAGCGATTCAATTGGTTCAGTAATTACGATTATTTATTAATTTGAAGTTGTTTTAATATTATTAGGGACTTCATGATAAACCAATCGGAGACCAGAATATTATTCTATGATGTTAAACCTACACTTTTAACCATACGAATTGCGAAGAGATATAAATTCTACAAGTTAGGGTATTAATTATTTAAAAAAATACAATTGTAGCGAATGTTTGGATCTGTAACTTTTTTCATCCCTAATAAGACAAAATAACTTATTACTTCTAAAAAAAAACTACAAGAAAAATGTTACCTAATATGTCATTCTTGAGGCTATTATAGGTGTCTTAATTTTAAATACATTTTGATTTTTTTTAATGAGATTGTGAGAAAGGAAAAGTATTATATGAAATATTATGTCCTAAATTAAACGTCTACTAGTGTCATTCGTAATACAAATAGTTTAAAAAACGCCAGATTATATTACAAATAATAACATAATGATTAAATTATAATAAAACGTAGGTAGCAATTAATATTGACTGTAAAATCCTATTATATTACAAAAATATTTACATAACAAAAATATATATAAATATCTCTCTGATAGTGGATTTACAAATAGAAATTATTGAAGAATTGTATTGTAACCAAAAGCAATGAATACAATATTTGAAACGGCGGATATTACCGAGCACAAATTCATAACACCAAAACAAGAATTCGTCTTTAATTATAAAAGAAACAAGTCAAAAGCTTATCACATTTGTCTATTTCGTAAAACAATAGAATAAATTAAAATTTCTCATCAATCATACTTGATCCTATCATTGCAAAATAACATCAATTATTATTCATAATTGACTATGACTGTACAGGTTGTAACTAGGACTTATATATGTTGGAATTCAAAGCAATCAATATAAAAGGAAAATATTGAATGTCTTACGTTTTGATTCTTTTCTATAAGACAAAGATGACCGAGAGGTTTTTGTCTTTTCTGCAGTATTTTCGAAAGTCACAAGAAAAAACAACATTTAAAAAAGCAAAACTATTTTATGGAGCATCCAACAGTGCGTTTCATAAAATTACATAAACCTCACTTATTCACAAATTACCAGCAAATAAATATAAAAACTGACAACATCAATACTAATTTAAAGTCTTCTTAATACACGACCTTCATTATAAGGACGTGTATTAATTAGAAGAAATAAATATTTTATTTGCATTTTCAATTATCACGACAAATTTCCAATACAGATTTACCAATAATTGATCAATAAATTTATTGTAATTCTTGGTGTTGCTGGAGTCCAACAAAATCATACTTACACACTAAATAAAGATGATTAACTGACATATATTTAAAATCTTTTTTAAATTTATTCCCACAACAATGTAAACGTATTAATAAAACGAAATGTAAACTTCTCACAGATATTGTTTATACGATATTTAACTAGTGGAATGCCGAATAGCATTCTAATTTGTATTTGTAAAGAAAATGTAATTGATAATTTTTGGAATGCTCAATGTTGTTGGGCACAAACCATAATGAACTTCATAATTTTGTTTTCTTATTAAGGACTATTCCTTATAAAACTTTTTGCTACGCTGTTAAATTTAAATTTTTAAATGAAACCAATCAGATACAACAGTATATATTTTTATTTATACAAATAATGTACAGTAACTTGTTCTGTTACATTTATAAACTACACCTTTGAAATAAATAGGATAATATCTGCTCTGAAATAAAATAGAAACAGAAAAATAATATCTGTTTAAATAGAAAATCTGTCATAAATATGTTATAAATAAAAGAAAAAGTCCAATAAACCAACCATAAAAAAAAGAACTAGATGTTACCAGATATATAAATAAACGATACTTTGTAAAAACATTTAAGGATCGATTAGAGACCTGTTATGAAAGACGTTATTTCTCAGACGCCTCTAGAGATTTTATTAAAATTTAGTGAACTATGAAAATATGGAAGTAGTAAATTATACTGCCAAATAATTATTCTTATCTGACTATACGAGATATATTAAAATGTTTTCTTATAAAGCTTACCACAGCCCACTTGTGTTTATGTATTATATTTTTGTTATACGTGTTACACATTAAACCAAAGACAATCTGTAAACTAACGAGGCCATGTGCATCTCCGTATATCTCTCTGACAAACTATATCGGAGCAATACGTAATAACATTTTACAGTTTTCAGTGTGCATTTACTTTCTACGTTATTATTATGTTGAGGTAATAAACATTTAAGCAATTAGAGGTTTTTCCCTCTTGAGGTGATTCCATGACATGAGGATGGAATTGTCTGTAAAATTGTGCCTTTTCCAATCTTAGGTATCGTGTCTTCGATATATGATACACCGCCCGTCGTCCCACCTGATAAAGTGGTAATGGTAAATACATTAATAAAATTATTTGATTTTATCACGCTTTGTATTATAAGATATATAACTGTAATCATCATTGTATAATGAATAATATTGGTGTCTGAGTGGTTTCATGCAAAATTAGAAATTACCAACATAACAAGAAGTAGGGCGGAAGTCACCTTCAAATTAGAACATTTATTATAGTTTATGCCCAACAACATGGAGCATTTCAAAGATAAAATTAGCAATTCCTTAATTCACGTATATAAAAATTCATCAATACTTTAGTTAAGACTTTTATAATAAATATCAGTGACAAGTTTATAATATTATAAGTGTTTCTATTTTATCTTAGGTTAATTTCTCATAGCAGTTATATAAAACGTGTCTTTTAAAATTAGAATTGTTAAGAAATTGATTAAAAATTTGTTGTTTTGTATTACAAAGTAACAATTATTACGATTAAACTATTACCAAGAACCAAGTTCACAGTATAGCCAGTGATTAGAACACTACATTTTACAATTATTTGGATATATTAATTATAATATACATTATATGTAAATATGATATCTTGGACTCCAGTAATACCAACCAATTTAGTACTAAATCACAAGTGTAAGAGAGTATTTTATTAAACAATACAAGAAAACGTTTTACTGTATTATACCTGGTATAGACAAAGTTGTCCAGAACTACTTGGCAGTAAAAATTTATTTTGATTTTTTTTAAGAGGTTTGCTAAAAAATTATTGTAATTTTTTATACTTTTCATTAATAGTTTTCTATAATGAGTGTTTAGCATAAAAAAGTCCAATAAAATATTGAGTATACAAAAATATGACAGCTAGATGTTACCAGATATACAAACATATTATACCATGAAGAATCTCTTTTCATATTTAAAATATTGTAGATAGTAACATCTCGACACTTATTAGTACATAAATAGAAAAAAATAAATTACCTTTTAAGTTACGCAATCTATCGGTTAAACCAAGAACGTGTCCAATGATTGAGTTATTCCAACAATACTTTAATTATTCTAATAATATAATTATTACTTTATAAATGGTAAACAAAAAATTATATTTTCTTCCAGTTGTTTAAATGTCAAAATGATGAGAAAATTGTTTTTTTCTCTAGAAAATGACTGCAGCATTATTATTAATGTAAATCTGTTAAATGCAAATTTGTAATTTTACAAGAAACAACCCCAAGGGGTCACATCTAAACGTGGCAATCCCGAGGGACCTAACAAAACCTATATTTTTTTTCATGGCGTCTTGTGTTAGATCCCCCCTTTTTTCTATCTAGTATTCTGACCTACACTGGTTCTTTTCCGACCCTGACGTTATTAGAGTTTCCAAGGGATAAGGGTTTTTACTGTTCTTTTGGTCTTTTAATTCTAATTTTTTTATATATATAATACGATGATACTTGTAGGGTTTTTTGCCTTTAAACAAGAAGAAACAAATGATTTGGCATTCATTACTAAGACACATGAATATGCAGATATTTTATGTTTTCATTAGTTTAAAATTCTATCATTTTTAAACCGTTATCAGAAGGATGAAAGTGGTATTTTTTTCACCCTCTATCTTAAGAACAGATAGTCACAATTATTTAAAACTTTTAAATTTTAAGGTGATCGATTCTATACTCTGCTACACCATAACCTAACCTAACCTAACCTAACCTAACCTAACCTAACCTAACCTAACCTAACCTAACCTAACCTAACCTAACCTAACCTAACCTAACCTAACCTAACCTAACCTAACCTAACCTAACCTAACCTAACCTAACCTAACCTAACCTAACCTAACCTTACCTAACCTAACCTAACCTAACCTAACCTAACCTAACCTAACCTAACCTAACCTAACCTAACCTAACCTAACCTAACCTAACCTAACCTAACCTTACCTAACCTAACCTAACCTAACGTAAACCACATCTAATCTATTTTCGTTTAACATAATCTAAACTGTCCTAACGTCTAATTTCTTAAAACTACAAATATGTAAACTTAGTGTAATTTAGTTTAACGTGTCATATCCTAACAATACAATTCTATATAAACTAGAAGGCAGTAGACGAATCTGGCCATTAAACAACCGGATAGGATTCCTTGATCTACAAATACAATTTAAAAATTCCTACAAGGCTCCTACATAATAAAAAGTTTTAGACTTTACATTCATAGCATCTGTTTGTACTACATTGTATGTTGGGGTTTCAAGTAGAAATGAAACTATTACCAAGTATTAACCATGAAAAAACTATGAAAATTATGTAATGGGTATAAAAATAGAACTTTTATTATTAAAAAAAAAAAAAAAACCTGTAAGATTATGAATTTTTTTTTTAATGTCTGACTCAGTATTTGCAGTGTTTAAAACCAAAATGAGTAGACTGATTTTGACCTAATTTGATATCTATTGTTTTCCAATCTTTGCTCAAAAAAAATCTAATTTTGGGGATATATCCCTCAAAGTTTGATTTTATTCAAAATTGAAGGTAGTAATTTAAATGTATTATAAAATGTGACATCGCAAAAGTAAACAATATATTGCCTTAACATCAATATTGAGTTATTGTAGAAATAAAAATCATTTGTGAAGATGTTATAAATTAATAATATCTTAAAATAGGCTTCACCGATTTCGTTCAAATTTTGGTATCGCCAGTAAAAAGTAAATTATGCAATGAGACGAAAATTTGCCATCACTGATTTAAATAAAACTTTCGTTTAATTAATTACGAGTGTAACAATCCCTATATGGGACACTTTATGGATCTATAACTTTCTTCGTGTAGACTTGTTTTTCATCTTTCCATCATTTATCTCTTGATCAACTATTATTTTCTTCCGACCCTGAAGCTATTAGAGTATTCGAGGGCTAGGGGTTGTTAGCAATCAAAAGAGATTCGTGGAGTCGGGTTCAAATGCAATGAAAATGAATTGGAAAATCAGTGATTCAGTGCTAAAAAAATCTGTATTGAAAATTTCTTCATTTTATTATTAATATTGATTTTAATACATATGAAACGTTTGTAATTAATTTCTATTAACTCTAATATATTTAAATATCAACATTCAACAATAAACTCATTTACAAGTTTAATATCCTAAGCTACCGTTCTAGAACTATCCCAATGTTTAAGACAAAATATATTTTAAAATATGAATTCCAACAATTTATTGATTTATTACGCATAAAAGTTACTAACCTTCCTATTGTTGACCTCTCTTGGATGTGTATCTGTATTTTTCCCTCGTATCAAATTCTCTTTGATTAGCGATATTGTCCCGTTGTGACCGTCTCCACTTCTTTTGACCAGCTGGAAGCTCCGGCTGGCTGGAGACCGCGTATACTTTAGCCAAACCTTGCCAGGATGGGCCAAGGAGTCGGGTTAGGTCGCTAATGAACGCACGCAACGCAAGTGAAATTAAATGTTATATTTTATTTAAGCGCCGAATTAGATTACAGAAATATTTATAATTTATTAAAAAGACATAACGGCTAGATAAAGCCTTAATATTGGCCGAAAAACATACCGTTTAATTTAGCTAGCACGTGGCCGAAAATGGACTGACCTCGTCCCGTAGCGGTCCTCCTTCTCGCGGCTCTCGGAACAGACTCTCGCTTGGCTCGCTGGTTCAAACCCTCCGCTCCTCGTCTCTCCCCCCTTCTACGCAATCTTGCACTGCTCAACAAAATGGCAAGTACCAATTCATATTTTATTATTTAGAATTCCTTTACATCCTAATTTATACTTATTATAGTTTTGGTTTGGTTGGCTCCTTGGCTGGGCCACATCGTGACAGCATACTGGTCACTTTCCGTAAGTCTTGACGTAGTCCTCCCCAACTTCAGCCCCCAACAGCTGACCGTCGTTAACTCCTTTCTGAGTCAAGCTCCCGCAGCCGATCAATGACGTTCGACACCTCCCTGCTGGGTTTGATCTCGATTTTCTCCCAACCTTGGCCATTCGCATCTTGTTTTTGAAATTTGTAACGCGTTAGTAGGTGTTACAACCCATGCGATTACCTTGATTTTAGTACTCTGTCATAACGATTATTCATACTCTGGTGTCTATCGATTGAACATAGAATATTTATTTATTACTTACTACCATAACTCTAAATCATATCAGTGTCTTAATTCTCTTTTTTTTATTCGGCAATTTTTTTTTTTTTTTTTTTTTTTTTTTTTTATTGATTTTTATTACAACTGAGTAAGATGTACTCATCTAGTAATTTATTCCTCATAAATGAATAACGTTTGTAAGGGATATAACCCAATGGTTACTCCCTATCACTAATTGTCCATCAAATCAAATCCGAAGGCTTAGTTCTCTTCAGTCTTCTTCCAGTCACATCCAACATCCCCCGCAGCTCATGACGTTCGTGGTGCCTGATGCGCTGTCTGTGCTTCTCTGCCTGCTTTTTTATTTCATCTCTGACAGTATCTATTTTGAGGTCCCTATGTAAATCTTCATTTCTGATGAACCAGGGTGCGTTAACTATACATCTTAACACCTTATTTTGGAACACTTGGATTATATTTATATTTTTCTTATTAGTGCAGCCCCATAGCTGAATCCCATATGTCCACACTGGTCTCAGGACCTGCTTATATATCAACAGCTTATTATGGATTGACAGTTGTGATTGTCTTCCAAGCAGCCAATACATTTTCCTGAACTTTAGATTTAATTCTTGTTTTTTCTTTTTGACATGTTCCTTCCATTTCAGCTTTACGTCAAGTGTCATTCCAAGGTACTTAGCCGAGTTGGCATGAGGAACCTGTTTAGAATTTATTATAATTGGAATACGATGTTCGTTCTTATTATTTGTAAAGTTAACATTGACTGATTTCTCTTCATTAAGACTAATGCGCCATTTTTTAGTCCATGTGCACACCTCATCAGCGACCCTCTGGAGTTTAATTACAGCTTCTTTGGTTTTCTTATCAGTCACTAAAATCGCCGTGTCATCAGCAAATGTACCTATGGTTGTATCATCTGGTGTAGGAATGTCCCTTGTGTACAATAAGTACAGGATAGGTCCCAACACACTACCCTGTGGCACCCCAGCAGATATTTTCTTCAGTCCTGAGTATTCGGCTTCATATTTCACTCGAAAGTGTCTATCAGATAAATATGACTTCAAAATTGTGTAGTACTGCTTTGGTAAATCTCTTTGCAATTTCCACACCAGTCCGTCATGCCATACCCTATCAAATGCCTTTGCTACATCCAAGAAGACACTTGCACATGTTTCTCCTTTCTCAAACGCATTTTCTACTACATTTGTGATCCTATGGACTTGATCTATTGTAGCATGGCTACGCCTAAATCCAAATTGATGGTCAGGAATAAGATTTCTGTCCTCAATAATGGGCATGAGTCTCTTTAACAATAGCTTCTCAAACAACTTTGAGATTATTGGTAGTAACGAAATTGGTCTATATGAATTCTTGTCATTAGATTGTTTGTCAGGTTTTAGTATCATAATGACTTCAGCTACCTTCCACTGAAGAGGAACATACCTAATCCTTAAGCACGCATTGATCAAATAGAGCAACTTCCTAAGTCCTTTCTCTGGTAGGGCTTTTACTATTTGGCCAGTAATCAAGTCATAACCTGGGGCCTTTTTTGAGTTTAAATTAGTTTTGATTTCCTTTTTTAGTTCCTGAAGTGTCACCGGAGTTATCTCTACATCATCCTGCTTTTCAATTGGAGGTATGCTTTCTTCCTCTGTTTGTCTGGGTAGGGGTTGAAACGTTTCCTCTAAGTATTCCGCGAAGAGGTTTGCTTTTTGCAGGCTACTTCTGGCCCATGTACCATCTGCAGTTTTAATCGGAGGAACCTGTATTATAGGTCTTTTAATTCCTTTTGTTGCCTTCCAGAGGAAGTGCTCTCCATTTTTATGAGTGGATAGACTATCTAAGAATCTATTAATTGATTCATTCTTCAGTTCACTAATATAAGATTTTATTTCGTTACACAATTTATTTAACTTTGTTTTTGTCTCTGGATGTCGATTCCTTTGCCAGTCTTTCCTTGTCTTCCTTTTTTCCCTAATTAGTTCCCTTAGTGTAACTGGATAGTTAATTTCTCTATTCCATTGTTTATGGCTTACAGGCGTACTCTTCCACGCAGCATGTTGAATGACTTCGTTAAACGCATCAAGCTCTTCTTCTAATTGAAATACATTTTTAATGGGTACATTCACGTTTAAGTTTTCTTCCAACAGGTCTCCAAACATGGTCCAATCAGTTTTAGCATTTGTTAGTTTGGGGGTAGTTGTCTTGTTTAAAATTATGAGTTCACTAATTGTCAATATAACTGGGGAGTGGTCCGAAGAAAGGCTCTCATTATTTTCAACTTGGATATATTTTTCCGAAATTCCTCTGGATATGAAAAAATCTATAATGTCTGGAATCTTATTTATGTCTGCCGGCCAGTAGGTAGGTCTACCCCCTGAATGAAAGCTACATGCTAGAGCTGTTCCTGCCTCAAACAGTTCTTTCCCTTTTGGGTTATTTAATCTTGATCCCCAATATAAATTCTTAGCGTTGAAGTCTCCTCCAATAATAAAGCTTCTTCCAATATTTTCAAACAACTGCTTGAACTCTTCACATTTTATGTTGTATTTTGGGGGACAGTAGATAGCACCAACATTATATTCTTTGTAATTATTAGTTTGAATCCTGACAACGATAACCTGAAAGAATTCTTCTTCAACCCTTAGAACTTCGTAGTGTTGTAGATTATCTTTAATAATTAATACAGCCCCTCCTCTAGCTCTATCTGCTGGGTGAATGGCAGAGTACCAGTTATAGCCACGTATATGGACATAAGATGACTTTGTAAAATGGCTTTCGGATATTAAACATATATCTATCTTTTCCATATAGAGAAATATTTCTAGTTCTTGAATGTGCTGCATTAGACCATTTGCGTTCCAGGTTGCTATTCTGAGAGTTTTATTCATGTCTAAAATAGCTGTTAATATCTGCGAGGTTTGTGACTACCTCCTCAACTTTCCTATCATTAGAGTCTAGCCGCTTTTCAATCATCTCCAATCTCCTTAATACCTTTTCTAATAGTAGATTGTTTTCAGCTATATCTCCCCCTTTACCAGGTCTAGTCTGAACCACATGGGAATAGGTACTTCTACTTTCATCTTGTTTTTGTATCATGGGCTTTGGAGCCAACCTATTCTCCTCATCTTTTCCCCTTCTTTGCTGAGGGATACTTGCTTTGTTCCTAATTTTTTGCAACTCCTTTGCGACTTCACAGCCTCGATAGTTGGCAGGGTGTATTCCTCCACAGTTAACACATTGAGGTGGAATATTTTTATTTGTTGTGCACTGAGCAGTAGAATGTTTACCTGTACATTTCACACATCTAGGTTCTCTATGGCAGTATTTTGTTGTGTGATTAAAGCCTTGACAATTTTTACATTGCGGTATTAAATTTGTAGTTCTTCTCAATGGCTCAATCTTCACCCTCATATGAAGTATCGATTTGATGTTATAAATTTTTCCTACTTCTTCTCTATTATCAAATGTGAGCATGTATAACGGGAGTCCTCTTTTGCAGATTGATTCATTCCCGTCCTTGTCAGTTTTCTTCTCCTTTTTGATAATGTTGACAGCATCAATTATTTTTAGTTCGGCTTTATTGGTTATATCCTCTATTATCTCTTCTTTAGTACAGGATGGGTGTAGACCCCTAGCCATTACCTTAATTGGCCTGTCTTTCTTGTCTTCGTATGTGAACCATTGGAAGCCCCCTTCATTTAACTTAGTTGAAAGAGCTCTATATGCATCTGAATCCTTTGTATTAATTTTCCACACGTCATTGTTTAGGGAAGCTAACTTGGTCATTTCCTCCAAGTTCACTAGCGCTCTCACTGTTGCGAAGTCCTTTATGCCAACAACATTTATTGGTGGAGGTGGTTTTTCTTTTGGAGCCTTTACCGGCTTATGATCAGGTTTTCTGACATTATTAACATCTTCGGTTACTTCAACTTCAGGTGAACCTTCTGCTTTCCTCTTTTTTATTTTTCTTACGGGTTTCTTCCTTCTTATCCAATCCGTTTCCTTAGTTAATTCCTCCTCATCTGTATGATACTCGTCAGTGTTGTATTTTTGTGAGGTTTCGGCCCCTTTCCTCATACTTGACAACTGAAAGGTTTTTAGCTTGTTGTTTTCCAATCTCAGGCTTAATACTTCTTCCTTTAGCTGTCTTGTTATCTGCTCTACTTCGTTAAGTCTTTCCCTGAGTTCCTTATTTTCTTCTTCTAGTTTGCAGGTTCTCACTGCTTCTTCTCTCCTACCTGGATCAGGTGGAGGCAGTTTATCTTTGACTGATGCCTCTGCAATGTAGCTATCATTTTTTACCTCATTCGATTTTGGGGATCTTGCAGTCAAATTGCTCCTCCCAAAAGGGGTTTCCTTTTCCTTTACATTTGTAGTGGTAATATTGCGGTCGCTTGCTAACGACGCCTCGGAGCCCGCTTTCTCACTCCTGACAGGCGCCGGCACTGGGGATCCGACTCCCTGCACCGTAGTAATTTTCTTCTGATCACTTTCCATTTTTGGTTTATTATCAGGGTACCTTCCCCTATCTGGTTTTTGGTCCGCCCCGGGTATTTGATTTCCCCGGTACCACTCATATCTGAGAGGCATTCCCCTATCCGCCACCTGGGGAGGCGTCCGATATGGGACCAGCAACCCACACGGATCGCTGGTTCAAACCCTCCGCTCCTCGTCTCTCCCCCCTTCTACGCAATCTTGCACTGCTCAACAAAATGGCAAGTACCAATTCATATTTTATTATTTAGAATTCCTTTACATCCTAATTTATACTTATTATAGTTTTGGTTTGGTTGGCTCCTTGGCTGGGCCACATCGTGACAGCATACTGGTCACTTTCCGTAAGTCTTGACGTAGTCCTCCCCAACTTCAGCCCCCAACAGCTGACCGTCGTTAACTCCTTTCTGAGTCAAGCTCCCGCAGCCGATCAATGACGTTCGACACCTCCCTGCTGGGTTTGATCTCGATTTTCTCCCAACCTTGGCCATTCGCATCTTGTTTTTGAAATTTGTAACGCGTTAGTAGGTGTTACAACCCATGCGATTACCTTGATTTTAGTACTCTGTCATAACGATTATTCATACTCTGGTGTCTATCGATTGAACATAGAATATTTATTTATTACTTACTACCATAACTCTAAATCATATCAGTGTCTTAATTCTCTTTTTTTTATTCGGCAATGATGACCGAACAGTGTTGTACCTTTAAAAATATTTTAAAAAAGGATCTCGACCGATTTCAATAAAACCGTCTTAAATCTTCCATTAAAACCGTCTATTAAATACTTTTTTTGGATTAGGACGAGTTTATAACACAAGCTAAGTGTATATATAAATAGCTTTATATGTATTGGTATTTAAACTATTAACAATTAATTATTAAGAGAGCCCTTCTGTAACAATTGGAGAAAAAACTCAGTAAAATCGAAAAATAAATGTTTATAAGATTGATGGAAGCATTTTGAGAGAGATAAAAACATAAAACTTGATAACTCGTGATAATTAAATCGGTAATGAACACAGTCATTCACATATGTATTTGTTAACCCCAACACCTTAGATAATATGGTGGAAGGATAGACAAAGTAAGTCGTTCATTTTAACGACTTTTGTCTCTTTACAAAGGTAACGTCTGTCGCGTAATACGAAACTCGACAACGCATCGTGTAACATGGCCTTAATGGATGTTCCACCATTATATGACAGTTAAGGTAATGGTGTCGACACGTAACTCATGTTAGTGATCTAATATTATATATTATATTTGTCGTTCAGTTTTCTGTGTGAATAAGTTCACTTCACATGAAGCTGTGAAATTATTTTAACACTAATAAATGTTTTAATTATTTCAAGTGTCAAAATGATTCCAAGTTTCGTTTTATTATATCACTCTATTTGCAGACAAAGGTATTCTTTTGTTGTTTAAAGGCAAAAAGCATCAAGGTCATTATCGCCTTATAAAAAGGTAGAAAAGAATATAAAATAAAGGCACCTAGCTCTTGACTGCTCTAGTAGTGTTAAGGTCGGAACATAATAAGGCAATCTAGAAAGACTAGATAGAAATGATGAAATATAAAGGATTATGCCCAAGATTACATGCAGAAAGGCGTTTATCCTGCTAGATTATCTCAGGATTGTCAAATCCTTACCCACTTTAATGAGCTCCTGATAACTTGTATTTTAATGGGGACAATTATATAAGTAAGGAGTAATTTTGAAATGAAAATTTAAAATCCGATTTAAAATTGACTCAAAATGTCATTATTATGGCAACTGTATACATAATTTCGGCAAGAATTTATGTTGACAATATAGAAAATTTGCTTGTTGTTGAACAGAGGGCTATTAGAGAAAGGGTGGTGTTCCTCCATCTTGTGTTCACTAGCTTAAGTTGTCAATTATTACCACCCTAAACTACTGTAGGTTCATACATCGATCTTGTAGCCAGGTTTTGCTGCCTAGAGACTTTCTACCCTCCGGAAAAGGGTGGCAATTTGGATATGGTTTAGTTTCAACTATTGTGATTGTAATTTCTATTAGTGGAACGTAATTTGGAAATGCATTTAAAACAAAAATGTTTTATCAAAAACAGATGAGAAGTGAAAGACAAAAGATTGCCAGTCTGTATTTATAATGTAATATTACAATGTGAATTGTATAATGATTTAGAGATATTTCATCTAGTCAGCATATGTTTAGCTAAATACTTGGCAATAAAGGTAAACATTGCACTAACTCTCTCACACGTTGACAAAAATAATACTTAATGCCATCTCCACAAAAATGTCCATGTACATATTGTTATATGAGAATAATTATAATTTTCTTGATTAGAGAACTTTTTCCTTTTATTGTTTAAAAACATTTTGATTGATATGTTTATATTTAAATAGAGACTACTCTCATCTAGCTCAAGTCACGCAGATGAATAATTAAAAATCGTTTAAAATCTAAATCATTGGGGGTAAAGTTAATATTCTTTCATTTATTCCGAAAGGGAAATTCCATTCCATACGGTTCTGCTCACAAGTTTATGTCATTATTTTATGATTTTAACATAAATTTCAATAACAACAGTTTGAATGACAATTAGTAGTTTTTGTATTCTTCATTACTCTTACTTTGTTTTATTTTACCGATAATTCCCGAAACAGTATTTTTAAGCATATGGTACCAATACGTTTATATTTTTTCCAGCTGCATTAAAATATTATAAATATCGCTTATATTTCTTATAAAATTGAAGTTTTTAATTTTGATATAACAAATACGTTCATCTACATTTTGAGGTATGAATTGAAGTATTTTTTTAAACTCCACGAAATTGAAGAAAATAAGCATCAATACAAAAATTAATAAATTACAGCCCACCTGTTTGTTCGTATTCACGACGACAAAATGTTCCAAAAAATGTCTGTATGTACTCACAGTTCTTCAAGATTGTTATATTTAAAAAGCTTTTCACATAGATTTTGTTAGCCTTTAAATATATTCTGCAAGCAAATGTTCAACGTGCTATATACCTTAGTGTAGTTAAATAACCTCCTTTTATAAATAAGACATCAGTGTTCATACCTCCACTTAACTAGAACATCTATAGTCTAGGGCACCCTGTATCTAATCCAATTTTATATATTTATATTCGTAACAAAGTAACTTCTCCAGACTTCGCATCTAGAATTTCAAAGACTCCAGAGACATTCAGAGCATGTGTAGACTACAGAAGTGTATTTTTAAATCAACATACATTTTAACTATAACCAAATAAAAAAACACGAGTTTAAGTTTCAAATCTAAGTTGAACAATTTTTTCAAAGTGAATAATAAACAAATGATGTCACTGGAAACAAAAAAATACAGAGAAGCATGTTTAGGGTGAGATGTGAATCATGACATCTCTGTCTAAAAGTCCAGGGGTTTTAACCGTTTTCACTAATTAACATAAAGTAAAAATATTCACAATTATATTAGGTTAAAATAAATTAGTAAAATATGTAGAGCCGAAATAATAAAAACAAACCGTGGATATTTAATTTGAACTGCCAAGGTTTAAATTAAATTTCCAAATACGATGAAGTTTCCTCGGAATAGCTTTCCCACTTTCAGTCTCTCTTTATTAAATGTCTGGAATTGTTAAGGCAAAATCTTTTGTATTTCATTTAGAAATAAGGCTCTAAAATCAACTATTTAAATAAATCTGTTTTACAGAATATCCAAAACTATAAAGTTAAGAAATTTTACATTGTTTTTAATGTTTAAAAACAAATAATAACAATAAAAACACAGCATGACTTGAAAATTATAATTGCAAATCGAACTTCACGTCCCTCTGTCACATGATATACATCTCTCAGAGTTTGTAGGATGAAGACAAAGCTCCTACAACGTCTTTAAAGTGAAATCCAACTCAGCAACAATGTTACAACTTACTGAATTAACGTTTATAGTGAAATCTTAACCGTTACAACATATTTATTAATATTAATCACTAATCTTCAATATACACTATATAATTTGAATTAAGTATTAATTTACCACTTTGGTTGTACTGTATTGCCAAAACCAAAACAGTATAAATTATCTCTTAAAAGAATGTACACTATATATTGTATGTAGTACTATTGTAGATATGTTTGTGATATTTGTAATACTATTAATATTGATTATATTATTACATATACAGATTACACAAAAAGTTGAGGTTCCCCTCGATATAATCTAAATGGATCGCTATATCAAAGTAAATCCTCTAACAAACATAATTTAACACTTTTATGGAGATAAAAGGGGGTTAAAAGGGCGAACTTTAATTTTTTAATGGTTACCCTTATCTTGTGACATATCAATGGAAATATCTATGTAACAGAAAAAAGTGGCACCTTTAATGGTTTCTAGTACATTCTTGGCAAATGTTACATAACAAAATTATCTATTTTAAAGTAACAATTACTCGAATTAGAGACCCACGTTGGTTTGGCTTTGTGCTAGCCATTTGTAAAAATTTGAGACAGCGTTCGCAAAAAATTATCTTAGAATGGATTAAGATTTTTGTAAAATTTTAGCTTATCACTGACGTCAGTTGGCTTAATTTCATGAACATGGTTTTTCAAGTGACCCCAAAGAAATAGACTAGTTGATTCAGGTCAGTACACCTTGATAGCCATTTCACAACACTTTTTCTGTCTATCCATTTCCTTGGAAAAAAAACATTGTCCAAGCATTGTCGTACATCACGGACCATAGAAGGGTGGTGCTCCATCTTGTAGCAACCAAATGTTTTCTGTCTTCTGTCCAAAAGTATTTTGGAGTACTGACATGATCTGGTTTGCTAGCATTTCTAAATATTTTTCAGAGTTCAATCAGAGTTTCAGTTTATATCAATTACAACGATCCAACCAACTTGTTGTTAACTAAACCTTTAATTTTGAAGGACGTTGCGTATAAACCTTATCATACCATAGCGGATTTCTATACGTTCATTAACGACAGTTGCGCCTATAGACATTGCCGTTTGTCATCAAAGTAGCCTCATCACTAAAGCAATTAAAGGCTTAAGAGAACTTGTTACGTTGAAACAGGTAAGAGATACGCAAGTAATTCATAACAAATTTGGTTATGTAATTTTGCTAGGGATGTACTAGAAAACCTTTGGTGGTGCCATTATCTTCCTATTTTATAGACTTTTCGAATAATATGTCACAACATACGGGTTTCTATTAAAAAAAAAAAGATGATAATTGCCCCCTTTACTAGGCCTACTATTTAAAAATAAGGCAAAATTTTTACCTCCTCTTAAAACACCATATTAAGTCTTATAATAGGTATGGTATCGATAATGGTATAATAAATCGAGGTGTATCATGACTTAATTTACACTCTGTATTTACTGTATCATGTGGAAACATATTCTCCAATATACAGTATTAAATAGTGACAGACGTCTAATTTAAAATGTCGAAATCTTTGGTCGTTTGTTCCCATCTCGAGTGTTTGAAAACTAAATTAGATAAAAATATTTAATTTTCAAATCTACCAATAATAGTCCAACCCCTACAACTTTATGATAACAAATACACAAATTGTTGTCGAAAATGTAATTTTGAACTCTGATCATCCAATAAAATATAATATTCGTGTATTTACGATATCCGGTTGGGCCGAGTCACCGACAAGGGCGTATCTAGTAGAAGCTCCTCAATATGTATACATCGATGTCTGATAATGAGACGCTGTCTTGAGTGAAGCGTAGAGTTAATTCAGAGACATCTGCCTGTAAAAAAACTGCAGATACCAAAAATAAATGTCCCTTAAAATGAAGAAGGCATTTTGTGAGATATACAAACATAAAACATGACAAATATGCAATACACACAGTCACATACACAAGTTTATTTCTCTGCCACAAAACCTTAAATAATGTGTTGCAAGGGTAGACAAAGTCCCTTTATTGAACGAGTTTTCTCTTTATAAATGTAACGTCGTCGCATAAATTGAAATTCGATTTTAATATCTGTAACGCAACATGTAACAGCACCTTAATAGATGTTCCGCTACTATTTGACGTTGACACCTGACTCATGTTAGTGTTTTAATATTACATACTATATTTTCGTCCTGTTTTTTACGCGAATAACTTCATTTCACAAGAAGCTGTAAAATAAATTGAACACGAATGAATATTCTGATTGTTTCAAGTGAAAATGATTCCAAATTGAATATTATCGTTCTCCATATGCATAGCATTTTGCCTTGTTGTTAAAAACTCAAAATACCTCTCGTTCACCATCGCTTTATAAAAACAAAGTAAAGAACTTGTAATAAAGGTCCTAGCTCTTGAATACTCTAATAGTATCAGGATCGTAACAAAACAAGACTTATTAGTGAATGATCTGACAAAAGATGAAAGACAAGGGTTATGTTTGCTTATAGCCCAACTGGATTGTTAATAATTAATTACTATTTAATTACCTTGTATTGAGGTATTACCGTCGAACAATCCTTACTTGTAGTTTACACTATCTTATATGACGCGTTTCGACTATTTGTCAGTCATTTTTAAATATAAAAACACATAGAAACATTTAAAGACACATATTAATTCACATTTAAAAAACACGATTAAAAACATACATACACGGACGACGCTCGTTGTCAGTGACCGTTTAATTGATGCAAACCATAGTTACTCAGACATTGACAAGAATTTAAAAATATTACACCACTGTAAGAAGGGCCCGTTGATGAATGCATTAGAGGAATTCCATATTTACAAAGTGCAGAAACATAACCCCGTCCACTTACTTAACAACAAGCTTCAATTTAATTCCCATACCATTTTTGACTTAATCGATAATATAGAAACCATACCTGTGATTCACGATGTACAGACTGTATAAGTGCCCCCTCTCAATAACGAAGATCATTATCAGCTGACCAGGGATTAATTGAATTGACGATCGTGAGTCAACGAGAACGCTCACTGACAACGCGCGTCGTCCGTGTATGTATGTTTTTAATCGTGTTTTTTTAAATGTGAATTAATATGTGTCGTTAAGTGTTTCTATGTGTTTTTATATTTGAAAATGACTGACAAATAGTTGAAACGCGTCATATAAGATAGTGTAAACTACAAGTAAGGATTGTTCGACGGTAACACCTCAATACAAGGTAATTAAATATTAATTATAGATAAGGGATCCAACCCAAGATTATACAGCAGATAGGCGTAGATCCATTTAGTTTTCCTCTGGATTTCTAGGCCCATGCCCTCAATAATGATCCCCCGTGGGCTGTACTTTGATAAGGATAATTATCACGGCTTGTATAACTTTGAAAATAAAATTTAAAAACCGATTAAAAATTCACTAAAAATATCTTATTGTTTACAGTGCTATACAAAGTTTCAGAAAGGATATGAGTTGTTATGGTATAAAATTTGATTCTTAAATAACATTGGTCTACTTGGAGGAAGGGTGGTAGACCACCATTTTGTCGCCACTAGCCAAACTTGTGAATTATTACCACCCGAAGACTTTCTTAATACTCCATCTTCAATTGGTCCTTCATAGTTTCTTGCTACAAATTGTGGAACAGCTTTTAAAAACGAGAGAAAATTCTATTTTAATTATAGTTAAACTGAAATTAACGGTACATTTATTGGATGAACATCTGTTGGATGTTTAATATATATTATATGCCACTCATTGATGGTAATTTGTTTTTGTGTGAAGTGCAATTGATATCAGGTAATTGATTTTTTTTTTCTTATTTTTATATATATATATTTGTCTTTAGTTTTAAATTGAATTATCTTCTAATTGTGAAATTTGGTTTCGTTTGTAATAATAAGTGAGTTTTTCCTTATAAATGTATCACGTGTTTTTTAAGGGTATTTTATTTTCACCCAAATAAATACAACAGGTGAAGAACAAGCTTTGCAGTTTAACCATCTAATTTGAGATTAACATAAATCTTACCACATGTTGAGATACTCTGGTTATAAAAAATCTGAGTACACCTTTAATCATGAATACGAAAATAATCAAATATAATTTAAAAAAATCATCGTAGCACTATAATGAATTAAACAAAAGTACATGATAATTAGTGGAAGAAAAGAAATCAAGTGTTTTGCATTTATGAACACCTCTGAAAAATATTTATTTATGTGGAAGCTCAAGAGTGTGGTGAAAATTATGAATAAACGCTTATATCTATATTTGTATGGACGAAGACACAGAATACGGCGAAGAAGCCATTTTGAATATGTTTTATGTATCAGTGTAGTAAAGTATACTACAGAATTTGTGGTGAAACCTGAGATTGTAAGTTTAAATCCCATTCAGGTCACAAGGCAAGGCCATAACCTCAAACTGTCGAATAGAAGGCCCACTATAAAATAACGGTGGTTAGATTAAACGTAAATCGGTGAGTTTCCAACTGCCAGGAAACAACTATTTTCAAATTTTAATTTTTAGATTGTTTTAACTAAAAAATAAAAGAACTATAGTTTTGACTTACAGTTGATCACCTCTGTACAATGTGATTATATAATATTCATATTCCAACACCCCATGAGTGTCATCGAACAATATGAGTTCTTAATGAAAACCAATATCTATACACTTTATGCAGGAAGGTAGAGAATATATAATATTAAAAAGTTATAGCTACGAGGAAAAGCAACCATATTGAAGAAGTTTTACTACACATTGTCGTAAAGTATACTTGTGATGAACTTGGACTGGGAACAAAAATGATTGCATTACGTCATCAAAGAAGATCCCTTAGTAAACATTTATGGTAGAAATGTGATAACTTGTTACAAATGGGGTTGACTTTTATACTCTATTTACGTGGAGAAAGTATAGTGATGACGAAAAAATTGATATTTAGATTTTGTGTTTGTATTTTGGTTCCTACATTCTCATAAGTACGTAGTACAAAAATACTTAAAAACTAAATTAAATATTCTTTTATTTTGATGATACCTGAGCTCTAGAACTGGTCACCTTGATCACAGTATCAACATAAAATATCTGTTCACCGCAACCCTTTATTTATTTATTGGTGTTACGGGCCTTGAGCACCAGGGCTTCCCTGATGACAGTCATCCACATATGTCTATTCTCCGCAACCCTCCTCCACCAAATCATATAAGACATCCTCTGTACCTACTTATTCCGTTTTCTTTACATACCATGAATAATCTGGGCCTCCCTGATAACACATATCCTCATATATGCATTAACAGCAACCCTCCAACTCCGACTCATTTCCAACATCCTCTATACCTAATTATTACTTGGCGTACGGACAATGAAGAACTTGATCATCCCTGAATACGGTTATCCACTTATTTATCTGCCGATACCCTTCAAAACCTAATTATGTCTAACATCCCATATGGTATGACCTTCCATTATGAACCTCGGCTTCTATGAGCGTAGTTATAAAAATATATCTGTTATAGACCACCCTCCTACACCTAATCATATAAGACATCCTCTATACCTTCGTATTCCTTTTTCTTTACATACCATGAATAATCTGATCCTCTCTGATAACACATTCTCATTAACAGTAACCCTCCAACTCCGACTCATTTCCAACATCCTCTATACCTAATTATTACTTGGCGTACGGACAATGAAGAACTTGAGCCTCCCTGACTACAGTTATCCACTTATTTATCTACCGATACCCTTCAAAACCTAATTATGTCTAACATCCCATATGGTATGACCTTCCATTATGAACCTCGGCTTCAATGAACGTAGTTATAAAAATATATCTGTTATAGACCACCCTCTTACAACTACTATGTTCCAAAATGCTCTTTACTTGCTTATTCCTTAGTGTTACGGTATATGAAGAAACTATTGTCAACAGACACCTGGTAGTATATACGAAATAGATGAATCAAACTCAAGACCACATGAAAACTATTGAAATTCAGTTAGAGATCCTTTGGATTTCGACGCCCGTAGCTAGTAGTGTGACCTTGAGGGTAGGTTGGAGGTACAGCGCACACTAAAAAGTATTAAATTTAATGGTGTGATCAAGAAACGACGAGTATCAGTAGAAAAAAATATAAAGAACAATTAATTTAAATATAACAAGTTTTTTTTTAAATAAATTTTCATCGAGAAATGTTTGGTTGACGAAAAATTAAAACTTCACCCATGAATCTTGTTTTACGTTTTTATTTATTTGAATTAAAAGCTTTCTTAGTTTTAAAGAATAACAAAATGTCAAATTAAATTTACAAAACAACTAACACTGATTTTGTGCCTCAATTTATTTACACTAACAATAATTACACCAACCAACACAGACAGTTTGGATGACTGTTTTAGGTATGTGTGTAGACTTACAGAACTATCAATAGATTGCATTAATACATCCAGGGAGCGAGATATACCATTCGCTAAAACTTTATCCCAGTGTAAACCCAAATAAAATAAAGTGACCATTAAGATAATTGAACTTTCCAAACTAATTCCGTAATGTTATTTGATTTTATTTCTCTCCGTAGAAAGAGAGAATAAACAGAGATTTTATTTTGTGACCAGGTGAAAAGTAATCGAATGAAAGGTGTTTAAAAAATTAATTTCGTTGAAAGTTAGATTTTTTGCTTACATAATGTATAAAGTTGTCTCTGCGATGACAAATTATGATACAGGTAAGAGGTGGAATGTGATATTAGTATAGTTACAATATTCGAGGGTGTCGTTTCATCGAAGTGAGTAAAGCGAGTGGTGACTTCTGCACATATGTAAAATTTCGTGGTCCGCAAAAGTTGAGATACAAGCGAAACGAGTGGAGACTTTATAACATTCACATCTACCAAACTCGCTAGTACCCAACCGACGCCAAGAAAGCGGTTAAATACCCAATTACACTATGCATAAAACCTGTATAGCAACTGCTTTAGAAACAACCTACACTACTGGGAAGTGGTCTAGTGATAATTCTAAAAAACCTACAAGTTACAAGAAATAAACTTGCAATATTAGGTTTACAGGATGTGAAATTACATTGTGTGATATTCCTGGGTACGTACCATGATGGTCTTAAATCCTGACAAGTCAATTTCGACATGTCAGTTCCTCATCTAGGCGTTGTGGTCTGTGCATAAGCACGATATCGGCCAAACAAATTAAATCAGGAACAAGACTTTTGGTATATGCGACTTTGTGTGCTCATAAAAACTCTATTTAATTCAGAATCATTGAATTAAAAAAATAAAAAAAATAGAAGTAGTTTTAAACAGTTTTTTCTTCAAGTCTGGTGTGTTTCAACTTAAAACACAATAAAAAAACAAATTTACAGTTTTCAGAGCTTTATTGATTGGTACTAACACTATCTCTCTACGATAACAAAAACAAATAGCAAGGTTGTGTAAAATGTAATTTTATAAAAATGATCTTCCAATAAAATGTGATATTCATAAAGTTACGAGATGCGGTACAGCGGAGTGATCGTAGTGAGTGGAAACTCTTTCCTGAGCCGCTTCCAGGACCGCAAATTACCGAGACACTGATAAGAGCGAAGAGAGAAAAGTATGTCGACATCTGTGTTATAAATAATCTTCATGTTATACAGGAAAATGGAAAAAAACATTTTCAATATCCCGTTCGTCCGTCGTCGTTGTTGTATGTCGTCTGTATGTAAGGGCATTAGCGGCCACGAAAACTAAGATAGGGAGGTCTCGTCTACTATATTGAGCACATTTTGAAATTCGGAATACTAAACGACAAAGTGGCAGGGATTTTAAATCGTTTTAATTTCACGTGTCTGTAATGTTTAACTTATAATATTCTAATTAAATGCAGTTTTTTATATTTTAATTCTGCATGCAATAGTACCAACCTGACTTCACTACTATGCCAAATAGCAAACTTATTATCAAAAATGTAATTTCAATATTTGACCTCCTAAGAAAATGTTTTCTCCGCGTAATTATAAGATCTGTCAGGTCTGAGTCACTGTCACAAGCGTAATGAGTGAAACTCTATCATGTACGGACAGCTTTGAGGCCCGTGAGGTATGGGTAACTGACACGAGGGAAGCGAGTAGATTGTTTTTAATATACACATCTACGAAGTCCATTAAGGCTCAGTCAATGTAGTAGTGATATACACAATTACGATTTATTAGGCTAAGTTATACTTTATTATTGCTTCGGACGTGGGACTCGCGTCGGGGGATGGGCGCCGTTAGCACACAGTTGTCAATTTTGGCGCGGACGGGGGAGGTTTGCTACTGTCACACTCACTAGATAAGTCTCAAATCAAATCCATATTATCTGTTTATTTACAAAATAATAAATTGTTGACTTTTAGTTTTTGTGTAATAACAGAACCGTATTTTTATCATTAGTATATCATAAATAAAAATATTCATAATGCAAAAAGAACAACCTTAATGTTAAAAAAGTAAAATTTGTTACATATGTTTATTAAATGTACTAATAATTAAGTAGTACAATAACCTATGTAATTGTAAGAAATTCAATACTCAATAACTCAATAGACTAGATCAATCATAATAGAGAAAATAAATATTCAAAACGAATCTTACATGGTAAAAAGTTATAAAAGTAGGACAAACAATACAACATTTAAAACATAAGCATTTTAAATTCACAGCTAAAAAGATGTAAATGTATAGTCTATTATTTTATTATTAATCATACCTTGTTTGTCATGGGGTATCTCCTATACTGTAAATCGTGTTCTGGAGTAAGAATACATAATATACAGATCATTCCGTTGCATTGAAATATTTTAAAAATCACAACATTTTAAAACTTTTTCATTGATGATTGGAGACAGGGGATACACGCCACTTAGGTCCACAGTTACTTCCTCGTCCTGAGTGCATGTCCTATCACACATGGTTAAAACACAGCTTTAAAAACATAGATACCGTATAATCGCACGGTTTACAAGAGGTGTATAGTAACTGTTCTAAACTTACAAACTCAGAGTCCGAACCGCACAGTAATTACGCAAAATAAAATTTAAATTGAACTTCTATCTCTCAAACTCGCACGATAGATGACAACTTGACACAGCAGATGCCTCCTACGGCACAAGTGTTTTGGCGAGACTGGAAACTCTCTCCCTGTCTGGGAAACGTGACAACATGGCAGGATTGTAAATTCGCCAGCCACCCTCTATAGTCTGTATACACTAACTTGGCGTCTGAACCCTTGACTACCTGCGACCGTCCCCCTGTCACTCCCTTCCTCACCCAGCTGTTTCCGTGATGACTAACCTAGTAAACAGTAGCGTTAACACTGCACTGTTTAACTTTTTTATGGGAAACAAAATTTTAAATTTTTTCATCATATTTAAAATGTTTAGGAAAATATAAGCAAATTGATACCAAACACGACACTATTCCATTTGTAAAAGCCATTTATATAGCCATGTGTTTATTCAATATTTCATTTCTACTTAACTTTGTGAGGAAATTAAATAAAAACAACAATGTTGTTAAGCATGTATTATGTATTATTATCAACTTCAAAACTTGTTTGTACAGTATTATGTATTCTAGCTTTCATAGCAACACCTGTCAAACACCGAATGTGTGCATCTGACAAAAGATGGCTACTGGAAGCGTAAAACTTAGCTATTATGTAAATCTTAGAAAAAATATATTGCTAAAAACAGCGTTGTTCCTAAAAGTTCGGCAGATCCCAAAGCGGGCATTAACTTCGTACGCTCGGATCGTTGATGGTACTTTCCCCACGTTAAACTCGTCGGAATGCTTTTTTACAGATTCCCCTCTGTCAAGTCTTTTTAACACATTTAACCGCTTCTCTAACGAAACCAACACACGCTTCCGGTATCGTAACTCGCTCATTTTTATTTACTGTATATACTGTGCGTAGATCATACCCAGTCAAAAAAAACTGAAAAGAAATGTTATATTTTCCTTAATGTATACTAAATTGATTTGGGGAAAAAAAGCGGCCCATCAAACGTTTTTGCAGGTGTATGTCTGCTATAAATGGTCGGAGATCGGGCGAGCCCCTGATGTCCTGCTACCCCGGAAAGGAGGTCAAGTCCGAAGCAATAATAAATAAGGTATAGTGCTGTTATGAGACCCCATCATCTTGTTTGTAACTCTGATGTAGTAATGAAAACTTCTCGTTGTTTAAAGTACAGTATATATTGTTTAAATTTGTGTGTTCATTTCAATTGGCAAACAAAGCATTTTCTACTTTGTTTACTTTTGTGTATTATCTAAGCTTGAAAACATCTAAGTAAACAAATACATATGTTTTACAAACAACACAACTTCTGAAAGTCTAAAGTTTACTTATTCTTTTGGCTTAGTTGTGAATTTCTATTTGTTCTACCTTCCTTCGCGTCTTAAATAAGTTACAAAAGCACTAACTGTACTGGTGACGTAAGCGTTTATGAACAAGTTGAGGAGAGACATAGTGGTACTTAACATTTTGCTTACAATTTTATTTATATAAATAATGTTTTATCAGCAATAAAAATGGACAGCATATTCATTTCGTAGATAACAATCGTTTTAGTTTTCCAGTAAACCTAGTTGAAAATTTAGAGTAAAAGATTTCTTAGAAGTTGTTCAGTATAACTACAGTTTTTAAATTTCGCTCCAATATTATTTTTTTGAAACTGTTTCAACCGGAATTCTGAGAACTCCAGCTGTTTTGGAGTATCCTTTGTCTCTTATCAATCAGTCCAATTTTCAACCTCAAACAGGTAGGCCTAACTGTGTTTCTTCCTAAAACCGCAGATACAAATCCTTTTTTTCCTTTCTTTTTATTACATACGCGTTTTGGCCAACAACTTAATTAATTGTGACTCATACACAATTGTCATGTTTAGTATTAAGAAGTCAAGTGTTTTTGTTGTGTGTTTTACGATTTACAATTGTATTTAGTTTGTGCGTTTAGAGCAGCTGTTCTCGCGTGTGCACACGGGCATTCTGGACGACAGAACATTACCAAGAAAGGAACGCCGCCTCTACAAGGTACTGTGACATTAATTCTTAGCTAAACATGACAGCAAATTAATCAAAAACTATTTTATTAGTTGGTAATAATTTCAAAAATGTCAATTAAATATTTCATGTCTTTTTCATTTTTATCTACTTCCCAATCTAAATTAAATTACTAAACCATCCACTTTACCACAGTCGTTAAACCAACCGTAATATCTAACAGAAGTCAATGCTATATGTCAGTACATTGATGAAAATAATTTAACAGTACATTTTCGTAAGACAATATACATGTATTTTAAGTTAAATCATAACACTAATGAGACCCCAAGTGTTACTCCATGCTAGACAAAACTTAACTCGAACCAGTAAAATTATAAAAGTTTTATGTCTTCTTATTGATAATCTATGACCACATAAACAGTGTTAATGTGTAAAATATGTTTAAGCATATTTTCAATGATGAATCTAACACTGTATTATAATAATTCAAATCTTTGAAACGAGCGTTTGTCTTTCTAAAATAAAGCTCTTAAACTCATAACAAGACTAAGAACAAATTTAAAATTGGTTTCACGGATCTTGCAGTTCTTACAGTTCTTTATTTGTATAAACTTGATGTGCTACTCTCTTTAAAATGTAAGTCAGATCATGTCTTGATTGAATACATTTATAATTACCAGATAAGCTTGCAACAATCGTGTCATAGATCACAAGTTAAATTCGTACATTAAATTCCCTTTATTTACGCCTTGGCTAAATAGTTTCTCATAGTATAAAACTATAGAATACTATACCACTTTTAAGCAGAGTTTTGACAGCTTCTATTTCCTGAATCCAACTATTCTGTGGAATATGTCCTGCACCATGATTTTGTTGCTTTGGTGTAACTGGATATGATCTCTCATTATTGGATTACATTTGTTTACGTATAATTTTATTGTTATAATTTATTTTGTTGTATCAACGATATTTTTTTGAAAAGTATTCTAGCTTATGTTTTGATGTGTATAGTAAAGTGTGGTAAAGTCAATTAGCATTTGAGTTTATCGTGTTGTTATATTGTTTTATGATATGTTTCTAAGAAATAATATATTGTATTAGTATTGAATTTTTATTTAATGTAATATTATTGATGAAATAACTATCATCACTTATGCACTTTTGGGATCTTTTCCGTTATCTCACAACATCATTATTTTACTGATATTTCAGATTATAATAATTATGGTGATTTCTGTAATTACAATTATTTTATATAACACCGATTTTTAATTTTTAATTCTTTCTTTTTTTTACTTGTGATCTAAAATAACAGAAATGGATAAGATCCTAATTTTGTTCCATGCCGTAATAAAGTAAATGATGTAATGTTCACTCGTACTCTACACAAATGTTTACCAATTTAAGATATTTTTGTTACGTGCTGGATGTTTCTAACCACTTCTGAATTATAATAAAATTTTCAAAAAACCTCGACTTAAAATTGTACATAAATAGTTCCATTGTGAACTTTTTTCTCTCTAATTTGGTGGCTCCTAAGCTATGTTTCTAACTAAATACAAATAAAATATATCTATTAAGTTGTATCTCATATTATTAGTCATAAAACAACTATCATAGAATAAAGTTCTTTTCTAGTCTCTCACTATTTAAAATGTTACAATAGGTGGTAAAACAATTTGAAATTTGAGATTTAATATTGATCTACAATATGCTAAATTTATTATAAGAGACATAATTAAAAATCTAATCAAGTATCAACAATAATTGATTTTTTAAATCTTCCTCATTGATATTTTTTGTTTCAACAACAAAAAATACCCTTACCTCTACTCTAAATGTTAAATAATTTAAATATTTCACTATAAATATTATAAAATGAAAATACATTTCGCGTTGTACATAAGATTTAAGTTTTGCAAAATTCTGTGTAAAAGGATTTTAATACTGTTATAAAGAGGTTGCCCAAACACTGCGCTCCGATAATCTTATAGCAAAGTTATGGAGTGGAAGAAACGAGAGTTATTTTCAAAGATAACGCTGCCATATCCTTTACGCCGATGTGAAACTATAAAACTTAACAACTCCCTCGACAGTTGGATATAAAAAAATACATCTTCGGCGAGTTTTCGAACGTATTTTGTAGTCAAGATATTATTCTTGCTCTTATGTTAAATTTAATTAAACTATTAGTTACTCTAAATAATAGTAGTTGGTTGTTGTATTTCTTCAATATTTTATTAGTCACCCAATTATAATTTAACACAACTTTAGTTTCGTCCGATTAAAAAATTATCGACATTTTATTAGTCATAAATTAGTGTTAACATTAGATAACCCATATATGAAATTGCCTATGACACACGACCATTTTAGGATTACTCCAATAAAAGGCTGAAATGAATAGGGTGTTAAACACGTCCTATGGTATTACAAACATTAAAAATTTTAAGATGGTAGGTAGGAATAGAAAAAAGTAAAATTTTTTTTTATAAATACACATAATTTGATGAACCAAAAATTACAATGCAATGCAATGTTTTAATGAACATAAATTTGCAACGCAAGGCTCTGATGATAATCTTTATAATGAAGGACATTGTCTCAGAGATATTTATTTCTGCTGAATCAGCTGTGGGATTAAACCTTCTGTTTTGGAGAAATTTAAAGCAAAGAAAATAGCAAATCTCTTTTTAGTAGTCTTTATGCCCGATAGAGTAATGAAGACGGAGGAAGGAGGTTGTCATGGAAAAACACAATGCCACCAACTGGGGATCGAGCCTGCGTAACCCGTGACGGTAATAGTTCAAACTGCGGCGAGATAAGCTGGCGCATTGCCAACTGAGCTACTCTATTCTCCTGGTATGTCATTTTAACTAGGGGGAAAACAACTAATTCGTAAAGTTTCTCAAAACATAGTTTTTCCTTGTGATTCTAAAATAAACCCCCTTAGGGTGGTTATCGCCTTATAAAAAAGAGGACAAAGCAAGGACCCTTACACCTCAAAATACACTTAAATAGTGTCAGAATAGGAAGAGAACATAAGTGGGTGAAAAACGACCTAGTAGTAAAGATGAATGAGAGGAATGTAACCCAAGACTACATGAAAACTAGTGTAGATCCAGCTAGTACCTCGGGATTGTTAAGCCCTTACTTAATATATTAATGCCTTGAGCTTGTTATACTTAAATTAATTAGAGGTACACATAAACGTTTTTGTTAAATACAAATTATATTAATTAAAATAATAATAAAACATATTCAAAAATAAAGAAATAATATTGCATAAATATAAATCTTTATATTTAATACACAAGTAGGATTTTTATAACGCTGAGTTCTTAGAAACCACTGAACAGATTTTTATGTTTGAAATATCTATAAACAAGTCTAGAGGAGTTGATTTGCATACATTCTACATTATTTTGCTAGATATTCACCGAAGGGCAAGAATCGACCAAAGATGTCAAATATTCATTTTTAAATCGACCTTAAAGTTGTCAAATATTCATTTTTAAATCGACCTTAAAGTTGTCAAATATTCATTTTTAAATCGACCTTAAAGTTGTCAAATATTCATTTTTAAATCGACCTTAAAGTTGTCAAATATTCATTTTTAAATCGACCAAAGTTGTCAAATATTCATTTTTAAATCGACCTTAAAGTTGTCAAATATTCATTTTTAAATCGACCTTAAAGTTGTCAAATATTCATTTTTAAATCGACCTTAAAGTTGTCAAATATTCATTTTTAAATCGACCCCAAAGTTGTCAAATATTCATTTTTAAATCGACCAAAGTTGTCAAATATTCATTTTTAAATCGACCTTAAAGTTGACAAATATTCATCTTTAAATCGACCTTAAAGTTGTCAAATATTCATTTTTAAATCGACCTTAAAGTTGTCAAATATTCATTTTTAAATCGACCTTAAAGTTGTCAAATATTCTTTTTTTTTATTGCAGATATTTTACAGCTGATGAACATATATTATATATACAGCTTGTTGAATCTATATTACTATACTAAGTTGTGAAGTACAGTTCAGAAAGAAAGCGAAGACAATGTCGAGATATTTTCACAAAATTAATTAATACCATTGAAAACATCGAGATAGATTTGCATAATGCCGATTTGTAGCCATTTATATATATTACCATAGCAACCATTTGCATAAAATAACATATAACAGCTAAATGGATTCATCAGCATCAATAGTTACATTATTCCGATAATTTTATGTAAATCCTAGCATAAATAACACGAAAAAATATTTAAAACAAATTTTTATCCTAAAATACAACACATAAAAAGTATTTTAGATTCATCAACTTCAATAATTCAATTAATCAAGACAATTTCAGATTCGGCAAAGTCTAGACTAATAAAAATAAATTTGGAACAGTATTCGAAACAAGGTTTTGACCTAAAAGTTTAACAGAATTTTATGTTAGGATGGACTAATATGAATAGTTTTAAATATTTTAAATAAGGAAATGCTATACTTGATTCAATTAAGGAATTAGGCTAAACCTAAAGGTTTGATGTTCATCATATCTGATACTGAAAAAAAACCCCCAAATAATTAATTACGGAGGTAGTAGTTGAATAACCAAAATGAGGGCTAAACAAGGGTTTCCCTGAAACTGAAGTAAAAATTATATTGCGATTTATACAAATATTTAATTATCGGTGTATTTATAAATCATAATAATAATAATTGTATTTTGTTGTTTGTTGTATTTTTTGTGCAGGAATGGCCATGCAGGTTTAATAGTGATACACATTTGTGTTTATTGTGAATATTATAACTTGACAAACACCTAAGGATGATATTTATTTCCGAACCAGTTGTTGTATGATAAACTACAGTTGCACCACTCTGGACTTAATATAACTGTACGTATGTTCTATAGAATTGTTATAAATTATTCTTACCTTAGTTGAAAATATCAGAATTTAAAATACATTTTTATAATTGCATTTCTATTATTGATAATATTCTGTATTGCAGTGATTAATGAGAATACAGTATGTATGTCGAAATATTCAACATCCAAGTCATTTTATAATTCATATCCAAGTATGTAAAATTATAGAATCAGTTTTTATTTCATTCAAATTAAGAAAATTCCATCATATGTAGTCGGAGTTGTATAATTGATTGTAGAGATTATTTATAACAATTTTATTTCTACATTGTGTGAACCTCTGTGATATAACAGTACAATTTAAGTGATACATTGTGCAGTTTATGTAGTTATGAATTGCGTACTTCATAATATCATATACTACACCATCTGGCAACAATGGAGGGTCTGTTAGCTTGAGCTGATAAGTTATTGTCGCCACTTACTGTGTTTTGAGAAATGGTAAAATTTATATGAAAATAAGGAATTTACTTTGAATGATAAGTTACCCATCTTGTTTATTAGTACTTTATTTATTTGTTTTTTCTTCTAAACTATAATTAGACCCAATAAAATAATGTAAGAGGTAGTTTTTATTTATCTTTTCCAGATATTAATACTGTATTGTAATTTCAACCATACAATGTTTCACCAACCGTAAAATACCTCTTAATACGTGTCACTTTTCCTTAAAAAAATTAGAAATAAATCTCTCATCAAACTGTTACCTGGAACCATAGTTGTCTACAACAATTTTTGGTGAATCTTTCATATTTCTATTTATGGAAACATCTATAGTTACTTTCAAGCTAGCTGACAGTCAAAGTGCGCTACCACAAACGTTTTGTGTTAATTTCAACAATTAATATATCTACAACTATTAGGAATGATATTTCTGAAAATGTAGTATATGAGGTATATGTATATACCTCCTAATAAAATGAAATATTATTATAGTGATGAGATTCAACAGCTTCGAGAGAACTATTAAGCGTTGCGAGTGGATGCACAGCTTCGATACCTCAAAGGCCGAGACTCTCACATGAGCAAGGACAGTGGAGACTTCTTAATAAATACAAGAACAGCTAGATCCTAGCCGACGTCAATCAAATAGTGGTATAAAAAATTTCAATTAAAAAAAAAAAATGTAAACACTGTTTAAACAAACTTACCCTATTGGATAAGATTTAACATTACCTACAAGCCCTGAGAAACCAATGTTTGGGTTTTTCATTTAAAATATTTTCTGTATTCATTGTACTCGTATTGTGGGGGGGGGGGTTAAGTACCATAATGGACCCTATGAAGGAAACGGTCGAACTGGGCCCACGGTCAAAACATTCCTAGGCTGATTACCGTCAACCCTCAAAGGGTCGGGGTTGAATTGGACCCCTAGTGAGTCGGGCAACATTTATCATTAGTTAGGTGATCGGGCAACATTAGTTTTGGTAACCAAACATCTGTTTAAGATGTTTGAATGTATTTAAAACTAAGGTGGATGCGAGCATTTCATTTTGTAGGTCATGATTGTAGAGGTTTGGGCCCAATTCAATCGTCGTTTTTACGACCCTAACAGACCGTGGGCCAATTCGATATCACCCTCTATGAAGTCGTTTCATTTTCATTAGCAGGGGAATATAGTCTTGATGTCCAAGCAATTAGCGCAGTTAGGTACGATATTAGTACACTACTAAATGTGACAGTTAATGTTTGTAAACTTATCTGAGAAAGTAACACAACTTTTCATTTATTTACCTAAATAGATAGATTTTTTTTAACTTGATATTTAGCAACCCTATTGTGTTTACACGTGATGCTACGTAAAGAATATCATGACAGATAATTAATTTTATACATCTGCTCTTGACTTGTGTCTAATAGGAAAATATCAAAACTTGTACTTGAATGAACGCTGTTATATGGCGAGTAATTAACCTTTCACGCTACAGAGATTGCTCATATTTCATCGATTAGGGACTGCAACCATCCCTGTTGGAGAATAATTGGGAGAAAAATTATCAAGTTATAAGAAACACCACAGGGTTCTTTGATCGATAAGAGACTTGGCCATCGGCGTCGTTTACAAAAATGAATTGAATTAATATTTTAATATGATTGCTGGAAATAACCTTAAAATTAAACTTATAGGATGTTTACTTCTTAATATAACCTTTAAATAATACCTAACTTGTCTTATTTAAGTAACGTGATCTGCGCATTAAATTATTAATTAACACTTTTATTTTTATATTAAATTCAAGTCATACACAAAACTTTATATACTAAAGTAACACATTTGTAAAATAAAACTTAAACGCTGGTGTATCCTCCTGGATTGTGTATTCAATGAATATATTATAGTTTAATTACCTAAATTATTCCGTCAGACAATACAAATTTCATACTTGTAGTTCGTTTTCGACACTGTTAAACCGTCATGGTCAAATCCAAAACATCTTGAAGTCGTTCCATCATATGAAAGCGTCTTTTCAATAAAACCAGTAATTATTATGAGTATTCATAATTCTTGAAAAAACACCATTAAAATTATAAATTGTAACACTTATAACTATTAAAACTGTTTAAACAATGGCACATTGACACAGTAAATATAAACATACGATAGGTTAATACATAATCTTTGAACCGATTGTTCCCGCTGATACTGAAGTTGGTGTCAATTTGTAAACGATATGTATGTGTTTCGGGAAAGCTTTGATAACCAACTACAGTCCATAAGTCGCGTTTTGTGTTCCTTTCCTTAACTGAATCATGTTGTTAAACCGATTACTTGAAACAAAACGAATTTTTTCACTTAATATAATATAATATTCATCCTTTATTGCAGTCAATATTTCAAATTCCTCAGGTGACGCTAACAACCGTCCATTTTTCCAGACATGTAGTATCTCTAAGTTATGGTCTGTGGAAGAGTATTTATGATTGTAATCTATAAGAGAGACTGATATTTGATTACTGTATATCATGGTAAGTGTTCTTTGAAGCAGGTTGTGAATGAATATGATTATTATTATTATTATTCATTATTTGCCTAAATTTTTTTGGTATACAGTGTTAAGCGAGCTGAACTATACATTTGTGTTGGCACTAAATATCAATACACAAAATACATTAAGCGCTTAACAAATACAATAGTTACAATTGAATTAAAGATAAATAAATAAAAATATATAGATATATATTATTATAACTTGTATATTATATATTAGATTGAAGAAACCATTATTGTTTAGTTCCTTATAAGTGTTTCTTAATATTATATTTTTGTTTTGTATATAATAATAGCGCTAATGTGTTTTTTTATCTAATATATTACGTAAAAGATATAAAAACACATTAGCTCCATTATTACATACAAATCAAATGTATAACACCAACAAACACTTATAAGGAACTAAACAACAATTGTATAACCTCAAAGACTACTTGTTCAAGAATTCTCTCACCGAGTAAAATGCCCGCTCATTGAGGTATATTTATAAGTTTAAAAAAAAAATCATTGGTAGAATTAATTTGTTTCAACAACAGAGGCATTGTACAACTTCAAACTCGAGTAATACACCCCATGTTCAAACACTTTCTGTCTGTCCAATATAAAACTTTTTGTAGTCATAGCATATTATTCTACAGACACATGACACATTATTTTTGTTAGTTTCGCAATTATATAAGACATTGATTAGTTTATTTGATGTTCTGTATGATTAAATAATGTTTTGTTTTATAAGTTTACTTTTTAGTTGAAATTGAAGTCTTTTGCAGAATTCGATAGATGCATTGGTCTTTCTGTCACTATTCATTTCAGGAAGAAGAACAGGTTTGAAGGAATTTCTTTTTCTTAGTTATTATTTTATCGACTATTTCAAGATCATATTAACAAGTCTAATAACGTTATATTTTTTCGTGTAGTTTATTGAACTTAGTGGAGTGTTGATGTGGTGGTGGATTATGCTACTGTATGCGGACATTTTTTGTGTAAGTGGATGATTTCAAGAGGCGTCGATGGTTTTGTTATTGGTGGTAGGTTTTCTGTATAAATCAAAAGTATGAAAGCCATATTCATTTCTTATTATTGTTAAGGTTAAGAAGTGTATTGCCTTATCAATTTCCTTCGCCATTGTAATTTTTTAATTACTTATGCATTCGTTTAGATATTTTAGTATTGTGTCTAGTTGTCTTGAAGTGCCGTTAAACAGATATATAGTTGTCATGCACATATCTAAAATAATAAACCATTTTTCTACTTATTAATGAAGTTTTTAAAAATTAAAGATTCTTCAAAATTATGCAGAAATATTTCAGCCAAAATAATTGCAACCTGTAAGTCCGTAGCCAATTCGTCTGTTTGAATGTAAAAACTGCCTTTATCTTCAAAACAATTCTGTGTATCATTATGGATAGACAAGAGGGTATTTCTTTTATTGTGGTAGTGAGAGTAGTAAATCTTCTTTCAGGTTATTCTGTAAAGCGTCTATGTTTTCTTTAACAGGTACATTTGTGTACAAACTAACGATATCAAATAATGTGGTAAATGTTCTTTATTCTATGATTATTGTTAAAATGAATTTCCTGTCTAGTGATTTTGTAAAAAAATTAGATATTCTGTAAGTAGGTGCAGTAGTAAGTTCATTAACGGTCTGATGGGTGTATCTACTTTGTGTACTTTAATAGTCCTCGTAATTTAGGTGCTGTAGGATTAATCAATGTGAACAACTTTACATAATATTTAGGATACAATTGTGTGAATGAGTTTATACGTTAATTGATATCTTTGTTATATTTCTTAGGTGGATCGCTAGTGAGTTTCAAAATGTTCTTCTCGTTATAGAAGTTGGTTAATTTGTTGTTATAATAATTTGTATACGTTATTGCAATAGAATTACACCTGTCAGCTTTAGTTATAATGACATCTTTCGTAGATAGCTTATTTAAAAATCTTTGTGCGACATACTTCTCATGTTTATAGCTCTTATTCATGGGTAATAAGAGGAAGATTTAATTGTGTTTGTAATTTATTATTAATTAAAATCCTAGCGGTGTTTCTATTATCTGTGTTGTGGATAGACTTAATTCCGGCTTTAATTTTAATAGCTTCCTGGATTTGTTATCATCATAGAAATTGTACTTCACGCCCTTATACAACAAAGTTTCCTCTTGTTTATTTAATGTGATGTTAGTGTTGTTGACAATATATTGTTTATTGTTGGTGTATTTACAAATTATTTCCGTGCCGTGGCACTATTATGTAACATCTTACTGTTTAAATATTCCTTGTCTTGGATAATTATGTTTACACGGCTATTTAGACTACCAATTAATTTATCAAGTTGGGACGGGTGAATCACATTAATTAGTTCAATATACTTTGTGTATAATTTATAATTTAAACTTATTTTGTTACTATATGAAAGCTTTACTTCAGTTATTAAACCAAATCAATTAAGGTTTTTGTTTAGCCATTTTTTAGGCTAAAGTGTCATTACTTGGGTGAGCTATTTTGTTCCTGAACCAATATCTGTCGTCTATTTCCATTTTCACTATTCCCTCACGTTATAGATTTTTGTATACTTCATTCATCCTTTATTCCTGGTAAAGCAACTATTTCTTGAGTATCCTCTATCTGTCCATTCTTTGTAAGATACTGTAATCTCTGTTTAGTCATTAAAGTATATATTTTTTACTTGTTTTATAGAGTTCCCGATTTCTACCTAAATTGAGTCTATTGGTGACAGCAGGAGATATTTGATTCCTTTTCTACCACACTTATCTAGGAGGCGTTCGCTTATTCTTCACCTGAGGATGTGGAATTTAGATGTTTTCCCCGATGGAAAAGTAATATATTTCTAGAAATAAAGTTTTTGTTTCTTTATGTTTCAGTCAATAAATCTCTAAGTTATAACAAGTAAAAAAAAAAAAAAAAGAAGAAGAAGAAGATGAAGAAAAGAACGTAAACTAATCCTTCGTGTTTTCCAATACTCTAATAGCGCCAGGTTGAAATAAAAGCAAGAGTTGATCGAGAGAAATGTGATATAAAGATGAAAAATAGGGAACTAATACCAGAGTATGTTAAAAAAGTTGTAAATTCAGCTAGGTCATATGTTAGTAAGCAGCTGAGGAAAACCTCAAGATAAATTATAAGATGTTACTTATATTAACTAAACAAATCTTTGGTTTACTTATATCATACAATTAAAACAGCAGCTTGAAAAAGAGTAGCCGGGCTCTTCCACAAATAACAGAGTTCACGTGATCCGAGTAATAAATCAGTGTATATTTTTTCGATTTCTATTAAATTCATGCCATATAGAAAATCGTTATAGAAAAGTAACATCCATTTTTCTTTTTACTTCTATCCGAACAGAAAATATAATATGGTTGACTCGTGTAACAGTAATTTTATCATTACAACTATTTTTTGTTTCTTCTGTAATATTCTAAAGCTGAGGTTGGAGCTAAGAGAAATAAGCAAGATTGTTATTTTCAATATAAAATAAAGATTTGATTGCCTTTATTTAATTCTCAATTAATTCATTAATTCTCTCCCCGTATATAAGACCTCGTACTTTTTTTAAATTTTATTTATTTAATTTGTGTAACTCTCATTCTTATTTTTACAATTGTTCTACCTCCACCAACCCTCGTCTGTAATTCCTTCCCATACTTTTAACTAAATATTCTTTAATTAAACAACTATAAAACTGTTGTGTAAGAAAATAGGACATGTTAATTAAAAACGGAAGTATATATGTGGAGTTTAATGTCTGCTGCTGTAAATTAGAGTTGAGAAAATTAATTCACTTTAAGGTATTTAATAATAAACTTCATTTCATATCGAGCGTTAAAGTCTTTGGGAATTTTGTAATACTCAGTTCTCTTTAAACAATAGGTTTTACTGTAAAACAAAGAATATTATGTATCGAATGTAACATATTATGTTACTGAGCGCAGCACAGTTGGGGTTCTATGTATGTGATCTGAAATGAGGGAAATTAGGACAGGTTTGCAAGAGTCCTTAACTATAGGGAGAAACAAAAACAATAGGCGGACATTAAATGATTAAATTATTTTGATAATATATAAAAAAAATATATTCATTAAATTTATATTAATTAAATGTTGACGAACAAGAAGTTGAATTTAAAATATATATGTACATAATTTAAATAAACATTATTGCTTGAAAATGGTATGAAAATACTGAAATTTTTGAATATTTTCTACAATGAGACAAACCCTTTCGTTATAAACGTAATATCCCTGGCATATTTTTATTTGTTGTTTAAGGATAAAAACCTAAAGAAGATCAATTAGCTACGCTTTGTCGTGAAAATATCGACGAAGATGAGGACACCCTATGGCCGATAGTCATCACAAATTGGTTACTAAATTTTATAAACACGTTGAGATTCAGTGACAATCGCACAATACTGTTATTTTATGGTATTTATCGTTGTATGTTGTTTTCCACGAACATGTAGGGAAAGGGACGATCCACCTGGGCAAAGTCAAGGTTAGTCGGGTAAATCTAAAGTATGTACGAGGTGAAAAAGTATCTCACAGTCTTCGGCTTTTCTATAGGGATGGGTTGGTTGAAAACAGAAGAGGGAAGGAGGAAGGATATAGTATAGGGAGTTGAAAAGTTCTGACAGAATAGGAAAGATACACCTTCATGACAGTGGGAAGTAATGTACCACCGGAGCACTTTGTAAATCATAAATACTAAAACATATGAGTATACCGTATTGGTTGACAGATTTTTAAACCTGTGTTTTGAGAATTTGAGATGTTTATTTTTATAAATCAATTTCAAATTTTAGGCCACTGCCCATATTTTTTAAATTTTGCGAATTTATGAACAATATAAAATGAATCAAAAATATTTGGTATTTTTAGTTCAATAGTTCTTTCAAAAATGTGTGTACAAAAATAAAAGTAGTATTAAAAGTTGTAACACATGATATTGCTACAAATCTCAATAAATATTTCAGTTGAAAACCTTGCCCTTACCTGCAAAATTATATTTCCCCTGTGCCCAATTTCACTCTCACTTCGTTGATGGATTTCTGATTTCATAAGATTGTCTGCGCTTTACGTTCTGCAATAAAATTCAGCCCCTCTTTAAAGCATAAATCAAAATATTCTCTTTGTAATTTTGTTTCGGCCATTTTCTTTTCAACCAATTTCACTATTAGGAATAAAACTTAGAACCCTGTTTAAATGTAGCAAAATGGTTTTAAAATGTATCAGATGTTGCATGTAATGATCGCAATTAATTTATTTATTCTATACTAATATTGTCAGAGTTTTCATAACTAGTGCGTACAAGTTTATAAATAATAGTGAATATAATGAATACTTTATAGTGTATGAATATCCCATTTATAATTTTCGGAAAATGGTAGGTTACAAGCAACAGGTGATTTATTTCTTAAACCATTTCTGTATTTTCTTTTTATGTTGAACAAAGATTTTTTTAAAAATAAACGCTTAGATAAATTATATTTTCTTTTCTTTTTCTTTTTGTAGAAATATGAAAAATAAATTATATTTTTGTAGTGTTTGATACCTCTCTTTAAACTTGCCTATAAAAAGCTCTTTTAACCAACCTTGGTGCTATTGTAATACTACAGAGATGAGGGACTCTAGTTTATGCTCTCTAAGAGTACAAACTGTTAGTGTGTTTTTTTTACCAAAAGTACTTTATTTTATTGAAAATATTACGTAGTGATGATATTATAGTGACATTTTTTGAATTATAATGTAAAGTTATAAAAATTCATTTTTGAGTGATAGTATCAAAGTCACAGATTTGGATCTATTTATTTAAAACTTAGTTTGTGGCATAGGTTACGCGTTTCAGAACGTACGATACATCTTCAGACTCGGTACTGAGAATCCTTTTACTTCAGTCGTTCTTAAACAGTTGGTGTACACTTGTCGTGCATTTGAATGTTATTTGTTTATTGAATGTGATGTATATTTTTTGTAGTGTTATAATGTTTTTACGATTTAACTACTTCTCAGAAGCGAGCCTTGGAGATGGATCATACTTTCTGAAAAGTGTAACTTATGCTCCAAAGTAAGTCCTAAAACAGCGTAAGTATTAAATAACTTAGATAAATTGTAAAGTTAATTTTATTATCATATGGTTTTAAAGACTTTAAACACACATTTTCCTCATTTTAGAATAGATGCAGATTTTAAAATGTGAATCGAAGCAAATAAGACAATGATGGGATGATGTCAAGAACGGGTGATTCCGATCGACAGTAATGAAAAAAAAAAGAATAAAATGGTAGTAATTTGGATTGATTAGATTTTGTTTAAAACGCTTCAAGGATCAGTAAATAGGAATAAAAGATAATTATTAAAATAGAGTAAAGGAGGATTGAAAATGTTGGTATGATGGATAACGTAACGTTGGAATTATGTAAAAGAGTTTGAATAGATGATTAAGAAGCCATTGTTGGTCATTAGAAAAAGATGCGGAACTAATTTTAGTATCATTACAAATTAGGGTAGAAACAGACGAGTACTTCGCCTAAAGACACACTTTATTGAGCAATAGTTTGGCAATTCTGGATGTTTATAATATTACAGTTAGTTTGGTAATAATAGTGCCTTCACTGGATATCCACCTTTCTTTACAATCTTTGGATACATCTAAATGTCACTCTTAACCAACAATTGCTCTCTTTTGACACTGACGCTATTAAAGTATTCGAGGGCTAGTTTACTCTATCTTATGCTAGTTTCTTCTTTAAATTCAAGACTTTGAAGACTTAAAATACATTGCAATAAACAACAATACAAGGAGAAACACAAAGCAAAACTGAAAAGTAAGTGAAGCGACACTTTTTGTTGGTTTTACTACATCACTGGGTAAGTACCACAATGGCAACCACTAACTTATTTATCTTGTTTCCATCTTAAACAATAAAAGATTGTAAACTGTAAAACTTAAATTAGTAACCCGTAAAATACAAGAAGTATGTTGGAATCATAAAACACAGAAATAACTTGACTATTCCATTTCTACCTCACATATTATAGACTTTACGACTATCTATCTCTCTCACACATTGTTCTATATATAAAGCGAATAGCAGCTCTTAAAACTTTAAAATATAAAAAATGTGTTCCACTAGCTTGCCAATTTATTAGATACGTAGTGAATTTATTTTCCATTGCTTCTTTCGTAGCATAAGAAGATTAAGAAAGGAATGCTGTACACAATTACTAATATATAGTGTTTTGACCCATTTCCATACTGGAGTATATGTTTTTCCAAGGTTTCCAAGGTTGGCGTATTTGTTTTTCTCTGCTCTGTTTTAATCTCGAACATGAAAATAAATTTTAATAAAACAAATTGTGTTACAAGAGGAATGGTTATGGGGTGGGGATGAAACACCCTTATTAAATGTTTGATTTTCATGAAATACAATTTGAACTTGGGGGATTTATTAACAAAAGGGATATAAAGATATATTTTATAATATTGTAACAAAATACAAATATTGGAAAATAACAATACCTTTGTAATATCAAAGATCTCGCTTAAGACAAACATAGAGAAAACTAACTAAGTGATTAAGAAAAGTAATATTTATCTTTCTTACTTGTAAATAGTTTTAGATAAATTTTTGAAAACAGGAGTTTTAATATTTTTGGTTTTTGTACATAATTATGTAAAAAGGTTAACGAAATGTGTTTCTAATCATTTTTATATCAGTATAAATTTGTAGTTGTATGCGCCATACCAGTTATTATACGAAGTATTTTACAAACGTCACATTATCAGTGCTCCCTTCATATTACTGTTATTTAAACTTTTACAACAAATATTCTATAACCAAAAACTTTCGGTATCTACATACTCACGAAATATTCATGTATACGGACGCAATGAATACTATTTATGAATGTGGTATTTTCATTGAGGATCTGAAAAAAATTTCCAAGCTACTTAGACAATATACAACTGTATTCAATTCAAGGTAAATACCACACTCGGATATACTAGAAATATTCTTTACTCAAGTACTAAGTGCTGACATAATGACTATAATTATTTTAAACACAAGATGGAGAATGGAAGCGACAGTTTATGAAAAGTGAACATTTTTATTTATTCAGAGTAGACTACTTTGAAAAAAGACTTTTCTCTTACATATTCGAATTGATTTTTGAACCTTCATAAAACTTTTGTAAATTTAATACATTTGATAAACACAATCTACTATTAACGTGTAATTCTAAAACACCCTATAGTATAATAGAGATAATTCTTTCTAAATTTAGTATTTAATAGACATTTAGTATGTGGAAGACTTTTTGGTTCTTTGTTAAGCACTTTTTGTTAATTGTAAATTGATATTGTGGAGAATAGAATTTTATTGTGGTATTGAATTTGAAATCTATTACAGCTTTTCTCCTTAAAAATTTAAATAATCATAACATTTTAAAAATGAAACAATTTGACATATATTAACAGATTTTGTTACAAAATAATTCGGTTTTTAGGGCAACTTGTTGTTTGCACGTTATTAAATAGGAGAGTAATACACCGGCTCCATATATTTTTTTAATTGTAGTAAAAGTAGTTCCTCTAAAGCGCTCTCTATACACCAGGGAAATATCTTGGTTATAAAACTCTGATAACCAATTTCAAACTAAATATTTCAAGTTGTAATCTTTCTCCGTTGTTCATAATAAAGATGTACGGGAATAATTTGTGGTTGTTATCATGGTCAATACAATTTCATTGACCTACAATACAAAAATAAGTTTTTTTTCAACCATTTAATTTAATATTTCATTTAATCTATTTATTTTTTTGTTACTTGTTATAGTTTCTTATAGACAGTTCTTAACTAATAATAGTTTTAATCATAAACTTTCAATTTCTTACAAATTACTAATAAATATTTTATTTTGAGTTTAAATTCTTTGTCAATTTATTTGCGCCCAAGCCTTAGAATCGTGTGTTAGAAATTTGAGTGTCATCCATTTTAAAATGGAAAATAATATTTTAAACACATTCGTCGTCCGTTCAAGCTACAAGAACATTATTTTAAAAAATCATATCTTATTTGACTCTAGATGAGTAACATATAAAATAATCAGTGTCATATATACTGCGACACTCTGTATCAAGAAAAGTCATCGAGTTTTATAAAATATTTTGTCAAAGTCATACATTAGTTGTTAATTATTCACTGTCTGTATATTTATATTTAGTTGCCATAACAACACTTTCGTTGTCACCAACAGATTAATAACTTTCTTATTGCTAACGAACATAATCTTAAATCATAGTTTGAAATGGCTCGTGATATAACGTGGGCTTTTAAACCGGCCATTTTATATTTTATTTATTCAGTATTTCCGTTTTGTCTTTTACAAAAATGAAATCAGTACAATCTACAAAAAACCGGATTCACAATCTACAATCTAGTTTAGCCGGGTTCACAATAATTGCAACCCTTACCTTTGCTGATGCTTCGTACAGATATCAGTCCCAGAAAAGATTAGATTACATGTATGGAATTGCATTAATTATAATTGTTAGCAGTTTGTATATTATTTCACAGCAATATCTTGTGAATTGTTTGACTTTATCCTGAATGTTATTGCAGCAACGATAGACTATATTACTATTTTGGTTTCTGCTATAATACAAAAGTGATTAATAATATTGTTTTCATAAAATAAACCGTGATACTTAATGTTTTCTTAAGAACATAAAGAAATATTTATAGCCTGTGAGATTCTAACTTATATATATAATAAGTGAGATTATTACTTAAATTTTATCATAAAAAAAATAATTAAAGTATGATTTAATAGATTACAAAAATCATTTGCTAATTATATGTAAAACATAGAAACAATAAACTCCAAAACTTAATCGTCAAAAAGTAACAAGTGACCTCCTTATATTGTACAATAATCATTTTTGCAATTAAGTTTAAAGTTATTATTTGGTTGGTTTTTTTTTTATAATACAAAATTGGTACCTATGAGAACCCCTTTGAAAAATCTTAAAAAATTGACTTCTTTGTCATACAATCACAGGACAAATATAGACTGGCTTGTTTAATCTTCTTTAATGTAATTGTTTTGTAAATATTTTTTGTATCAAGGCATGAATCTTGAGCCATGACGTTGTAGAAATAGTAAATAAATTTACAATTTATATTATAATATTCACATAATTATTGAGGATGTGATATATTTCAGTGTGATATGTAATTGTGGTATTGTATGTTATCTGAACGATGTTTAATTGGTTCTTAAACAAACCTTTCACCACAGACTGTATTTATGTTCTTGATCGTGGTGTTATTCTTCAACTAATAATAAAATGTTATTAAATGGGACGTTTGTCACTATTTTTAATACAGTGTAATGGGAGAATATATTTACATATGTTATTGTAAATACATGTAATCATGTAAATATTGTAATATTGTTACGAATATTAGAAAACTTTATCTATAATAGAACTGCATACCTTTTTACAGTGTAGGTTTACATAAGAGATAATTTAGAGGAATATATTATATTCATACAGTTTTGGTTTTTTTTTCAATACAATCAAAGCAAAGTCAATAGTGCACATCGAAGATTAGTAATAAAAAGAAACAAGTATCATGTGAAGTGTTATATTTATCCGATATAGCATGTGACCGAGAGACGTGAAACTTGGTTTGAAACTATAATTTTAAAGTCATTGTGAATTTTTTAATGTAGTTATTATATGTTTATAAATATTGTAAATAGTTTAAAATTTCTTAATTACATAGTTGTGGATAGTCTGTAGAACAGCTTTTGTTTTAAAGAGTTAATTTTAGATCCTTATTTGCAAATGACACACAAAAGCTTTTGTCCAAACAATTCCAGACATTTAATAAGAGAGATTGAAAATGGGAAAGCTGTTCCAGAGAAAGTTCTCAGTATTCGGAAATTTAATTTAAACTCTGGTAGTTGTTGGTATTACATATTCACGGTTTGTGTTTATTGTTTAGGCTGTAAATATTTCTATAGTTTATCTTATCCCAATTTAATTATGAGTTTCTATACTTTACATTAGTTAGTGAAATCAGTTTAAAACACTTGGATCTAAACATGGTTCTCTGTAATCTGTTGGTTCCAGTGACGTCATTTGTTTATGATTCAAATTGAAAATAAATTAAAACAAATATTAAAACGATATTATTGTTTCAACTTAGATTAAATACTTGAAGAATTCATAGTTTTTTATTTTTAATATAGTTAAAATGTATTTTTATTTTAAAATTCACTTGTATAGTCTACACCTGCTCTGAATGTCTCTGAAGTCTTTGAAATTCAACACGAGAAGTCTGGAGAAGCTGCTTTGTTACGAATATAAATATATAAAATTGGAATAGATACAGGGTGTCCTAGATTATAGATGTTCTAGTGAAGGGTAGGTATGAATAATGATGTCTTAATAATAAAAGGAAGATACGAACACTCTGATATATAAAATAATATTGAGCTTGACTTGTTAAGTAATATTAGGATAGATGAAAATTTGAACACAAGATCTCACAAAAATTACATTTACTTAATCAAACGCGTTTCAATAACTTATTCGTCATCCTCAGTGATACATGAGCTACAATAACTATAACTGTAACTGTCAGTTATAGTTTAGTTATTGTAGCTCATGTATCACTAAGGTTGGCGACTTTGTCATTGAAACGTTTTTGATCAAGGAAACGCAATTTTTGTGAGATCTTGTGTTCAAGTTTTATTCTATCTACACTATGACATGTACACACATTGAACATTTGCTATGCTTCCTGATATTTTTGTGAAGGGTAACGAAATCGACGTGCAATGTTTAAAAAATATATCCTTCTTGAAGTCCTGTGAGTTCGTAAGAGTGTTTTTAGGTACATTAGGTACACGTGTTTGTCGTCCCTATGGCGTATGTATTAGTTTCGTATTTTGGAAGTTGAATGGATGAATCTGGATGAATGAATCAGTTATAAGATCAAAACTAAAAATTAAAATTTTATAAAAAACAGGTCAACCGATATATTTTGTTTAATACAACCGGAAAAAAAACTAAATGTATTGTTCTCATCCACTACAAAATACCGATTCGGGAATCATGAGTAAAATCAAGCAGTTATGAAGAATCCAAAGACTACTAATTGTCATTCAATTTTATTAAAATAATAGAATAATGACATAACCTTGTGTACCAAATTGTATGGAATTAAATTTATGTTTACAATAAATTGCAGAAAATTAACTTTAAACACGATAATTTCGATTTTAAATTGACATGTGCTTGACAAGCTAACTGAGATTAGTCTTTGCATAAATTTACCTATAATTCACAATGTTTTTAACAATACAGGGAGAGAACTCTCTAATAAAGAATATTACAATTACTGGCATGTCGGTGGAGATGGTTGTAAGTATTATTTTTGTCGACGTGTGTGAGAAAGTTAGTGCAATCTTTAATTTTATTACCTATGTAATTAGCTAATCATGAGGTGACCAGATGAGACATCTTTAAATTATAATACCATTCATATTGTAATAGTACATAATAAATAAACAGCTTATCTTTTGTTTTTATCATCTAATCTCTTATTTACAAAACCTCTTTGTCCTAAAAACATTTCCAAATAAAGTTTCACTTGGATTTGTTATTAATTTACAGAGTTTGAGTAAAGTTCTACAAACAACCAATGAAACTGTGTCAAAACAAAATGAAAAAGAATTTAAAAGTTGGGAATTCTTTGCGAAGTTTGACAAAAACTGTAGTACAAGCTGACTGAGAATGTTCTTTTAGAAGAAAACTTTTGAGTTTTTCTGTAATAGCGTTTATTTATGTAACTTTATTACATGTGAGTTACGTTTTTAACGTAATGTATTGAAATAATTAAACAGACAAAATATTTTTCCCTTTTAAATACGAACAAGGGCAAATGATTTTTTTATGTAGGTCAATACATAACTGAATTGTTAAAAAAAATTTAAAAAATTTAATATCGTTGTAATTGTTTAAAACACCCAATTCTACCCTAAAACAAAACATTATCAAATTATGATAATTTGATCTCCGAATCTTTTGACTTTAGACATTTCGAATAAACGAAACCTAGTATAATAGTTTAAATTCAGAAATTGGAAAAGTCAAACCAATCTAAAGATAACTCTAATAATAAGAAAAATAATTTTACCCCTATCAAGAATTTGAATTTATTTTTTTTTTTATAACTCGATTAATATACCATTTTGTTTGTCGTTTGTATTTATATTTGTTACATGTCTAAAAGATATTCAAACTAAAAATTTTAAAAGTCTTTGACTTTGGATCAATTGCAAAACGTAAGAAAAACATGTGTCTAAAAATTTAAACAATATGTAATGTTTTTCCGAAGTTATAACTTAGAGTTTTGAGACCTATACGTACTTTCTTCTACCATTAGAACACGTCCTAAAAGTTTATCCATTTCTTCTTGAATCAACCTGTATAAACAGTAGTCAGATCTTTAACGCTTCCAACAAGAAGTAAATCTTCAGTTCACTAATTAGTTACATGTTTTAATATTACACTAACCAGTAAGTATTTATCATAATAATCAAAACCTACCAAACTATAAACTAAAAACACCACACGTGTTCATAAAACATACATTCTACGTGTCACACATTTTAAATAATACCTCTTCCTTTATTACAACCTGGAACAAACATTCAAAACCTTCCTAATTAGTTTTACTTTACTATACATCGTGTTACCACCACAACATGTAACATGACCTTAATGGAAACACGCGCCTCACTTTGAAGCGGTGTATGACACCTGCCACATCACTGTGCACTAACGGCATATTAACTTTCAATACAAAAGTGAAATAGCAACATACGTACCTTTAGATATTAAAGTATTATTTACTATAATCTTAAAATAAATGGTTCTATAGATTCTAATTTAAAACAAAATATCTTCACACAAGTAAACATTAAAAACATAAAAGTTACAAATTTAAAAAAAAAACTAACTATTTTAGTTAATAAATACTTTATTTCCATTGCGATGACGTTTCAATGACATCTTCAGTTGTTATATAATGTAACCTTCTTGGCACTTAATTACAGAAAATAAGGTCAATTGTCCAACAAACACAATTTTCTTTTCAGTACTAATACGTGCGATGTTACTATTGAAAACAATGACTTAGTAATGCATTGAAACGTCTTCTAGTTGCAAATAAAGAGACTGATGCAGAAAGCTTGTGTTTTCTTCGATTTGGTGATTCAAGTTCCCACAAGTGTTCCTCATTACTAGTAACCACAATAGTTGTTTTTAATTTCTCACAAATACCTAGTTGGATCAAAATAATAATCTCGCGTTTTTTCTGATATTCTATATCCATTTTGTGGTTCCATGAATCCAAAATATGTTTTTATGGATGCCTGTCTGTCACATGTACTGTGCTGTACGCTCTACATGTGTCCGTTTTATTTTGATAGAATATCGTACGTAGCCGTTTTTCTCTTATCGCGGGATGTTTAATTTATTTAACGATAACTTACAAACCGCTGTTTGGAGAAATGGAAACTAATAAACGTAGTTTGGGCTATTAGAGGCTACAATTCACTTGAGAAAAAGTGTATCAAATTCGTAAAAACTATTTTGAGAAAATCGTAATTTTGTTTTCTTTTTATGGCAACAATTCCAAATTTTAAATTATAAAAACATTTACAAAAATTGCCGGTGATGTTTTAAATAGATTGACACAACATAATTCCATAAACCACTTTTGGGACTTTGGGGCCCTCATAAAGGATATACCGGAAAAACTTGACATTGATTTTTTTAATCCATCAAATTGTAACTCACGACTAAATCAAGCACAATTCCACAACTTTATCAACCTTACTTATCTTCTGTAACATATCAATTTATAGAAATTGGTAATAAAATATAAAAGGTACCGGTGAAAACTAAAAAAAAACGGCCATGAGTCTGTTAGGAAAGATATATTGTCTGTCAAAATCGACGAGAATGATTTCGTTGAAAGTTTAGTGAAAAATAACAGTAATGCCCCAATCCCGTGTGTAAAATTGCGCGGAAGTTTAGATCCTATTTAAATATTTTTATTAAGTTTTGTGTTCAATGACGTTATAGAAGTTTTTTTTATTTATTATTCTTTGACTAACAACTAACGAAACATTATTTTGGTGACAAATAGTATTATTTGTTTAATATTTCTATTGTCAATGGTGTGTAAGAAAGTTTTAAGTAATTATAAATTCGTGTAGTACATTTCAATAAATATCAACACAAACGTAGTAGTTTCATAGATAACCTGTTACATCATATTTAAATTTTTTTTTTTCAAAATTCACATAAATAATAACAAATAAACTATATTCTAATTATACATTTCCTAATTTCCTTTAAGACTTGAAAATCTAACAATATTTTCCAATAACCAACATTTCTATTTCATAAGACAGCTAAACTAACCCAACTTTTCTTGCTTCTATTCTTTTACAGTATGAACCTGATTTATCATGACTTTAATGTAGGAAATATATCAGCACAACACAGCAACGCGATACATTTATCTTTTTAAGAACGTGTGATTTTGATATTGTATCTGTGAATTATATTACTCCATTAATCAAATTAACTGTGCGTATTCAGAATAAAAAAATAAAGAAACGAACCAAAACACGTTTACAGGCGTCATCAAGATACTTACCCAGCCCCTCCATACAATGTAACGCAAACAGATTCTCTAAATGTAATATATAAATATTAAATTAATATCAAAAGCCCGAAACTCATAAATCACGACTTCAATAATAAGTTTGTTTTTGCGTTTTCTAAAATGCTAATATTTAGAGGTTTGTTATTTTATTATCAAAATTAAAGTTAAATTTTTAAATAGATATATAAATAAAGGAGTAACTTCATGTCTATACAAAAATGGTATTTTAAATAATAATTTGTAAAAATACAATTTCTAACAGTAATCTTTTCCGAACCTGACGCTATTAGAGTATTGGCGGGATAGGAGTATTTATATTAAGTTGTTTCCTCCTTTTTTTTTAAGCGGATGATGACCGAGATGTTTTTATCCTTAAATAATGAAGGAAAAACTGTTCCATATACGTCGTAGAAAATTTAATTTATATTCGTGATATTATAATTATTTTAAACCAGAACTGGGAAATTCCCTTGTTTTAAGGGAAACAATCTCTCGGTTAACATACAACTTTGGAGAGACCTCATTGAAGAGATGAAAATACAAATTTAACAAAAAACTACATGAACAAGTGTGTTTCGGGATATCCACATCTCTTCTCATTATAAGTGAGCTTCTGATGGTTTGTACCGCTAAGGTCGAAGACGTTTTGTAACGAGTTATGTATTTGTGAAAGAGAGTTCTGTTTTAACCCGATAGTTTGTCATTTTGTCCGTACAACTGAAGATGATCATTTAATCGGCTTGTTATAAATAAATTGTTGTGAAAATTTTGTGAGATTTGTCATCTAGCAATTGGCATGGATATTCTTTCATTTTATTTTAAAAAGCAATTTTTTAAAATCTGGCTTAAAAGCGGACATGGCGTGAATACGGTGACTGCGATTATCTATATGTACGACGAGCGCTCACAGGTGTTAGTTATTATTTAGAACTTGTAAATGAATTACAATAAAATAAAAACATTAGTCCGATTTTTTACCTTTGCAAAGATTGTAAACAGGCTACCTAAGACCAAGAGTGGTGCAATGTAAAGAATAGTTTTAAAAGTAAGCCTCGTAGAGTGCATACACATAGGTGGTTACACGGTATCATACCTACTATCACGTTCTCACAACTAATGCTAACCTACAATAAAAATCCAAGTAGCAAGCCCCTCGTATTTCATTTAACTTTTATTATTATACTTTTTAAGTTAAGTTTTCCTTCAAATGTAAATAGTCATGAAATTATTTACTGTTAATTCATAATCTATTGATGCAGTAAAAACGCTCAAGGAGTGACTACTACTGTTAATATCGAGTGTAAAGACCTTGAATTATAACAAAACATATTTCCGTACTCCCAAAAACGGTTTTCTAATTCACTAGTTACGGTTTATTTTTTCATAAACATCAACGTTAACAAATATTTCATATAAAAAAAGAGTGAGGTTATATCCTAAAATAGAGTGCACGAGAAAGTATTGTTGACAGGTGCGCATGCTGTAATACAGTGGAAAGCAACAGATTGTGTAGCATTGTGTTTTGTAAATCTAGAAAAGAAAACTTTATAATTTATTAGTTGAGTGGAATATAAGTTCATTTTGAATTTGCATTCAATAATAAAACAATTAAAATATTTTAATTTTTAACTGAAGTTATGTAATGAAATATGGCGGTTTACTTTTATTATTAATATTCAATTTGTGTAGTCTTCTTTAGGTGTACGAAAACTGTTGTATTTTATACTGTAAATAAGTAATGTGTCAATATTACTGTTTGTTATGTAATTTTTGACGAACTCCCGATCATGGTAGGGTTTCCAGTTGAATCTACGAACCTCCCACACAACCGGTTGCAAATCTATAGCACGAGAATGTCAATCTAAACTCAATAATTGAGATATGTTTGTCATTACTTACGCACATTTTTCTTACAAAAGTGAAATTCTTTCCCAACTAAACCGGCCGTAAATTGGGTTTTTAAAGGTGAATGTGATAAGCTCATGGTTGGTTAAATGTAGTGAGGATGGTGATTGGTATCCTCGGGGGCTAATATATCACTGTAGCAGTTTGTAATGTGTTAAAATGCGTGAATAAAGGGAAACCTATACAAGAGTGTCTACTGATAATTTCAATTTAATATTGTAAGCTCAATGATTAATTATATTGTTAAGTTATTAAAATCTGGTCCCCTGGGCTTTGGTCGGTTTTATTTTATTTTGAGGTGATTCACTAAGTATACAGTTTCACATTCCACAACTCAACTGATAGATTAAATTACTGGTCTAACGTCTTACGCTACAAATATATATTAGTAATTCAAAACCTAAATATTTTTCATATTTATATGTTTCAATAAAGTATAGATATGACTGTATCTAAAATCTCTACGTTTCACATACTGCCTAAATTGGGACGTTCAGTCTTCGATGTATATTTACCTTCTTTGGAAGTTTTTCTCAGAGGAGGAAAATATTTTCAACGAAACTTTTATATTAAGTAAAAAACATCATCTTGTGATTCCACCAACAGTAGACCTCACAACAGTGTCCTTTAAAGTGATGTTTTTTTATGACTTGTCGCTCCAATTCTTGTAAAGATGGATATAAAATGACACTTCAAAAGGAATAAGGTGCGTTGCGACGCTGTTATCAAACTCTAATGGTATAAGTAATAAATCATCGTACAATAAATATAATCCTTGTTTATATAATTTTGATACATCAAACATATTGCAATCTAGAACACCAACGCACAAAATACATAAAATATACCAAATGAATGTTTCGCCTTCAGCCTCAAATACGTCACATTTAAATAATAAAAGACATTTGATGAAGTAGAAGTGCATTGGGCATATCAACTACTACATTCGTTATTGATTATCTCTTACCAATTTATATTGTTTTGTTACCATAACAACAACCCGAAAACAATATATTTAGCTATTCTCAAACACTCAGTTTTACAAAATGCTTTCTAACGTTACTTGGAGTTAAGAACCGGTCTTTTTGTATTTGCGCTTTTTTGGTCTTTCCGTTTTGTTATTTACATAACTATGTCCAAACGAAGTCTGCGCAGTTTACACAAAAATCTTATTTTGCACAATCACAATAATTACGTCTACAGTGATAACATAGTAAGTTGAGGAGTAACTTAGAAATGTTGGGAATATGGTCCATAGTGGGAATCCATTTTCCAGTTGACGTCTCTGTGATGTATTCCCTGTGGGTATCTCTGAATGCATTCAAAATACAACTTAAAATGTTTGAGATCATAAAGAGTGTAGATAAAAGTTTGGACAGCTTAGGACATCGTGTAGATCATCGAAGAAACAAATAATACGTCTGTATACACATTGATTTTGCCGTAATGTCTAAAATCATTTTCTGGATACTAGCCGACATAATGTTTTCTTATTATAATCCTGTGTTGACTTACGAAACGCATTTGATTATTTGGCATTTACTTGGAGGGTTATGGACGATCATGTCAGACTTCTACTTATTGGTTTTGATGTTACGTCAACTCTTCCACGTATTAAGGAAATGTTTAAACAACGTTTCTCAAATAACACTCCTGATATATACGTACTTAGAGTATTGCCTGCCGTAGAATCTTCAAATTACACACGTCAAAATGGAAAGATAAAAACTTTAAACAAAATTCTCAATGAACTTTTTTAAGTTCTCCGTTCTATCACTGACTACTACAGCACTAGTATCGCTTGGTTCTCCATTAATACTTTGCTTGTATTCGCTGATGCAGCAATTAGGTACCAAATCCAATATAACAATAATAGTTTTATTGCAATAGCTTATTATCTCTTTGTTAATTCTGTATACATTTTTGTAATTTTTCTGTCCTGCACACTCCTGGAAACATAAATACAAAATGTTAAGAATAACATCAATACCAGAAATATTAGAAAAACAAATGATTTGGAGAAACAAATAAAACACTTAATGATTGCAATACAAAATCAAGTTATTTCTTCGCGTCTCTATCATTTCCAGATCGTAGCAACTATTTTATTTTAAGTTTAAAAGACAAACTTTTATAAAATATTTAAAGGACGTTCACTGTATTATTAGTGTTAATCAGTCTTTGTTTCTATGGCTTTTCGTCTTTATAGAGACATCGTTAGGCTCTATGAAATGTTAACATCTAAAATACACAAACATAACACCTAATCTAAAACCGAAGTCTACCCTGTTTTTCTCTCTTTTTTAAAGACACTAACAAGCAATAACTGTACCATATAGTTATGATCAGTTTATCAGGAGGTTTTATGATATTTGTTTGTACATTTCCTTTGGAATTAAATGTCTGATTGCGACTCATGAAGCCAGAAAAAACTTTCTACTGAGTGGTTACCATTGAGATCTAAACAATAACTAATAAATTATTAGTTACTAAATACATGTGCAAATGGTGGGAGTAGAGGGGAATTTGGTCTCATTTTTAGTTTAATTTACAGGCGATAGAGGGAGTGTTTTGACAACTTATAGTGCTTATCTGTTCTGGACCGTCATTTTAGTTGGAAGGTAAATTTTACGTTATTCAGTGCAAGTGTTTTGCAAACATGGAAATTGTACTAAGTTTTTTTTTTATAAAAGTAATTTGTAAATTCCAAAACATTCTTCAAAACTATTCACTATTATTTGAACCTAAACTGTCTTCCAGATTTTATCATACGATTTCCTTTAATTTAATGTATATTCAGCGTATTTTGCAATCGAATCGGAATTGATATCCAAATATTTTGCTAACTAAAACGCACACATTCAAAAGTAGGCTATATGCGTTTCTATTCCGAATAAGATTGAATATTTTGTGAATAAATTATAATAGTAATGACATCATTAGCAAATTAAGAAATAGTTTGATAATGAAGTATAAATTAAAGTCTACAATACAAACAACTTCATTATAGGATAGGCTTAACATTAATTAGTTTAAAGTAATTTATGGTCGGTGTAAAAGGCAATTACTAAAATACTGAAGCTCTTGGAACCGAAATTAAGGACTGTAATGAACAAGTTAAATCTGTACAGGTTGTGGCTGGAATTAACAAGAAATTCTGTTTTAGCTTCTTGTTAATAACTCGGTTATCGTTAGAGGTACATAAAAAAGAAAAATACAATTTTGTTCCTCCTTAAAAAAACATTAATTAGTCATGTGATTTTAATATTTATCTACCACTGTTATTTTCCATACTTTATGAAACTGTTCTAGGTTCGGTTGAAGTAGAATAGAAATCTAACTATTTAATTATCGTAACAAGATTAACTATTTTGATGTGATTTGGTAGCTCATCGTGTGACACTTTTTCAAAATTAACATTCATCAAGTTAAATAAAATTAAGATATATATGAAGGTCAAGTACCCTATTTCATTACTGATACATTCTTTATTTAGTTACCATAGAAACACATTCCATATCACTAAAATAGATCAATAGTTTTCATAAGTACACAATCGTTAATCTTAGTTTGTATAAGATAATTTCCTTATAAAACATTGAGTTATAAATCATTTTATTTTTGGGTATATTCGGTCTTTCCCTTTGTTTTTTATAACCATTGAAAAATTAAATCAGTGTAATCTACACAAATTACTCTTTTGCGAATCTATGCGGCCTTAGTATACGGCGATGTAAATACTACGTCAGAAATCTTACGGTCAACGTCATGGTTTGGAATATATTCGGCACATGGTGCTCTGGCACTGTACCATTTATGGATTATTAAAGAATTAAAAGAGTTGTTCTTAATATGAGAATATAAAAAATATTATCATAGTTGTAGAAGTCGTAGGATTTTCTATTAAACGATTTAGATACAAAACGAATATCTTTGTAAATGTGCCCTTTACAGTAATTGATCTCCTACATATATCAAACCGTATTGATCTATTCAATGAATTTAGTTATTTCGCTTTTTCTTGGAGTGTCGTTTATGATGGTTTGATGTCACATCGGTGTTTGTAAGTATTAGGAAAAAGTTAAATGAATTTTTTCTCAGAACACATAGTTTGATGATCTTGCCGTAGAAATGGTCAATAGGGATCACCTTCCCCGTATACACTCTACAAGTCAGTGTTACGAGTCAATGTTAGGATGAACCTAAACACAAGTTATAAAGGAGATCGCAGGATTAAAACAATATAACTGTTATATACGTAACATAATATTTGTATTTTTGGACACTTTTTTATTATTTATTTGTATATTCTAAGATTTCTAGATTCGACTATATATTTAATTCTACAGTTCGTATACTGTACATAGTAGTGACTATGGCTTAGAATCATTCAGTAGAAATCACGAAAATCGGTGTCTCGTGGCTCTAAAATTGTTGGAAAAAGAATATAGTGTTTTTTTCCGAGATAATTTGACTAGGACTCACAAATAATCATATGGTATGTGCAAATTTTAATAATAATTTGCAAATTCAGTATGTTCATATTATGAAATTAGAGCAAATTTTATGCTAGGACTAACCAGAGAGGGTAAAACCACCATTAAATGGGCGTAAAAATATAATGGAACAAACTTTTTTTTTCTTAAATTTTTTATCTGAATTTGGATGAATAGAGATTGTAAGATTAGGAATAATTATTTTCACCCCTTTATTTGTTATACTACCAATACATAGTCTTTAAATTGAAATAAAATTTATAAAATTAGTTAGATGTATATTTTTAAGTTTTGTTGTAATTTTTAATAAATTTATAAATAATATTTAAACAATTTAAAAATATTTTTTCTCATTTCACAGACGCCGATTTATCCATATTCAAATTCAAGAGTAAAATGAATTAATGCCATTTTTACTTTACACCCACTTAGAAGTGATTACACCCCTTTAAAAGGTAAATTTTTTTCTACACAATTTCATCAACAATTACAAAAAACTAAAAACTTTACACCCCAACTTATTTAAAAAAATTTTACTTCAATTTAAAAGCGATATAGGGGTAGTTTTTCCCATAAAGGAGTGACATTATTTTCCTAATCATTCAATCCCCACTCAACTCAATTCATAGCAAAAAGTGGAAAAAAACTTTTACCCATGCATTTTTTATTTTACTCCCTTTTTGGGGATGGTATTACCCCCTCTGGATGGCCCTTAGCAAAATATTTGTCACAATTTCATATGGACATACTAAATTAGCAAATTCTTTTTAAAAATTAGCACATTCCATAAGATTATTTGACATGATTATTCAAATTGTCGCAAAACACCTTTAAAAGTATTTTTTAGGAGTTTTCCAACAATGTAAGAGCCGCGGGACCTCGATTTTTGTAATCAGCAATCAAAAAAAACTTATAATAGAAATTGGTCTCAATATGCATATACCATGAATATCAGACTGCATAATCTCGCCTTTTGACTTAGCTAAGTGTGACTTTTGTGTATATTTATGCCATATAAAATAAAGACTGGATATATTTATTCATTATCTTTCTGTATCTAAGATATCGCTTTCTTTTTCTGATTCTATTATATCGCTCTCACGTTCTTATATATCAATATTCCCCCCCCCCCCAACTCTCAAATGTATTTCCATTCCTCTGTTTTAATGAAACGTTCTTTCACTAAGCAACTATGAAAAGGTTGTGCATGAAAATGGGACATGTTAATTTAAATTGGAATTATGTAGGTGGAGTTAAAGTCTTGTGCTGTAAACTAGAGTTGAGATAATCAACTTGCTTTACGGTTTCTGAATAAACTTCGTTGTTCATGGAGCGTTAAAGTCTTTGGAAATTGTGTAATACTCTTGCCCTTAAAGAATATGTTTTATTATAAAGGATATTATTTTCCGCTTGGAAATATGTGACTGATGGTAGTATATTTCTATAAATTTGGTCAGATGTGGGAGAAATAAGACAAGTTTCTAAGGGTATATAACTACAGGGTGAATCAAGTTTGGTGAAAAGTAAATGATTATTTAATCTTGAAATTATATATAAATCTATATTAATTTAATTTATATTTAACAACATTTGACGAAAATATGTTTATTTTAAAATACGCAAGTAAATGATACATAATTTAAATAAATATGTTTGCAAGAAAATTGTCTGACAATGCTGAAATTTTTATAAAAATTGTGCACCAAGAGCCAAGATATAGTAAGGGGAGTTAATTGAAAAAACTGCTAACAGAATAGACTAAGAAAGATACACCTGCATGGGAGAGGGAAGTAATGCAGGTCAGTGGTTCACCTTGTAAAGCATAAATCATATTGTTGATACATTTTAAAACCTGTATTTTGGGAATTCCAGATGTTGATTTTATATAAACCGATTTTAAATTCGAGGACATTGCCCATACACCTTAAATTTTGTTCATTCATTACCCACATAAAATGAATACAAATGTTTATGTTTTGCTTTTTTCAGGTAAGTAGTTCTTGAAATAACGTGAATGCAAATATAAAACACATTATTAACAAATTATGACAATGTCACAGATTTCAATGCAGTTGCAACTATTCCTCTTACCTACAAAAATCATGTTTCACCAATCCTCAATTCCATTGTCTCTTCGTTTGTGGATTTACTTGTTTGTTTTTTTTTTTTTTTTTTTTTTTTTTTTATTATCCGTTTTTGCTTTCAGTTTTGCAACAAAATTCAGCTCCTCTTTGAAACTTAAAATAAATCATAATATTGTCTTTGAAATTTCGTTTCTGTCATTTTCTTTTCAACCATTAGGCATATAATATTGCAGCCGGTTTAAAAATGGCAAAATGGTTTTTAAAATGTATCAAATGTTGTATGTGATAATAACAATTTATTATTATTCATTTATTTTATTTATATTGTAATTCTCCGACGTTAGACATAATTGTGTACAAGTTTATAAATAATTATTACTGTAGATAGGTAATATACCCCTTGTATAATAATTCATAATGGTAGGTATTATTACATATAACATTATCTGATTCATTACACTATATGTGGATTTAATTTTTTATTGTAAAAAAAGATGTAGAAAATAAATACTTACAAAAACTTTTTCTATTTTCCATTTCTTTTTATAAAATAAATTAAAGAGTAAATTATGTTTATGTAGAAACGTTTTAGGAAACAGCACTTTCCTATATTTTAATAGATACTATTTTGTCAAAATGTTTATTAATTTTTAAATGATATCAAGAATATGTAGTGAGATCGACTTCAAATTGTTTAATATTTTGTAGCTGTATTTGATGTGATGGATAAACTTGAAAATTGTAAAAGATGTTTAAATTGAAGACTGCAAAGCTATTGTAGGTAATTAGAAGGAAATGGTGAGCACCTTTCAATATCAATAAAAATTTGGATAGAAACAGACGAGTACTTTTCCTCAGGGGCAATTTTGGTGAGTATGAGTTTGGTGATTCCAAAGTGGCCTAGCAGAATTGTTACTTGTGACTATAGTCTTTGGTTAGATCAGGAGGTTACTCTCTTTTGTCTTAGAACTTATTAGAGTATTCAAGGGCAAGTATAATCTATTTTATCATTTTATTCTTATTTTATTTCAAGGATGAAGACTTACAATACAAGATGATTAACAACAGTAAAAAGTGATACTCAAAACAAAACAGAAAATTAAGTCAAGTGACTCTACTATTTGTTATATTAAATCACTGGGTAAATACCTTAATGGTGTTTATTAACGTGTTTATCTTGTTTTCATCTCAAACGCTGAAAATTGCAAACTGTAAAATGTATATTAGAAACCTGTAAAACACAGGACGTGTGTTGGAGTCATAAACCACAGATTAACTTGACTATTCCATCTCTATCTCACATATTCTGGACATAAATATATCTCTCACTGATTGTTCTTTATTGGGGTAATAGTTCTTGAAATTTAAACCAGTTATGAGCAATAAAAACTTACTCCACTCGGTTTTCTAGTTAATCCATATGGAATATTTTACTTGCTTTGTTTGGTTAATAAAAAGATTAGGAGTGGAATGTATTATGCAATTACAAATATAGTGTTTGAAACATTTGCCTTCTCCAAGGTTGGTGTAGAAGTTTTTATCAACTCTGTTTTCCACTTTATCTATAAATTGTAATAAAACAAAATGTTTTACAAAAGCAATGTTGAGGGGTTGGGAATAAACAGTCAATATCGTTATTGTAAGTTTGATTTTCATGAAATAGAAAATAAGCTGGGGGGATTTAATAACACAAGCGGATTAAAGATAAGTATATTTTAAACAATAACGTAATAAAATATAAAAATATTGCAAAATAACAATATGTTTGTATAAAAATATCTCGCTAAGACCAACATAAGAAAAACTAAGTGGTGATTTTTCTTTCTTATCTTTAAATAGTTTTAGATATGTTTGGGAAACAGAGGACTTTTAATATTTTTGCTTTTATACATAGTTACGTAAAAATGTCAATTTTTAAGTAAAAAAAAAACACGTCAAGTCAAGTCAAGTCACTTCACGTCACGTCACGTCACGTTACGTCACGTCAAGTCAAATCAATTAAAGTCAAGCCAATGAAGTTTTTATTAATTTTTATATCAGTATTAAATGTAGGGTTATTCACCATAACTGTTATTATACTAATCTTTAGAACCATTACATTATTAGCACTCACTTCATATTACTGTTCTTCAAACTCTTTTAGCAACCACTAATCGACAGCTATCTTTATATACTTACGAAATATTCATGTTTACGGACGCAAATGATACCGTAAGTATATATGAATATGGTATTTTCATTTGATGAGACTCTGAACATTTATCCAGGTAACATACACAATATGCTACGGTTTTCAAACCTAGGTGAACACCACAATGGAATGTACAATAATAATTCTTGACTCGAATTCTATAAATGCAGATGTTATGACTATATATTTGTTCCAAAGACAATATGGGACAGACAGTTTTTGCTAAGCCAACTTATTTATTTATTCAGAGTAGACAACTTTGAAAACGATTTTTTCTCTTAAAAACAGAATTGATTTTTTGACCATTCACATAACTTTTGTAAAATTCATAATTTGATAAAGTAAAGAAAAGGAATTTAGCGGTCATGTTTATTAGAAACTTATGATTTGTAACAAATAGTTCTGCATTATAAACAGATATTGATTTTTATTTGTGGGATGATTACAAATTAAAATCAAACATCAATCCAAATAATAATATGTTTATCTCAAATCCAGGTGATTTATTGTAGATCAGGCTAATTTTATTCATACAGTGACATCTTCGGTTGAAAAACTTTTCTTTGTGAGAAATTGTTTTAAAGTTGTATTTTAGCTCCACACTACTAGATTAAGAACTCAAAATATAAACTATTAAGCGACATTATATAAATTAAGGTGCACTTTGCCTTAGGATCTTTTCAAACAATTAATCTAAACTTGCTCCGTATTTGTATAAAGTAACACTTAAGTTTCAGCTATATTTGAATTAACTTTATAAAGTTGGCAAGAACATAAACAAGGTTCAAAAAAATTTCGGTACTTCTTAAATATTGTGTGTAAAAAACTAAACTAACATAAAAAATGAATTCTATTGGTACAGTTTAATCGACAACAATTCGTAATTTAGTTAGAGCTCATCTCCAACAATCATAAGCCTCCTCAGTCCTCAATTTGATTTTTGAATTTGTTTTGATAACTTTCTTTTATAGCAATAAATAATTTTATGTTAGGTCTTGTATCCGGTATTAAAGTGAGGTCAGAATGGATGAAATAGTTTCTTGTTATTTAAAGGCAAACATCTTCAAGGTCATCTACGGCTTATATAAAAACAAAAAGTTAAAATAAAGACAGTTTTTCTTTTTTCTTTTTGATTATGACCGAGAGGTATTTCATATTCCAACAAAAATGGAACTACGCTAAATTTAATAAAAATGTACGACGATTTTTAAATAGATTTTATAAATCAAACGAGTTTTAAAAATATTCGAATAATTTTTATTTATATAACATAATGCTACGCTGTTTATTGTGTTAAAACGCCATTTTGTAGAAATTAGAAAACGATGAGAGATATTTAAATTGTGATTTTGCCTTTGGTTTTATAATTACAAAACCAATTCCAAAAGGAAAATATTATAAATTTAAGAATTTACCCTTAGGTTGTGGATATACATAGCAATATTATCATGTTTAAAATCTACAATAATAATTGAGATAACAATTCCTTTTATTGTACTCTCATAAATTATCTGTGTAATAACATTTAAATTGAAAGTGCGGTTAAGACTTCCAGATTTATTTGTAGTTCTAAAGTAATTGCGGAATTATACCCTAAACTACATTAATTTATCTCTTATAAATCTCTGTTATCTACTTGTAATTTATTAATAGAGCATCTTTTAACCCTTTCTCAAAGAAGAGTCATTTCCTTCTGGGGTACACTATAATTAGTACGAGAGTGACAATCCTAACTTATTAGAGCGTGCAAGGATCCGATGTTCTGAACCTCTATTCCACACCATTCCCTTATACTCTTATACACATTAAATTCAAATATAATTAGGATTATAATTTAGTAAATACAGTCTACATTAAGAGAATAGTACTCTTTAATCCAATCCAGCAATGTTATTTGATTACGTTTTCACTCCCAAGAGAAATATAATGTGTTCAATTATACAGAGACTTTCTGTTTTGCCACCAGATTAAAATTGATGAAATAGTTGGTTTCATATATTTCTTAGTGTTTATTGATTTCCCAGAATTTAGTTTTCCAGGAAATCGTAAGGGACAGTAGCACAATCTAAATTTATTTTGGAGTAGTCTTAGGTTAGATGTAGCTCTTTTATCTTTCGTGTCAGGCTGCAACGACATGAGATCATTTTAGGGTTTAATTAAGGATTTGAATTATTTTTTAATCATATGCAGACGATGAACGACAGAGGAATTAAGGATCTAAAGATAATGACAGATATTTTAACAAGATCAGATAGTCTTCGGAAGTGATTGTATTCAACTAGGTTGTTGTTGTTAGGATGAAAGGGTCCATGAAGCCTACCTACGGTACATAACATAATGCAATAGAATCTTTGTATCTGTCAATAATAAAGTAGTATCTCTTGTGTAATTGTTTTCTTAATTTGATTTTTTTTTTGAAAAATGCAGTATAAACCATTTTCTACAACTCATTAAACCTCTATAAAAACAACTCATTTTAAAATATATATTTACAATTCACTGTTAGATTTATTTGGATAAATTTAAAAAATATGTATGTTAGAAATGTTTATACCAAATCTGAACTCATTATCTTATCTTATTTCGTCAATATATTATTGTTTAAAAAAAACTCAATTGGATCAATAGATGGACTACGAAGCTTTTTATTTTATTTTGTTAAACATAATCTACTATTAGCGTGCATTTTTGAAACACCCTATAATATAATATAGATAATTTTTTCTAAATTTGTAATTTAATTCATATTTGGTATGTGGTTATTTAGTAGCAAAATAATTTTCCACTTTTTGTTCTTTATACATTTAATTTTATACTTTTTGTTATTTTTGTTTTCATATAAACCGTAAAATTTAAATAATCATAAAATGTTTAAAAACAAAACATCATGGCAAATATAGACAGAATAAATCTATATGGTTTTTAAGGCGTCCTGTTGATATTTTTGTGTACGTAATTAATTAGGAAGATAATTTACTTTCTACAGCAACTATTTTAAATTTCAGTATAACTAGATCCTATACAGTAAAAGCGCTCTCTACACCCCCAGGGAAATTTCTTAGTTATAAAACTCCCGTAACCAATTTAAAACTAAATATTTCAAGTTGTAATCTTTCTCAGTTGGTCAGAATAAATAGGTACAGAAATAATTTGAAGTTGTAGTAAAGCTTTATTTCAAACAATACAGTTTTATTGACTTACAAATACAAAATTATTTTTTTATTATTTCGAACCATTCATTTTGTTCTTAAGGAGAAAAAAAGAATTATTTAAATTGTTGTTTTTAGAGTAATATAATTAATTCTAAACTAACATTTTTTTGGGTACTTTCAAGTAATTATACAATTACTAATAATTTTTTTCCGTTTTAATTGTTTGTCATTGGAGTTAGATTTTATCAACTTGTTATTTAAAGGACAAAAATGTCTTGGTCATCTTCACCTTATGAAAAAAAGAAAAGAACCCAAATACTCATCTAGCCCTCGAGTATTCTGATGGCGTCAGGATCGGAAATAAACAAGTGTTGGTCAAGAGATATCTGACTTGAAACTGAAATGAAAGAGAAAGACATAGATCCATGATTACATGAAGGTATAAATCCTGCAGTGGTTCATACCTCTTCTCGCGGAGTTGAGACCCTTAGTGACATTGTCAATAACCTTCACAATTTATATAGTTGTTCTATAAAATTATATTTATTTACTTATTCTAGTCGATACTATTCACTAAAACTATATTCTACTTTTAATCCAAATGTAATTAAGGCTATAGTTTAGTAAACACCATTGAGATAACTGGACCATTCAATCTAATCCTGCAATGTTATTTAATTACTTTTTCATTCCCAGGAGAAACAGACTGTGTGTCAGTACATAGTGGCTTTCTGTTTTATCAGCAAATTAAAATTGAGGAAATAGAAGTTGATTTTATATTCTGTCTCTCCATGTTCAATGATTTTGCAGACGTAGGTTTCCAAATATATCCTAATGGACTGTAGCTAGATCTAAACCTTTCTTCGCGTATTCTTGGGTGAAATCTACCTCTTTCATCCCTCGCGTCAAGTCTCATTTAAATTAATTTTAAATTAATTAAAATAATTATAATTATATATTTATAATTATTTTTGAACTAATTACAGCATAAAACCCAGAATTTACTTCACTTATGAATCCAACGAAATTTTCTTGCATACAGCCCAAATTTTTCAATCCAATAAAGACGGTACTAAAGAGGTAAAAAATAACACTTTCAAACTTATACAGTTATTTCGATTACAAAATAATTCCATATTTAAACTCATTTTAATATGATTTACTTTGAGTGCACATTTATAATTGAATTTTAGTGAAGCAATTTTAGTGCCTATTTATATATTTTTGTTCAAAGACGATGTTCACAGTTCATTTTCATTTTTAGAGTGACAACTAACAAACTGATATTTTGGTGAGGAATGTATTTTGTTTATTAAATTTTGGTAATGATACTTACAAAATATTTTACACACTGTATCCCAGAATTTGCCAATTATTACAAATGAAACATCTCTTCAGATAATTGACATTAACAGCTATGTGTATTATACAATAGTTATTTGTGCAACTAGTGAGCAAAGTGAGCAATTGCCTCACTCGAGAGAAATCCTTACTCACGAGCCGTAGGCGAGTGAGAAATGGTTTCTCGAGTGAGGCGATTGCACTTTGCACTCGAGTTGCACATTATATTTTTCCTACAGTTACCATAAAACAAATAAATTGGTAAAGAAACGTAACATATTTTTACACAGAAGTGAACTTTTAATATGACATTTAATGTGAAAGAAGCATTTAAATCAGAAACAAAATTATAAAACAAAAAATAATCTCCTTAAAAATGAACACAAACACCCTAAAAGAATTGTTAACCAAAGAATTACTTATAGAAAGACAAATAACACAAGCAAACAGTTAAAAAAAAGTCACTTAATGGCAAATCAATGAAATGGTAGCTTCTGCCGTGACCGGAAGTGTTGTGACAAATACAACAGTACAACAGCTGACCAGCTGATTTGCAGCCAGTGCTGCCAACGTATTTCGCGCGCATACGACCTTGTCTGCATGTTACGCGCTCACTATTTCGTGCCTTCACGTTGCAAATCTGGAGTGAGACAAAGTAATTAGAGTGAGACAATGTTAACATTGTCTCACTGATGAGCGAATTGGCCACTTTGCTTTCTCAAATCAGTGAGAGAACATGTACATTGTTAGGTAACTGTAGGAAAATAACGTAACTTACAGTTAAGTAGAACATTTTGCACTGAATCCGGTTTCAGGGAATCCGGAAAATCTATGGTTTTTTTTTAGATATGTAGAGGTGTATATCATATGTATTTATGTTTAAAAAACTACAATTCAAAAATATAATGAATAAATAAATAAAACATTAAATATGTACTTTGACATGACATAAATAACACGTTAACACTTTTTTTTTTCAAAATTTCTACTTTCATACATGACATATAAAAGTTCGTTCTATTTATAAAATTAATGGAGTTTAATATACTTTATTTGTATATTTCACGAAGCTCAGGATTTTCAAAATAACACTCAATTTATCACCGAAAAATGTGGCAAAATAATCATCTTTAATGACAAATGACTAGTAAAACCCCATGGAATTATATAAATTTAAAAATATGACTATCTATCTAAAATAAACTGAAGATATAATTTTAAAATTAATAAACAATTTAACAAGCACACGTTTTACTTTCATATATTTTTCATAATGAGCTAAATCAAAATTTTCAACTAGAAACTATACCTAATACCATTAATTCATAATAAAGTAGAAATAGACGCAGATACAAATCCAGTACAAATATAAACATTAAAAACACAATCAAAGCCATAAAATAAACAAATAAGCAACCTAAAGCCACAAAGATAAAAGTAATAAATAATTTTATATACATCATTTGACAATGCTTTAGTGTAAAATAAAGCTTTAATTATTTATTGTACCTAAAAGAAATACAACAAGAATATAAATTATTTAAAGTGTTTGTATTCTCAGAAAAAAACAAAATACAACTCAGTTTCCTTATATGTGAATGTGTATTTAAAAAGCGATTCGATGTTTTCACTGCGAATAGTAGTTCAGAAGCTCTTATTTCATTTACATAGTAAACGTTTTCTACCAACTTAACGTGAAAGACACTATAGCTAGTAATACAATATTTTAATTTCGATACATTTGATTTAGTGTTACTGTACCACATATTTTTTTAACACAAACAATTACACGGTTTATGTAACATGTTCGGTTTACATGATAGTTTTATTATAATAATACAGTTATTCAGCTATATATTTATAGTTTCCATATCATTTTCTATACAATATAATCTACTACAACTAAAACCCATCGTAGATAATCTTCTCTTCCTAGAAGTAATAACTATTTGTAAATCCCACCTTTAAAGTTTTATTCCAATATTATTTAAATTCCACCAAAATCCTAACGCCTATAATTTGAAATACCGAAAGATAATTTTAAGTACAGCTAAAGTAACTATATTTACACAATATAATTTATTCAAAAACCTTGTATTAATTATTTTAAAAAATCATTCATTATTTAGCATTAATTTCAATAAACAATGAACTAATTGTAGTATCATCCCCATTACAAAAATGCCAACAACTATCTAATTGAGCCAGAAAGTGTTTGTAAAAATCTGTTACTTGTATATGCTTGAACCAATACGTTTACAACAATGCACCGCGCGGTTGTTGGCTTGTATTAGAAGGCCAAAAAAGGATAGAAATTCATCTGTTTGTCAAATTAACTTTGCACTATGATAATTCAGCCAGTCTCATAATTAACAGTTCTTCGTGATACAATAGAATAAAGACAATATTAAATGTAACACAGAAAGATTAATGTTTATAAGCAACTGTTTAATATTTTAAACGATATAAGGAATATAAAACAGGAAGAGAGTTCCTGAAGAAAATATTTCATTGACTTCGCACCTACCATAAAGAGGTTACGTCTCTAGAGACTTAGTAGAATGTATTCCATTTGTTTTACGTCTTTAAAAATATATTTCAATAGTTTAAATAATTTAATTATTTAATGAAAAAATTTTGCGAAAAACAAATTTTAGATATCTAATCTTCAGTTGTTTCCTCTCAAGAGGAAATAGGTCCACTAGAACACCTGTTTTAAATAAACTAAACCGATATGAATTTGGTTTAATTCTAACTTTAAAAAAAATATTAAAATCACGTTTAAATTAGGTTCTTTTTTGTTATACGTTAAAATCAAATAAATTATATTCAATTTAAATTTAATTCTTTTTTTGAAAAACCCGGTTAATTTTCTAAAATAACTTTTCATTTGTTTCAAATAAGGAAATTCCTTGATTTCTAGTCAGCGCTATATAACTGAATGTAGAGATTATTTATTATAATGTTAGCTATACATCTTGTGAAAATCTTTTTGTGATATAACAGTAAAATTTAGATAATAAATTTAGCTGTTTATGTAGTTATAAATTACGTCCTTCATAATATCACATAGTGCACCATCTGTGAACAATATATGGTCTGTTAGCTTGGTGTGATAAGTTATAGTCGCCATTTACAGTGTTTAAGAAACGTTTAAATTTATATCTAAGATAAGCAATTTAATATGAATGAAGTGATACTCTTATTTAAGTCTATTTATTTCTATTTTTTCTAACATATAATTTTATTTAACATAATCCATAACTGCATGATGTAATTTTTTACTTTGATTTATATTTCCAGATATCATTAATGTAATGCAAATGTACAATGTATATTTATCTTCATTCGTTTCTACTTTTCGAATGGAATTTTATAAATAAAAGTCTCGTGAGAGTTTATACTTGGAACCGGGACTTTGTACACGTTTTGTGGGATCTTTAAAATTTATATTTATTTCTATGGGTATATTTGGTTTCAAACCACCTGAATTTGGCTTAGAACACCATCATAAATATTTAGACGTTAGGTAGAGTCGAATTACAGTTAGAGCAGCATGAGAGATTGTGTATTAGGTTACATCCAAATTACCATACTGATAATTACAGTCATTACTAAAGATGGCCGCAGGTAAATTACCATCTCACTATAGACTCATGAATATAAAAGGAAATATATCATCAGTTCATAGGACACAGAAAGTTGAAATTTATAAACTCTAAAGTAGAAACTATAAAAGAGACACCTGCCAAATTACTGTGCACTCATATTGAAGACGCCTTCAATATTTAGGACCAGGTAGGTGATTCCTAACTCCCATCCTTCCTTATTGGAAGTAAAGCTTTATTGCAAGTATTTGTTTGATTACAATAATTAAAATCGCGTAAGTAATAATTGTAAAGTGTGAGTTTTGTTTTAATTGTTTAAAGGTTGTATTAACACATTATGACACACATCATAATTACAAAATGCAATAAAATTATATCGTATTATGCGTAAAGTAGTTAGTGATTAATATGTCAAGGCTATAAGAAACATTAAAGTTCTCACCAATATTGTACTTTTAATATAATAGATCTATTTCACTTTATAAATAAAAATGAACAGTAAAAATCTGCAAAAAATTTGAGAATAATAAAAGTAAACATTTTCGAAAAATTAGAGTTAAATCAAAATTTTAGTTAAAGCTGATGAAACAAAATTTTAACACCCCACCATCTCAAGAATAGGTAGACCTATCGTCTTAAAATTATAAAATATTATGCTGGATAGGTGTCATTTGAATTGATTAGACTTTGAATCAAAATCTTCAAAGATTACTAAAGGATGAATGAACGCTTAATGTTGAAAATAGATTAAAGAAAGAGATGATGTGATGGATAACGCGAAGGTGAAAAATGTTTAAAAATAAATTATAAAACGATTGAGGGGATATTATGTCTTATTAGGAAGACGATATAGAGTGATTTATACTACCACTACACCTTATGTTAAAACAGACTTCAGGGCCTCAATTTTAGTTAGTACGAGTTTGGTATTTCACAAATCTCTAACTGGATCTTACTAATTTCTTCACAGTCACCATTTATATACCTCTCTCTCTCTTACAATCTATAATCTATTCCAACTTACGTCTTCTCCTCCTGTTTTCTTTTTAAACTATGGCCGTTTTATACAAATTTTATACATTTACAAATTTGACAAACATTTAACTTGGAGACAAAACAGTTATATTTTAAAACACATTGAGTAATATTAAAACCCTCGTTTTGACAGTCTGGATCATTTCCGGACGTGAGTATACATCTGCTATCAATAGAGCACTGGTAGGGTTTATTCTCAGATATTATTTGATTATAACTTTGATAGTAAGTCAAACAGATGGTTAGACTGGATGTTTTGTTTGTCGCTTAGTATGTTTGTTGGCATCTCTCTTCCGTGTGTGTATTTTTCATATTTCTCCAAACTGGCCATGCATTTACCCTCATTGCAGAAGTGCAGAATTTCCATATTTGCCTGTATGATACTTTATGTATGGCTGTTATCTATTAAATCTCTACGTAATTCGAATTTATTGTTGTATTTGGTTTTTTATAATTGTGAACGTGTTCCTTAAATTTCTGTTTGAAAGATCTTCCCGTTGGGACGGTCACCACAATTTAGTTTATTTATTCCACTTTTTGAGACAATATCTGTAGCTTTCTATTTCGGCTTCAGCATGTTGCCAAGCTATTGTCTGTCCTGTATGCTAAAGTTATTCCTTTTACCTAAAAAAATGTAGTCTTTTATCTTCCCCATCAGCTCATCTCCCTTAACCTTGTATTGTTGTCTTTTAACTGCGACCATAATAATATATCCGAAGACTCCTAGTCTATATCACATTTTGTTTCATTTTCTTATTTCAATGTGATGATGGCTAACAAGTTGTTCGTCTATAAACAATAATAAATAATTAAAAAAAAAATGTAATGGCAGTGAAATACCTATTGGTAAAGACTATACAGGTTGGTTTTATTACATCACCGGGTAAGTCCCATAATACCAACTTGTTTACCATGTTTTAATCTTTATACACTAAAAGATTGCAAACTGTAAATCTTAGATTTGAAACCTGAAAACCGCATGAAGTGTTTTGCTATCTTACAATACAGATATAACCTGACTATTCCGTGTCTATTTTACATATACAAGACTTTAACAATTATTACTCGCTTGCATAGTTAATCCATTTATAGTGAATTTATGTTCAGTTATTTCTCTTGTATGACTAGATTAGGAAGGGAATGTAGTATGCAATTGATAACATTGTTTGTGTTTTGACCCATTTGCGTACTCCAAGGTTGGCGTAGAAGTGATACTTAGTACTGTTTTCCACTAAACATGTCTAAATAAATTTAACTTCAACAAATAGCTTTACAGAAGCAATGGGGAGAGGGGGATGAACAGTGAACACCGTTATTAAAAGTTTGATTTCCAATAAATACAATTTGATCTAGGAGGGATTGTATAACACTAGCAGAACAAGCTTAAGCTCTATTTAAATATACCCTACAATATTGAAACACAATTACAATAATAAATAATTATAGAGATATTTATAGAACATTTGACTTTTAATATTTTTGTTTTTATACTTAAGTACATAAGAAGGTTATTGAAATTATTTTACATATATTATAAATTAATTTATTTATAGATATATGCATCATATCTCTTATCATACTAATAGTTTTAGAATCTCTACATTATCACCACTCTCTTAATTTTTTATGTTAATTTGAACTGATTCAGCAATAAATATTATATTATATAAAACCGAGAGTTTTTGTTATAAACATATTAATCAAATTTGAAAGATTGTGGAGACAGTGGGTACTGAATATATACATACATATTACATTTGATGCATTGTCAACTTTTTTTTTTTATTCAGAGTACGATTTCTATGTTTGAGAAAGTAAAACAGGAAAATCCCATCCTTTTTATTGAAAATTTTTGATTTGTAATAAATAGTTCTACATAATAAATAAATATTGAACTATACTTGTAATATATTTTAAATTTAAAATAAAATTTATCTCACATCCGCACGAGTAATTCCAACTCATGGATCAATAAGACTCATGGAAAACTTTTCTTGGTGAGAAGTTGTTTCATTTTAGCTCCACAATACAATATTATGAACTCAATTTATAAATTGTAAGGAACATATATTTATTTTAGGTTCACTTAGCCTAATGTTTTTTTTTAATTGTTTTAAAATTTATTTATTTATTTTTTAAACATCTAACCAAAACTTGCCTTCGTGTTTGTATGAAGTAAGGGTTAAGTTTTAGAAAGTTAACATAACTTTGTAAAGTTGGCAAGAACATATACAAGTGTCCAAACAACTTCAATGCAACTTAAATTTTGTGAGAACGAAAACAAATGTAAAATTAAAAATGTATGTTAATGATAAAGTTTGATAAACATCAGTGAATAATTCAGTTGGAGCTCTTCCACTTATCACACACAAAAAATCATGTTCCCTTAGTCTTCAATTTCATTAGTTCTTTGCTGATGGATTTCTGATCACACAAGTCTGTCTGTATTGTATGGTGTGCAAAACAATTCAGCTCGTCTTGAAAATATAAAAGAAATATTTACTTTGAAATTTATTGTTGATAATTTTCTTTATTACCAATTGCAATGTTTGATTACTGGTCTTATAGTCATCTCTAAAGCAAGTTCCGAATCCATAAAGTATTTCCTTCTTTTTAAAGTAAAAAATCTCACTGTCATCATGGCCATATAAAAAAAACCAAAGTTACGAATAGTTAAAAAAAAGTACGTTTCTATAACAATGGTCTCGCAGAAAACAAAAGTAATATAGCAATGAATTATTTTCTTTCTCACCTTTAAATAATTCTATATAATTTTTTTAATCATTGGATGTTTAATATTTTTGGTTTTGTACATAGTTATGTAAGACGGCTAGTGAAATGTCGAGATATCCAAATGACGACATAAGTATTAACTTGTAGATGTATCTACCATACACTTAGATGTTGTTACAGCATTTTCGGACGTTTACATTGGAGCATTCTCTCTTCGTATTTTGTACTGTTATTTACACTTCTTTAGCAATAAATATTAACTGACAATTATTTCTATAAACATATTTGCTAAATATGGACGCAAGAGGTAACAAAACTATATACAAATATAACGTTACATTTGTGTTGACGCCCTACTAAATCTTTCTGTCACTAGGACTCTACAGTATGTTACCGATCAAGGGTAATGCTACACTCAAATGTACAAGTATAGCTAATTCTTGACTCAAATAATATAGAAGCTGATGTTAAGTCTATAAACAATAAATGCAAGTAACAGTTGCTACATAGTCAACTTTTCTTTATTCATAGTACTTTGAAAACAATATTTTCAATTACAAACTAAATTTGATTTATTTACCTATTACCTAAATTTTGTTGACTTTATATATTTGATGAAAACAAGGCTTATAACGATCTTGTTTATTGGAAATTTATGATGTGTAAGAAATAGTTCTAATTATAAATAAATGTTCAGTTTTAAGAGTGAAATTTTTATATTTAAGAATAAAAATTTGAACATGATTATTTACAAGTACACTTTCAAAAGTCCCTTACCACACTTGGGAATAAACAAAATAACAAAAAAAACAACTTTTTGTCAAAATTTAAATGTTTATTCCTATTAGACTTTTATAATAGCTATTACAACAACAAAGTTGTCATCTTCAGAGGGAATCTTAACGAAGACTATTTAGTTTTAGAAAGTGTACTTGTATATATTGTCACCACAGTGCTCTGGTCTTTGTTTATGATTATTTACAATTAATACGTTTATTATCTCAAAACAGCTTCTAGTTATTTTACTCCATTAAACACTGTAGAAGGAAACACTGTAGCTGGAAAGATTTTTTATTAAATATTATGCATTTTTGTGTGAGAAATTCTTTTTAATTTTAAGTTCCTCAAGTACAACATTCAGAATTCAAATAATTATTTAGTGAAGTGCATTATTTATGTAAGATTGTTACGTACACATTGCCTTAGGTTCTCTTGAAGTAGCTAACCAAAACTTAACTTCATATTTGTATAAAGTAAGCCTTAAGTTTCAGCGAAACTTTAATTAATTTTGTAACTTTATCAAAAGCATAGACAAGTTTCCAAACAAATTCAGTACTTCTTGAAATATTGTGTATATCAAAACTAATCTGACATTAAAAAAGTATGCTAATGTTACAGTATGTTTGGTATATTTCAATCAATAAATTTTAGTTTTTAGCTCTCCCTCTTACCACAAAAAATAAAATTTCTCCAGCCTTCAATTCATTATAATTTCGTTGATGCGTTAATGATCACACAAGTCTGAGTGAATTTTATGTTTAGCAATAAAATCCAACTCTTCTTGAAAACGTAAAATATTCGCTTTAGAATTTCTTTTTTATAATTATCTTTTATACCAATTCCAACATTTGACTTTAGGTCTTGCAGGCGTACGCAAAGTGAGTTCCGAATCTATGGAATAGGTCTTTGTTTTTAAAGGCGAATATAGAATGGTCGTCATTGCTTTAAAAAAAAAGAAAGAAAAAGAAGATGAAATAATGAATCGAAACCCTCCAAGTCTCTGGCATCATGGTCAGAAGAGGAAAGAATTGGTCAATAGAGACCTGGTAGGAAGGATGAAAAAGGTGGATCTAGCCCAAGACTACATACATAAATGTGCACGTCTACCTAGATTCCCTTTATTATCATTCCTAAATACCTGTTATGTTGAGCTCACATGGGAAAAAATCTAAATTTTACAGTCCATTGAAATATCTTTATAACCAATAAATTGCTACCCTATTTATCTGATTCCTGTCTAAAACAAATAAAAATTGAAGCATCTTCATCTTCGCTTTAATTTAAAGTAATTTGTCAAAACAAAAGTACAAATGAAGAATAATAGCAATAAAAATCAATCATTTGTTTTTAGTAATAAACTATAAATTATGTTTATTTTTAATCGAATGTTAACGCTGTATGGAAATTGTGTCAGCAGTAATAATTGAAGCCTATAAATAATTAATAATATTACTACTTATAGACACAAAGCTTATTATAGATAATATTGTTAGATAAAAATTCCAAACAGTTGTAAAATAGTTGAACAATATTTATTTCATTTTAAGCTGTTTGTTTCGTTGAAACGAAATTTTGTAGATGTTAGAAAATTGTGAGAGATAATTATATCGTGATTCTGTGTAGGTTTTAGATTTAAAAAGAACAGTAAAGAAACGAAAACATTGGCCAAGTAAATTTGTGCACTTAGGGAATATCCTGTTAATTGAAAAAAACACCCAAAACGTCATATGTATTATTATTATCAAATAAACACATATTCAAATTTCTGATTGTTTTCATTAAAATATTTGTATCCTTTGTCTTATAATTAAAATAAACATAGTTTTAGTTTTTGGTGTATTATTAAAAGGTTTTATTAGAATTGTTTATACCAAATCTGAACTTATTACCCATTATTTTATCAATTTTCGTAGATATATTATTGTTAGGGTCAAACACACAAAAAAAAACCAACAGATGACTTTTCTCCATGTTTTTTCAGGGACACTTTACAGTACAATACAGATATTTTTTTATAAATTATAGGTTATAAAATTTATCTCACATCCGCACGAGTAATTCCAACTCATGGATCAATAAGACTCATGGAAAACTTTTCTTGGTGAGAAGTTGTTTCATTTTAGCTCCACAATACAATATTATGAACTCAATTTATAAATTGTAAGGAACATATATTTATTTTAGGTTCACTTAGCCTAATGTTTTTTTTTAATTGTTTTAAAATTTATTTATTTATTTTTTAAACATCTAACCAAAACTTGCCTTCGTGTTTGTATGAAGTAAGGGTTAAGTTTTAGAAAGTTAACATAACTTTGTAAAGTTGGCAAGAACATATACAAGTGTCCAAACAACTTCAATGCAACTTAAATTTTGTGAGAACGAAAACAAATGTAAAATTAAAAATGTATGTTAATGATAAAGTTTGATAAACATCAGTGAATAATTCAGTTGGAGCTCTTCCACTTATCACACACAAAAAATCATGTTCCCTTAGTCTTCAATTTCATTAGTTCTTTGCTGATGGATTTCTGATCACACAAGTCTGTCTGTATTGTATGGTGTGCAAAACAATTCAGCTCGTCTTGAAAATATAAAAGAAATATTTACTTTGAAATTTATTGTTGATAATTTTCTTTATTACCAATTGCAATGTTTGATTACTGGTCTTATAGTCATCTCTAAAGCAAGTTCCGAATCCATAAAGTATTTCCTTCTTTTTAAAGTAAAAAATCTCACTGTCATCATGGCCATATAAAAAAAACCAAAGTTACGAATAGTTAAAAAAAAGTACGTTTCTATAACAATGGTCTCGCAGAAAACAAAAGTAATATAGCAATGAATTATTTTCTTTCTCACCTTTAAATAATTCTATATAATTTTTTTAATCATTGGATGTTTAATATTTTTGGTTTTGTACATAGTTATGTAAGACGGCTAGTGAAATGTCGAGATATCCAAATGACGACATAAGTATTAACTTGTAGATGTATCTACCATACACTTAGATGTTGTTACAGCATTTTCGGACGTTTACATTGGAGCATTCTCTCTTCGTATTTTGTACTGTTATTTACACTTCTTTAGCAATAAATATTAACTGACAATTATTTCTATAAACATATTTGCTAAATATGGACGCAAGAGGTAACAAAACTATATACAAATATAACGTTACATTTGTGTTGACGCCCTACTAAATCTTTCTGTCACTAGGACTCTACAGTATGTTACCGATCAAGGGTAATGCTACACTCAAATGTACAAGTATAGCTAATTCTTGACTCAAATAATATAGAAGCTGATGTTAAGTCTATAAACAATAAATGCAAGTAACAGTTGCTACATAGTCAACTTTTCTTTATTCATAGTACTTTGAAAACAATATTTTCAATTACAAACTAAATTTGATTTATTTACCTATTACCTAAATTTTGTTGACTTTATATATTTGATGAAAACAAGGCTTATAACGATCTTGTTTATTGGAAATTTATGATGTGTAAGAAATAGTTCTAATTATAAATAAATGTTCAGTTTTAAGAGTGAAATTTTTATATTTAAGAATAAAAATTTGAACATGATTATTTACAAGTACACTTTCAAAAGTCCCTTACCACACTTGGGAATAAACAAAATAACAAAAAAAACAACTTTTTGTCAAAATTTAAATGTTTATTCCTATTAGACTTTTATAATAGCTATTACAACAACAAAGTTGTCATCTTCAGAGGGAATCTTAACGAAGACTATTTAGTTTTAGAAAGTGTACTTGTATATATTGTCACCACAGTGCTCTGGTCTTTGTTTATGATTATTTACAATTAATACGTTTATTATCTCAAAACCGCTTCTAGTTATTTTACTCCATTAAACACTGTAGAAGGAAACACTGTAGCTGGAAAGATTTTTTATTAAATATTATGCATTTTTGTGTGAGAAATTCTTTTTAATTTTAAGTTCCTCAAGTACAACATTCAGAATTCAAATAATTATTTAGTGAAGTGCATTATTTATGTAAGATTGTTACGTACACATTGCCTTAGGTTCTCTTGAAGTAGCTAACCAAAACTTAACTTCATATTTGTATAAAGTAAGCCTTAAGTTTCAGCGAAACTTTAATTAATTTTGTAACTTTATCAAAAGCATAGACAAGTTTCCAAACAAATTCAGTACTTCTTGAAATATTGTGTATATCAAAACTAATCTGACATTAAAAAAGTATGCTAATGTTACAGTATGTTTGGTATATTTCAATCAATAAATTTTAGTTTTTAGCTCTCCCTCTTACCACAAAAAATAAAATTTCTCCAGCCTTCAATTCATTATAATTTCGTTGATGCGTTAATGATCACACAAGTCTGAGTGAATTTTATGTTTAGCAATAAAATCCAACTCTTCTTGAAAACGTAAAATATTCGCTTTAGAATTTCTTTTTTATAATTATCTTTTATACCAATTCCAACATTTGACTTTAGGTCTTGCAGGCGTACGCAAAGTGAGTTCCGAATCTATGGAATAGGTCTTTGTTTTTAAAGGCGAATATAGAATGGTCGTCATTGCTTTAAAAAAAAAGAAAGAAAAAGAAGATGAAATAATGAATCGAAACCCTCCAAGTCTCTGGCATCATGGTCAGAAGAGGAAAGAATTGGTCAATAGAGACCTGGTAGGAAGGATGAAAAAGGTGGATCTAGCCCAAGACTACATACATAAATGTGCACGTCTACCTAGATTCCCTTTATTATCATTCCTAAATACCTGTTATGTTGAGCTCACATGGGAAAAAATCTAAATTTTACAGTCCATTGAAATATCTTTATAACCAATAAATTGCTACCCTATTTATCTGATTCCTGTCTAAAACAAATAAAAATTGAAGCATCTTCATCTTCGCTTTAATTTAAAGTAATTTGTCAAAACAAAAGTACAAATGAAGAATAATAGCAATAAAAATCAATCATTTGTTTTTAGTAATAAACTATAAATTATGTTTATTTTTAATCGAATGTTAACGCTGTATGGAAATTGTGTCAGCAGTAATAATTGAAGCCTATAAATAATTAATAATATTACTACTTATAGACACAAAGCTTATTATAGATAATATTGTTAGATAAAAATTCCAAACAGTTGTAAAATAGTTGAACAATATTTATTTCATTTTAAGCTGTTTGTTTCGTTGAAACGAAATTTTGTAGATGTTAGAAAATTGTGAGAGATAATTATATCGTGATTCTGTGTAGGTTTTAGATTTAAAAAGAACAGTAAAGAAACGAAAACATTGGCCAAGTAAATTTGTGCACTTAGGGAATATCCTGTTAATTGAAAAAAACACCCAAAACGTCATATGTATTATTATTATCAAATAAACACATATTCAAATTTCTGATTGTTTTCATTAAAATATTTGTATCCTTTGTCTTATAATTAAAATAAACATAGTTTTAGTTTTTGGTGTATTATTAAAAGGTTTTATTAGAATTGTTTATACCAAATCTGAACTTATTACCCATTATTTTATCAATTTTCGTAGATATATTATTGTTAGGGTCAAACACACAAAAAAAAACCAACAGATGACTTTTCTCCATGTTTTTTCAGGGACACTTTACAGTACAATACAGATATTTTTTTATAAATTATAGGTTAGTTGTAGTACGTTATATTGAATAGATGTTTGTTCAATATTTTGGCACTTTTAGTTGTTTACAATTCGATTATGATGAAGCTATTTGTAATATTATTTTGTATTTGAACTCGATTTTATCTGCTCTCGTATACATGGTAAATCTTAAATCATCATAACATGATTCAAAACAATTGTGTTTGTAAGGCCTTCTTTTGGAATTTTTTATTACGTAATTAATTTAGAAAGTAATTTATCGGCTTCATAAATTATTTTAAATTTCAATATAATTAATTCGCCTCGTTACCAATGTATAATTATTTTAAGATGTCATCGTTCGGAACGAAGCAGAATAAGAATAATTTGAAGTTGTATTCAGGATATATTTCAAACAATAACATTTGATTGTCACGTTTTCCTATAATACATCCGACTTTTCCACTATTGTTATTTGGAAGTAATATATTTTAATCGTATGACAAAAAATTTGTTTTATTTTTATTTTTTTAGATAATGCTACTTTTATGTTTTTAAAAATTTCAATGTGTTACAGAGTTTTTTTTTTCTCTTTAACACTTCTTTTTCATTATCAATAAAATTCACAGTTACAACTGTAAAGTTAGAATTATTAGTATTGAAATGATTTTTTATTTAGAGTTTGAGTTAAGTTAAATTTGTAGACGAATATATTTCATATTTTTTGAGCAAGTTTGACACATTTTTATTGAATTATAAAATATAAGGTTCCATGTATATAAAAATGCTTTTTCCTAATTCCATAAAAACAAAGCTATACTTTGCTTTCTGTCGTCTAGGCCTGTGTGTTGTGGTTTTATCTGAATACGTTTGTATAGTCTTACTTATGAATGTTCAAGTCTAGCTTCAGGCTTGAGTTCTTTTCTAATATTATATATTTATTTTTAGTTTCCAACATGGACCTTGGATACTAGCCTATATTGGTGTTTTTCTCTGTATTGTTCTAGTTTCGCACTTGATAACGAGAGTTGATTTACACTTTCGAAACGTAATGTATTAGTTTTCATGTACACAAGTGAAGGCTAATTTCAAAATAAACCATATTATTAACTTAGTATATGGGGTTTGACATATTTATCTTGTACATAGTTTTAGTAGAGACAACTAAAATGATTGATGCCATATATTTATGTGCTATTTAGGAACTGAGGTATTTAACAGTTACTGTAATTTTATTCCATCCTGTACATATAGGACAAAGTAAAACATTTCATTTAACAAGTCATCACACTTCCACCCTAAGAGATCCTCCATGACTGTGCAATATAATCATTTTTGTTTCCAGTTCATCACAAGTTCAATATTATACTTTACAGCACTGTGTCGTAAAACATCTCCAAAACGGCTGCTTCACCTCGTAACCATAACTCTTCAATATTTTAGTTTTATATTTTCCGTGCCTTCTTCCATAAAAATATAGATAATAGGCTTTCATACAAACTCCTATCACGCTCGTGGTACCTACAGGAAATGATTTTTTTTAAAAAAGAAAGTATTTTCTTCAAACTTCTCATTCTGGGTTTCTTGTTCTAACTAAATACATTTGGTATAATGTTGTTAAATTAGTGTTTAATATTTACACTTACTTATTTTATTGTGAAATACATAGTTGGAAAATAAATGGAAAAATGGCTACTCTACAGTAAAAGATATAGTTTTAAATGCTGTAGTTTAGATTTCGAGATTGGCCTATATTATACAAGAACTATGTTTTGCAGATTTACTTTAGTTTCCCCTTTTTAAAATATAATACAATAAAATTTATTATTCATAAAAAATTGAATGAAATAAGTCCACATAATAAAACAGTAACCAAAAAAATCTATTTCTTTAAGTAATATAACTTATGTACATAAATCATGCAATTATATCAATTTTTAGTTATAAATTTTTCTAAAAAGTCGCCCACATTTCAAAATTAAAAAATGATCGTTTCATTTATAAAACGACATGGCTTTTTATACATATCTTTTTAACGTCAGGAGTTTCAAAATACACTCAATATGTTGCACCAATCAATACTTGAAAATGTATGTAACAATAAATATGTGGTCAAATTAAATCGATGACAATGTACAATAAACAAGTTTATGGGGATATCATGTTACTTACCCAGCTCATCAATCAATATAATACAAGTAAATCCTCTAAAGAAAACTCCCAAAACTAGATTTCATGGGTCTTGAAGGGAATGATAAGTTGTTTCGTTACATAAAGGGTATCAATTGTATTGAAAAGTGGAAACAATAAGTCTACTAAAATATACCTGTAAGTGTATATGATATGTTTGATAATAGACATTTTTACCTCAGTTATTAACTGATCTTCACGCTTCATGACGTCACGAAGATAAAAGTTCCTTTCCACTGACGTCATGTCATTGTCATTGACTTCTGTACATAAAGACGATAGCGGCTTCAAAGTTAAAAATAAGGATGTTTAAACAGGTATACGAGACTATAGTGCATTCATTTCAAACTCTATTGTTATTTATAAAATCACAGTGACGATGTTAAAATGGCAGACATTTAAACAGTTTTTAGTATTTATTTCGTGTGTTATTCAACTTTATACCACTGAATTTGTATATTTAAATTCTGAATGTAATTGTAACAACTCCGCACCTCTACGATGACAAATAGCATAGTTAGAGTAAGAAATTAAATATAAAACCTTCAAGTAGTTACGAAGGCCCCCATCACCAACACAACCGTCGCGATTGGAATCGTCCTCACATATGTAGAGCTCCAAGGCTGACAAGATGGGAGCTTGAAGACACTTTTTAATATATTCACATCTACGAGACCCCTTAGATACATAAGTACGAGGTTTAGAAAACATTGTAACAACTGTATTAAATGAACTTATCCAACCCCTTAATCTAAGAATGCAATTTAACATTTCTGCAACGCCCAAGAAACCAAATTGTGTTCATATATTTTAATTATCTGCTTGTATTACATTGTATGATTGGGTTGCATAGTTACCACGTTGGCAATCATAAATTTGTTTTTATTACTATGTATTTAAAAAAAAAATTCACAAATCATTATTTCAAAATATTTTGTTTTTATACTAATCAATTCCAATAACTTCCGCTCATGCTTATAACCTCTAGTTAAATCCTGGCACACTCAACGCCTTAAGCTATAAAGTATTAAATTGCACAGACAAAACTTTTATTCTTAGTGGGATTCCAAATCACGTCATAAAAAGTCATAAATCAATTCATAAAAATGTTTCGTTTACGCAACGTTGGGAACTAATGAATTTTAAACAAAGGTAAGATTAATCATCTCTATCTCTCTCTGTATATTTTTTCTCTAACTCTTAGTATGTACATCGTAAAAAATAATAGCTATTTACATTTATTTATGGAAGCATATTTAAATTTTTATGCTTTAATTTATAACTTTCATATTAGTTTTAATAAATTTTATTTATAATTTCATAAGGAGTTCGCTGCATTATCCTTATAAGTATTTCGAAGTAGGATTTTCCTTGTGTTGTTTCATATTTATATTAATTTAGCCTTCATTCACTTAGCTCAAGTTACTTGACTATTTCGGTAGATGTATTTGGAACTAATGTACCATTTATTTTTTATCCAATTTAAAACAAAATAGTAGTACTATTATCTGAAATTGATATTACTTGCAAATATCAATAAATAATTGTTGTTAACAAATATGGTGATGATAATATTGTAAAATAAATAACTACGTAAAACAGGTTTTGTGTAATAAATGTTGCACAATATATTGACTGTCGGTAGTCCAAAAATTAAATTAAATGAAATATTTAACCAAAAAAAAAACATTTTTTAATGTAAATACGTGAAAAAAACAAAAATTTTAGAAAAGTTTCTTTTCTATTGAAGAAGAGTTGTTAATAATTTGTACATTTCAGGTCGGGTTCATAACAGACATTAGGAACAGGCTCAAAGAAGTTGTATATTTTGTTTCCATTGTTATAAGTACACTTTGTTCTTCTAGTATAACGTTTATGTTGCATTTAATTATTAAAGCATCGCTAAATTAATATTTAATATTTATTACTCTAAATATAATGACGTCATTCATAACATAAGTATGTTGGAGGGGAAATAATATATTTTTTTAATTGAAACTGAAATTGCTCTTCAATTTTTATTGTCATTTGTTCATTATTAAATTTATAAAAGTTTTGTATAAAGTTTCACTTGGAAAAAGTCCAGTTTTAGATTTATCGATTAAAAATTAACGAAGAATTGGCGTTGAGTATCTAAAATGTATATTTTGAAATACACTAGAAGAAGAAAAATCTTAGTTTCAAACTTTTCGTGATTTTACTATTTCCAGATAAATAAAGACAGCATTTTTCAGATATTAAAATTAATCTACGCGCGCCCCTAATTCATCCCATTTATTTTTAACGAGTTCATTGTTAAGAAAATTTGCGTATCCCTATCCCAGATATATAAAAATTAGATTGGTATTTAGTACTCTTGCACAGCCTATTGATGTTGATAAAAACAAAGTAATTCTACATAAAACAAAATGTAAAAACACTATCCAACAAATAATTTAACAATTATTATTATTTAGAGTAGTGCATTTTGTACACTGAATTCAGATACGCAGTAATTATGTCAAATGCAGCCCAACTTCGCTAAATAAGTTAAATCTTTACTAATAACTGCCATACCTTTATAATGCTTCATAAATTTAAAATTCAATACCGGTCCTTGAGTATAATATAATAAATTAATAAACGATTTTACATGTCGTAAATTGTTGATTTATATAAATCACTGAAATTTTCACAACAAAATAAGCTGATTATTTAAATGATAATGTACAGTTTTATTTTAACGGGAAATTATTGATGGAATCCAGTTTACTAATGGATTTTACAAGGATATCGTTTAGAGTAGAATAGTATAAAGTCGTTTGGCATGTAGTTAATAATTATTCATGTCCTTAATTCTGTAGGTCACGTTTAAATAATGAAAGATAACTGATAAATTGGAAGTGTATATGTTATATCAAGAAGTTTCGTTATTGATTATCTTTTACCAAATTTATATATTTTGTTACCATAGCAACAATCCGAAAACAATAACTTTCACTCTTCTCTAACACTCAGTTTGTAAAAATGCTTCCTGACGTTACTTGGAGTTATAAACCGGTCTTTGTATATTTGCGATTTTTTGGTCTTTCATTTCATCATTTACAGAACTACAGTATGTCGAAACGAAATCTGCGCTACTTACACAAAAATAATCTTTGTACAATCACAATTATGTGATGACATATGGAGAGTTAAGTACTAACTTAGAAATCTTCGGAATATGTTCCATAGTAGGATTTCATTTGTCAGTTGACGTCTCTGTGGATATCTCTGAATGAATTCAAAACAGTAATTTGAAATGTTTGAGATCATAAAAAGTGTAGATAAAAGTTTGGACCGCTTAGGACATCCTATAGATCATTGGAGAAACAGAAAATCCATTGAGTAAACACAGTATACACATTGGCTTTTTATCCTCTGTTGACTTACGGAATGGATTTGATTACATGGAGGGTTATTGGCGATAATGCCAGACTTCTTCTTATTGGTTTTGATGTTACGTCAACGCTTCCAAGTATTAAGGAAATGTTTAAACAACGTTACTCAGATAACCACTCCTGATATTTACATACTTAGAGTATTGCCTGCCGTAGAATCTGCAACACCTTCAAATTACACACATCAGAATGGAAAGATAAAAACTTTAAACAAAATACTCAATAAACTTTTTAATGTTAAGCGTTCTATCACTGACTACTACAGCACTAGTATCGCTTGGTTCTCCATTAATACTTTGCTTGTATTCGCTGATGAAGCATTTAGGTACCAAATCGATAAAAATATTAATTCTTCCATTGGAACACTTTTTTATGTCTATGTTACTATTGTATACATTTTGATAATTTGTCTGTCCTGCACACTTCTGGAAATAGAGATACAAAATAAGAAGAATAGTATCAATACAGGTATATTAATGAAACAAAGGATACGGAGAAGCAAATAAAACACTGGAGACTCAAGTTGATTCATGAGAACAAGGAAATCTCTTGTGGTATGTTTGATTTCAACCTAGTTGTCATTGGAACCCTGTTTAATTTTATTACTGTTTTGGTTTTTGCAATCGTGCAACAATAATTCAAAAGTTCACGAAACCAAAAGAAACAGTATTGCCTAAAAATTACTCAAGATAACAAAAACAATATTGAAACGTTTTATAAAAAATGCAAGAAACATTGATCTTTGGAAGGTAAATTTTGTCCTTAAATAAAGTACGGACTATTTTATTTAAACGTAAATGTTATTATATTAAATGTTGAGCTTGACTTATGAGAAAAACTATACAGTATAACAAACACACAGAACACAATTCTCATAAAAAAATACGCCTAAGTATCAGACGCGTTTCAACGACAAGGTCGTCCTCTTCAGTGATACACGAGCTACACCAATCAAACTATAACTATAACTATACATATAGTTATAGTTTGATTGGTGTAGCTCGTGTATCACAGAAGAGGACGACCTTGTCGTTGAAACGCGTCTGATACTTAGGCCTATTTTTTTATGAGAATTGTGTTCTGTGTGTTTGTTATGCTGTAAATGTTATTGAAAAATTTGTAGATATTCTATTTGTCCGTAGTGATACAAGAAACAAACGAAAATTGAATTTTACCAAAACAATAATGAAATAACTTGAGGCATATTTCAATTCTACTGATATTTTACACAAAATATTTAAATCAATGATAAGTTTTTTGGGATGTAAATATATAATATGATATAATGATATAAATATATCAATGAAATTTTTAACATGTTTTCGAAATAACAACTGAAATAATTTGTTATCTATTTCATTTAACTCTAAATCTTATGCAAATTTGTGGATATAATTAATTATAGTGTTAGTTTTTTCAATAACTTAAAAGTGATATGAAAATACAAGACATCAAAGGAACTCTGATTGTAATTTTAGCTGTAACAGATCTGTTAATATTTTGTATCTGTATTGATTCTTGAGGGGGAAAAATATATAATAAAAAAAATAATAAAAAATTATGTTTAACAAAAATGCTTAAAAAACTTGTCCTATTTGAATTAAACATAAATATTAATAACGTTATTAAATATATTTGTTTTACTACATTTTAAAAGTGATATAAATACCAAAATATCTATATAAAGTGTAAAATATAAATGTGGAAAACATATTGAGACCAATAACAAAAAATATCAAAGTCAAGTTAAGTTTATAATGTAATAATAACTATTTTTGGTGTTATTGTAATAAGAGTTTACAATTTGGTTAATTCCAACACAAAGATGAAATAATATCTTGAATTGAATTTGTTTTAAAATACATACTTCTTTAGCCAAGGTTCCACGATCATGTGATACAGAATGCCCGATGTCCAAATTAAACAGCATCTGAAAGTGTTACTTTACTGCAAATGGTATTTCTGAAAAGTATTTTTTAAATCCAAAATAAATAAGTGATTCTCTAGTTAGATTTGAGTAGGTGTAACCGAGCAGGATATTTTCCAGGGTAAATTTTTGTTTGCGCATGACTCACAAAGGTGATGGTCCCGATGCATATATGCATGTATTTTTGCATAATGATGTGACCTGTTCCAATCACTTGTTGTGAATGTCCATGTCCTTCTAGATACTCTCCGTCCATGCTTGGATCAGCCGGCTCTGGCTATATTTTGTGCTGGTACATGTTAACCCTTTTTTTCCATTAAAACAAAATAACATTTATTTTAAAAGTAAGTATAAGCCTTAATGAATTGTAAGTCTTCCTTAAACTTATTATACATGTTCAAAATATTACTATTCAAGGTTTTTTCTTCTTCACATAGGCATATGTCAAATCTTTAATCTGTAAAAAAATATTTTCCAAAAACTTCTAATGGAAGTAACGTCTTTACACGCAACTTCTTTTATTGTTCAAAAACTCATTTATTTATATAAAGCTTTCAAATAATTAAATATTTAGAATACATCTATTTTACTTTATGTAAGTAAAGATTAAATTTAAAAACACAAACTTATCGCTATATTTATTACCCCTTATTCAATTGGCATCACCTAAAGCAATGTCAATCAGATATTGTTTGTTTTATATTATACTCATATTATAAACCTTTACACAATCTATAACATCATAACTAGCAAATTATTCCAATAAATAGATAAGAGCTGTAACTTAAATGTGTATAGTACAAAAACCTACGATTATAATGGTGTCTTTTTATAGCAAACAGAACTTATTTTCCGAAGATCTTTTGTAAAAACATTAAAACTGATTAGAATAAAACCTGTTCCTAGAGATTTCCCTAAAATATATATTGAAGTGCGTTGAATTGAGAGGACTTGAATTGTATTCTACATTTGTATGGCATCGAATGCAGACCACAATATTGATATGAATAGATTGAAATATATCACATAGTAAAATATTTTCTTGTTACTTATCATGAGAAATAATAATTTTATTTTAAAAAACCAATGGTTTCATTTGATAACAAAACTTGTTTTCAAGTTTGCTAAAATATAACGAAAAAACGAACATATTAAACTGTCATACGTGACAATTTTTAATGTATTTTTGTTAACAATAATCCCTTTATGATTAGTGGCCTTTGTACGAAATATATTTACTGTGTACATCAAATGGGTTTCCCGCACTACTAGCCATATTGAACATTGGGGCAGGTGAACAAACTCACGTTTACTTTTAAAGGAACAATTTATTATTTTATGTTGCTAGATTCAGATGGTATATCTTAGGAATACCAAGCCTGATAGTGAGCCCGTAACGTAAAAAAAAATCCCTACTAAAAGGCAGACAGATTTAGGATATTGAAATGGTCCCTAAATTGTCAGTAATCTTAGAAAATAACACTTTAAATATATTTAGTACTTCAAATCCACCTACAACAGAAAGTTAAAACCACACTTAAACAACTTTTATTCTAGAAAAAGAGGTTTCAGCTGCTACTACTAAACTTTTCTTTCAACTTTAGGAAGAAAACAAAACTTTTAAATTCGTTTCTCGTCTGGTTTCAGAATTGTTTGATTCAATCTGTTTTTTTGTTACACTTTACACGGATCTAGGTCATTTAATTAAAACTCTGAGCAAAATTGATTTGGAATAGTGGTAGACAAAGTACGAATTTACGATTGGATATTTGTAAATAAAAACTATAGTAATTAATAAATATCGGGCATGACTATTAAATTAATTGTATTAGAACGAAGGTGAATTTGTGTTATTACTTCTTTGATTAAAATGAAGAAATATATATCTTTAAATTAATTTTATTTATTGGAATATGAAATGTAATCAATACCACAAGTTTAGATTATTTGTATATAGTGTCACCAGATTAAAATAAAAAATCTCCTAACAATTAATGTCTTAAGAATTACACAGATTGCGACCAATATCTTTCGTAAATTGTAATTGGACTAACCATAATGAATATTTGACATATATATTTGAATATATTGACAATGAATATTTCCGAAACAGTTTCCATTTTTCGTATCTTTCTTTATAACCCCAAAAAAACCGGTTTAAAAAATTCAATTTTATACATTTAAAACCCCCACTAAAATGAAAACAACGAAATATCTTATTAAAAATGTACAGTCAAGATCACAAAAATAATAATAGAAGAAATAGATACAGTAAATATAATATTATTCAGGACCATACTATTTTCATTGAGAAGAAAAGTTGTAAGCCTATTAATAGATTTATACAGATAATGTATTTTGCACATATGGAAGACTAATAATATTTAATTGAACATTTTCAAATAAGGCAAACATTAAAATAGCCTATTCGATTAAATTAATTGTGAATCAAAAATGGTTTTGTCAACATATTTCAAAATATTGGGCACATGACATAGATTTACAATAGTACTAGTACAAAGTAAGCTAGAAAATATTTTATTTTGTTTAACTTTTAAACTGCAAACGTTAGTAACGATATTATATTAAGCACTCGAGTTGACTCATAAAAAAACCTCCAGAATATCATATTGTAAGAAAGTTTGCCTACAATTATATAATTAGACCTAATGGCGTAGATTAACGTTAAATATTTCAGGAGCGTCACTAGAAACTGTAAATATCCTTATTTCTTATTGCATTACAAAAAGCGTTTGTGTTTCACAATTTTAGATATTAAATTGAAGAAGACTGAAAGAGTGAAAGTTATTACAGACACTCCCTCTTTCAAATTTAATTTAAACTCTGCTAGTTGTTGATATAAAATATTCATTGCTTGCTTTTATTGCTCAAGAAATATTAATAATATCTACGTAAATGTTAAACTCTGTATACAGACAGACTATATTATATTGATTCAATACGTAGCAAATCATTTTAAATTGGTAACAAGAGTGTATTGACATTGTGTTTATGTAAATAAACTTGAATCTGCACGTTTTTAATTGTATTTCTTTATATTTATATACTTTTATAAAGCATAAAAACCAATAAAGTTAAGAAAATTTAATAATATTGTAATAACTAAAATTAGCAATGAAAATAATAAGTTCAGCAGTGGAATTTGTAAAAATTTGTTCTTGAAATCTAAAATTAAAAACATTAGAATATTGAAGGTGTTGTACATTCTACGGCAGGTAAAACTCCAAGTATGGAGATATTTGGCGATGGTCTCTGAGGAATGTTCTTTCAACATTTCTCTAACACGTACTTGCAAAGGCTGACGTAGCTTCAAAACCAGTAAATAGCATCATCACCCATAACCCTCCAAGGAGATGACAAATAGCAAAGTGCATAGTGGTCCAACACAGAGTGATAATAATTATACATGTTACTCAGAATGCAGAAAGTGATTACTGCAATGGCAACATGTACAAAGATGTTTTTATTATTTCTCCAATGATTGATTGATTGTCGAAATCGTTCAAAGCTTTGTCAACCACTTTTGTTGTCTCAAGTATTAAAACTTCTGTTCTGAATTTGTTGAGAGTTTTCCACAAATTATACAAACCAAAGAAAACATGAGAAATGGATTAACATCCAAAGCGAAGATTTGAAGAATTCGTTATTACTTCTTATATCACCGTATATCAAGGCTGTATGTGAAACCGTCAATGTGGAAAAGATAAGTTTTGTGTACAGATGGATCGCACAGATTACGTTTCTAAGAGATCCATAAAATAGATACATCGGGAAGACCATTTAAACGTCGATATATAATTATTGCTCTATAACTCCAGGTTATATCAGGACCCATCTTGTACAAATTATTATACCAAGTGTCCCAAAAGTCCCACCCCCTATTATTATTTTTTTTATTAATGGAAATAGACAGATTTACTTTAGGGAAAGTTTATATAACCAAAGGAGGAGTTTTGGGAAGTATCAAAATTTTCAACCCTTACTCCCAAAATGGGGTAGTTTGGGGTAAGTCAAGAATTTTAAATAGCAACCCCTATTGAGTGATACCTCATTTTAAAGGCATTTTAAAAAGAAGAATAATGGCGCAAACTAGAGGTCTCAAGTTCATCCTACCAACATAGCGACAAATTGAATTGTTAATTTTACGTTAATAGGCTAATTACCCCGGAAATGTTACGAAATGTTCAACAAGCTTTTGAGTCCAGAAGCTATTTCTGCTAAAGAGAAAATGGTAGCCATTTCACGAACTTAATTTGAGCTAAAAACAAGGTAAGGCTCTTACCATCATTTTACCAACATAGAGCAGTTTGTAATGTAATAAACACAACCGGAGTTTGTAGGTTAACATTCACAATTCGATTGGTCGTTATGTTGGGTAGAATAGACTTAGAGACCTCTATTTTGCGCCATTATTCTTATTTTTAAATGTCTTTTAGAATTAGGTGTCACTCAATAGGGGTTGCTATTTAAAATTCTTGACTTACCCCCAAACTACCCCATTTTGATACCTTAAAAAACTCCTCCTTTGGTTACCTAAACTTTCCCCAAAGAAAATCTGTCTATTTCCATTAATAAATAAAATAATAGGGGGGGTGGGACTTTTGGGACACGTAGTATAATATTGGGTACGTTGCACGTCGACCGTTTCGGTGATATTGAATTTGTTGCATTGTCAATCGAGTATTAAATATACTGTAAATGAATATTCAATAACGATAGTACTTGACCTTGCCACAGTTTCACTTTTCAAAACCCTTTCTTAGTACGCGTCTACAGACATACCCCAAACCATGTTAAAAAAATTCATAGTTCTAGGATTCTTGGATTCACGTTTTATGGGTAAAAAACATCCTTGGAGTGGAACATTTTCAAAACTCGTTCTTATTATACTTCTACAGAACTTCCCCAAACCATGTTGAAAAATGTAAAAGCTCTAGGCTTCTTGGATCCAGAGATTTTGTGATCAGTCGGTGGGTTTTGACTTATATATATATATATAGAAATTTCACTAGATCACTCTATCTTTTCAGTATAAACCTACTGCGTAGAAAAATATTACTATGTATAACCATTTTGTTATTGGAATGCAGAGTGTAGAAGAAGTTCTGGGACGGGTAAAGATCTTTTAAACTAGAAATTTAAAAACCTGAAAATTTACTAAAATAGTTTCATATAATAAAACTTTTTTATTTATTATATATTATGTGGTAAATTTACTCTTATCCCAAAACATTCATGTGTAAAACCCAATCGAGAAGTACTTATTACTAAATTACTTTTTTAGTGGAAACACATGCGTTTGAAATCTTATTGAAATATGAAATGGCGGCTGGTCAAATATTCAAAAATTGTAATTTACTTCAGAAGCTATTCTAAGAAAAATAATAAGGAGACTAAAATATTAAAGAAAAATTTTTACTGTTATAATAGTAAAGATTAATCAGGGAGTTGCAATATCATAAAGTTTTAATTTTAACCTCAATTTTTTTTTCAGATTATAATTAGTAAAATAGGAAAGATATTTATTAATTTTAATCTACAAAATTTATTTTAGAATTTGTAAGTTTTGTAATGGTTGCAATAAATGGTATAAAGTCCTTTGCCAAAGTAAAAAAAAACCAAATTGCAAACGTTGCTACTATAATTTTGTTTATTTATTATTTTCGTCCATTTTGGACTGTAGTAAAATAGCATATCCTATTTCTTCAGTTGCTTTATATTAAACAACGTCTTAAAATGAAGGACACGATGGGAGTTTATACTTGAAAACTTTGAGTTGTCTACCAAAAAACCCAATTTTGATGTAGGGGTAAATTTACCTTATAAAACCAAAAATAGTGTTTTTACAACAAATATATTTCTAAAGTGTCAACTTTATACATTTTCAACTTTAGGTTTTTTAACAGTCCCTGAACATTTTAAGCTTCACATATACTTTAAAATAAATTTATGTTTAATATATCAACTATTTTCTGTTTTAAATTGTCACATTCTGAATCATCTCTACATTAGAAAATAAATACAACTTCAGTCTGTTTAAACCCCAGGGCCTAAAGATTAGCCCTCTGGCTTAACTATTGAGAGTTTCTGAGTTCAAACATTTATGGAGGCTACGCAGCTTCGTGAGGAAAATTAGTAGCGGGCTTACTTGCGAACTCTAGATCAACGGCTACAAGATTTGTTGACCTAACCACACATTGCCTGATTACCTTAAAACAAACCAGAACTATTACCGGGCTCTTGCCGTACACAATTAGGGGTGGACTACGAAATAGCTAAACAAAAAAGTTTTCAAAATTACATCTGTGACTAAACGAAATTTTAGCTATTCAGTTTACGTTGTCACTTTCTGATCCAAAATTGCATGAACATTTTGTTTTTCGAGTCTCATCTGGGACGCAAAGTTTTCCTGTGCAATTTAGTTTTGCAAACATAGAGTAAAAATTAAGGCAACAATCTAAGTGTTGTTTGTTGAATGGAGGCATTTTAAAATTAAACAGCTAGATTACTACTTACATAATACAATTATTTTTCTTTTTTCTGTCCAACTTTATTTCCATTTATCTTAAATACTAAGACGAAGGTCTGCTGTAAAATGAGAAAGAGACAAATATTTTAGGAGGGTAAATAATAGTAAAAACATTTTCTTACAAATTATTTAATGACAATTCTATTTACAATAAAGTTGAACATTTCATTCTCTCTTTACAACAATTTTAACACTCAGGTCTCGAGCGCCATATTATCCTCATATTTTATTTACACACAACGTACATTACACTCGAATTAGAAGAATAGACATAAATAGGAAGCACCACATTTGTAATAAAATTCAAAAGTATTTTACATAGTACAGGGTTGTAAAAATGGTGGTCTGGAAAAATTCCATCGTGTTTTACTAATTTAAAAATCAATTGAAAACTAAACCTATTTTATATATTTCAGATAACATGTCGATTTTGTAAATGTAAGTTTTAAACGATTAAATTATATCACGACATTACTTAAATTAAAAAAGTGATAGATATTTTTTAATGTCTCTCAATTTCGGATTTGATTAAAATCGAAGTTAACTAAAATTGTCATATGTTTCATAAAGAAATTAGTCGGAAACTACAATACCATAGAAAAATACTATTTTACTTATGGCAATTTAATTGTAAATGTCAATGTAATCATTAACCTAAAATAAATTACACAAAAATTAGGTAATGTTGTATTGTTTTGTAAAGTAACTTTTGAATATTATGAAAAAAAAATCTTACGTTATATGAAAAACGCTTAATCAGTACGTGGTAAGATTGTATATGAATTATAGGTTCCACTTCTAAACCTGATTATTGTACTTTAATTTAAAATACAAAGAGATAATGTATTCACCAAAATGAGAGAAAACATTTTCCTATGGCATAACCTTTACTCTGAAGAAAACAATAATTTAATGAATATGCTTTCCCCAGTAGTTAAATACACAAATCATTTTAGTTATTATTCGTATTCTAATAATCGCTTTGCTCGTTTAGATAACTCGTTCATGACAAGTCATTTGTACAACATTTTAATGTAATATCTATTTTCTACCATTATTATCGCAGCCTTTCGATAACATATGATTACTTAGGAATTTTAAAATGTAGATTGAAAATTAAAATGACATCAAAAACAACTTAAATCATGTGATTTCAAAGAGTTGTATATTTTCAAACAATAACACCTGGTATAAAACTCCAGTAAATTAATATCTATTTATAAAACATAAATGTTGATAAATAAAATCACCATGCTTATGCACCTGCTCTGATTAAAATAATATTATTCAATAAATATTAAATCTACACATATAAATTGAAAATGAAAATATTCCTCCTCATCTTGTTTTACATCCCAAAAATTCATAACGAAAAGTACGTGAACCCAGTATATGACATTACATTGACATTTTGAGTCTAATAGACAACAGCCAAATTGCCTTGATCACAGGGTATATATAATTTGTAATAATAAACTAGTTTGTAATTAAAACCGACGCCATATCTCCTAACTTGTCCTAGATATAAAGTGTTTCATCGTTTTTTTAATTAATTCCTGTAACTATGTAATAAATAAAACCCTTTCTTTGTTGGAATAATTAATTAATGCTATTAATTACACTACTAATAAATATTTCACAAGATAATTCATGACGGCTCTGTTTTATTTATATTAAAAAAAACAAATTCATGAAAGTCTGCTTGTATTAAAATTATAAAAACATTTCACTTAAATGTAAATAATTTATTTCCAATATTGTAAATGACGTGGCATTAGTTTTTTATAATTTTACGAAATATAAATATTTGAAGAAATTGGATTTACTCTCACATCACAGTGCCTTCTGCCGCCAAGTGGTCTGACCGCCGCATCGACAGTTAACAAGGGTCAGACGGTTTTCGTAGGTCTAGGGGCTCTCAGCTGAGAAGATATCCTATGATAATTTTGGTTAGAAATTGACATCCTTTAGTTATCTTACTTTGGTTTCTAAAATTTGCTTTGAATATTTAAAAAAAAACAAAAAAAACGTTGATTCAATGTTTACAATATGTATATTTTTCTTATGTCTTTTCCTAAAAGTTTTATAGGAACATGTTTTTTCGTGTATAATACTACCATAAAGCCAAGAATGTTGGCCTATGTACCATCGACAAAACGTAATAAACCTTTAAACATAGTCTCGAGTTAGCCACATGTATAAGAGTGTAGGAAGAGATAGAATGTACCAGAAAAATGTTTAGCTCAAATGATAACCTCTAGATCTGTCAAACCCTTCTGACCCTTGTCAACTGGAGAATCAGCTCAGAGCACAGCCCGCTCGGCGGGCACAACCCATATCTCATATGAAACACCTGTTCGTATTTTTAAATTTTATGATATAAATATAAATTTGAACTACAAAGGATTATAATTTCTTTGATCAGTAGACTATTTTAAATAACCTTTTAGTTGTATTGTCTATAACCCCGTTTTCTTTTTTCTGGTTGTGTTCTTAGTTTTCATTTTTAATATTCACTACGAAAAACTGGGTTACGAGGAAAAATTAGATATTTCTATTTCAGGCAGGGTAAAAGTCAATATGTTATTTATAATCATAGAGCTGTTACGAATAACTTTCAACTATTTAATCACATAGAGAAAACCAAGTTACTTATGTTTTTTATCGTAGGAGTAAATTATTTTTATTGCGATATTCTAAGAATAAAAAATACAATAAACATCAATAGAGGTAACATTTAGGCAAAATTTTATGAAATATATGTGTTTGTTAAAACGTAGTTATGAATGTTTTGCTCAATTGAGCATTTCATAAATTTTGATTAATGATTTAAAAGAAACATGAATATCTAAGTAATAAATTTATTATAAATCAATACACGTGTTGGTCAATACAACAGACGTGAGACTCTAGCAGCCCTACTTTTCATATTTTCTTTTCCAATTTTTACTATTAAAAACTGAATTGAGAGAAAAATATTATTTTTATATTCAATCCAGAGTAAGCTCATGTTTTTATATAGTTGTTTTAAACGTAGAAATAAATTTTAGCAACTACTAACAAACATGTAAGGAAGTTCCTAATGTTCGTGAAACTCATATGTAAATTGTTTAATTACTGTAATCTGAAAAAAAACTCGTTTGTTTGGTAATTCATAGTTATTAAAATATTTTTATTTATTCTAATACGTAAAACACGATGGCATTTAACCTTCCCACCATATTTGTTTGACGATATATAACACATTTGTCTGTTCAGTTTGTAGAAGAACACGTTTAAGACACAAATGTATACTTGGAGTGTATATACATAGAGTAAAACTGTATGCTGCTGGCCCATATGTATCTTGTAATACGAAACAACCATGACGTCATTAATGTAGAGCAGGACGCATTACTGGGAACTGACGCCATTTTGTCTTCTGTAAAACAACAATAATTACGTTACTTTCAAAAAATATAAATTTATAGTAAATTAGTGAATAATGTTTGATTAATTAACTTGATTTAATTACAAGGAATTCACAAACTAATTATTGTTTTATGTAGTGAATATAATTGCTATCATTAAACAGACTTCTGGAGATGGTTGGATATGAAGTCAGAAAATAAAATGATGAGAAAAAACCGGAAATATGAAATATTATATAGGCAGAGAAATCTGTTGTGACAAGTAGAGAACTTGTATGAAGTATGAGAGAGTAAAGGATACCCAATATTGTAACTGACTGGGAATTGTAATGGAGATGATTATGGTGAAGACTTGCAACAAAATGGCTGCAACGAGTTGAAAAATCTCTGATGAAATACCAACTGAAATCAGAGGACGCGATGGACAGACAAGTGGGGACGTTACTTGACTGTTTGGAAAGTTTAATAATCTATAAATATTTCAATATATTTTATTATTATTATTGAATAAACTTTTATTTTTAAATTTTATTTTGTTGTTGATATATTGGAATATGTGTACATATTGTTCATAAAATATTTATTATATAAAAAATCTTTAAAAGAGCGAAACATATAAATATAGATTTTTGTATGTTTTTATGAACATATTTACTTTCAGTTTTGATAGTTTTAAATTCAATCGTTTTGGATCCTCAAAATTAAATTAGAATAATATTTTTTAATATGAATAGGGCCTTACGAGTATGACACATGTTATTACATTGTTTATTGATGCGTAAGATATATAAAAGTTTAAATAAATTAATTTATTAAGGGAAAAGAATCATAGAGTACATAAATCGAGCTTAGCCTGATGAATTTAAAAAGAGCTAAATAAATAAATTACAAAAGTTACATTCACTTATGTAAAAGATTCATTTTGATTTTTTTCCTGTTATTTCTGTAACATTTTCTACATGAAATATTGCACACGGGTTTTGGGTCGTTAAACTTCACATTTAACTTTAGTTTGTACGAAACCGGAATAGCAGATTTTGAGAAATTACATCATTTATAACTGACCCATGGTCGATTTATCTTTTTTTACTGATTTCTCACGCCTAAGAAAACCGTATTTTAATATGGAGACCAGTACCTTTAGTTTTGGTCCTTGAAGACTATACAGGAGCAAAAAGATTGATAAAAATCATTAGAACCTATCTTGAGAAAATCGTACTTTTGTGTTCTTTTATAGATGCTACTCCCAAATGTTTAGTTATCTTAGAAAATGAAGTAAAAACATTCTCGTGATATGATTAAAATGTGCCCAAATTCGAAATTCACTGAAGAATATCAGACCATCCATTTGGACCATAGAGCAACATTGATAAACGAAAGACTAGAGATACACATAATTCCAAAACCACTACCAACGATTTGATGACCCATCATATAACTTTCAATATATTACGTATATATGAGGAAGTAAAACCAGTTTTGATCCAGCATTACCAACTCTTGAATTTTACCTGTAATTTTGGTTTTCTCCCTCCAGTATGGTCGTGTATCCACCGCATTGGAAGCTGCCACCATCGCAGCCTTGGGTCGCTCTCTCTCCGCACTGTTCTCTGTGGTCTGCCAGTGTATTTTGTATAAACTTGCCGTACACCGGACTTTAATCCTTCCACTCTCAGTGAAGTGGTCCCGACGTAAGTCTAGTTGTAAGTAAGAAGTGACAGTCCACAGTTTTGTGCCTGGTTCACGGTATAGTCTGCTTTCTATGGAAGCTATGTTGGTTATCTGAAATGATCGGTATTTATTAGAGAATGAAATAAAGATAGAAGATTTATTTATTATATACATAAAAAATAATTTGGATACATTTTAGTCGAGAGTCGAAGTTCTCACCAATTTTGATGCGAAGAAAATGTATATTCCGTTACTTACTGCTTGTATCAATAATGATCAACTTGCTTGATACCTTGTATGATGTACAAGCATATAATTAATTGTTAGTCTATATTAGTACGTATACCAAATTTGAGGTATATTTTGTATCAAGGTAAGTACTAGTTACTGAAGTCGACTGCAGGCCAATGTGATAGTACCTTAATCCTCCACTAGTCCTAACACTAGCGTAAAAGTAACTATTAAATGATAATCTAATGCTTGTATTATATGCTCCTACTTTTGATCAAGAAACTAGATTAGATGTTATAGACGTAGAAGACGCACATGAAAATGTAGACAAACTTTAAATTTACTGTCAAAAGTACCTGAATATTATTTTGATATTGTTTTAACAATAAGAAAGACATCAAATGGCGACATATATCTTTTTTTAAATCAACAGACGAATTCCATAGTCCTATTTTTGAAATTGAAACTCTATTTTTACCCATAGATTATTTTAAAAGATACATACCAGATAGTTTGTTTGAAGTAATGTTAGAGAAGGCAAATATCTATGCTTTGCAGAAAGATAATACAACTATGAAACTCTATTTATGTCCATAGATTATTTTAAAAGATACATACCAGATAGTTTGTTTGAAGTAATGTCAGAGAAGGCAAATATCTATGCTTTGCAGAAATATAATACAACTATGAAACTCTATTTATGTCCATAGATTATTTTAAAAGATACAAACCAGATAGTTTGTTTGAAGTAATGTCAGAGATGACAAATATCTATGCTTTGCAGAAATATAATACAAATGTTAAACCAACAACACCTGATAAAATTAAAACATTATTTGTTTTACACATAATAATAGGAATATTTAAGTTTCCGAGAGTATTATTATTTGGGGTACAGCATTGAAAATGAATGTCTTTTTTAGAAAACATGTCCCGCGATTGATTTTTTCATTTGAGGTCAAATTTACACATGGTCGATAATTTAAAATACCTACCCCGTGCATTGATAGATTCTTCAAAGTGCGTCCAATATGATTTTATAAGAAAAAGATGTTTAGTGCTTAAAAACAACAGAAAATCTATGCTGCCTCTTACTGGGAAATTAAACGTAAAGCAGTATATAAAGGAGAAGCCGACACCTTGGGGGATAAAAATCTTTATGTTGTGTGGTTAAAACGATCAGTTATTTGATTTTATCATCTATTAAGGTGGCACAACTGAACTTGATTTAAATGTAGTAAAAATCTACGGCCTTGGTGGAAGTATAGTACTAACTATGTGAACGTTTACAAGGTGAGAGTGGTCATAAGCTTTTATTCGACAAATATTTCTCATCCTACCATTTGTTTCAAGCATTAGCTCAAAAAAAAATCATGCTGCTGGAACTGTAAGAATTAATCGCTTCACAAAACGCCAAAAATTAGTGATAAGAAAGCATTAAAAAAAGAAAGAGGTTCATCATTTGAAACATCAAGCTAGGATGATATTGTGGTGGTGAAATGGGTGGATAATAAGTCTGTAACAGTTGGATCCAATTTTGTAGGTTTTCGTATTAAACTAACTTCACTATATCTGATATCTACAAATTATGCAATCCAATGTTAGATTGACAGAAGTAAGAACTAAGTATTTCCGAGTTATTTTATTGACAATTTATAATACAGATTTACATCGTTCTGCTGTTTCTAGATTTGTGTACCTTTAAATTTTCCCAGAATACCCATCGTCATTGGTGTCTCATTTACGTTTAGCTGTCTCCAAAGTAGTTTATACAATGAGTTAATATTATCAATCACTTAAAATAATAAAAACCTAAATTCTATACCTACTGGACTGCTGTTTATACTCCATGTTAAGTTGGCAGCAGGTTTGGAATGTCTCGATATACAAGTGGCCATTAGTCTATCCCCAACACGATATCTAGGTTTCATCCCTCTCAGTTCTGGTCTGGTATCTGGCGTAACTGAAAGTTGTAACTGGTTATAACTATTGAACAACAAAATTTACTAACTACTTACTGAGTTGTAACTTAAAATTTAAATAGATATTATAAATCTCGGGCCATGTTTCACCCCGTATGGTTCACGCTGTATATGAGTTTTGTTCTATTAGTCATATAGTATTTGGTTGGCGCTATTGAAAAACATTATCTGAATCTTCAGTCCGATTTAAAAATAAATATCCTAAAGATATTAAGAAAATAATGGAAATAAAAATGCTGTACAATAAATTAAAGCAAGAACTCCAATCATTCATTTTACATACATAGTAAAAAAGGCATCACCATAGTAAGTTTTGAAGCTTGGAACCTAGATTATCAAGTGGTGGAATCTAACCACTTTCAGATAACTTTAAGAAAAGCAAGCTACACAACTTCCGGACTTTCTCATTCTGGAATTGAATAAAACAAATTACAACTATTCGATTCACATGTTGAATATTTGGATTATCGCATCTTCTACGATTAAAAGTTAGTAATTTTACTAGATAGAGGAATTCTTGAGGCCACACTTAAAAAGAATTTCAGTAAATTATATTTATTTAATACTAGAGGAAATCACTAATTGAAATAAAATTTGAAAAATTACACTATATTTGTAACAACACCTTATTTAAATGACTAAAGAACTCCAATGAGAATTGAGTATATAAACTGAAGATGACAACTTAAACATTAAAAATTTGTCTTGGTAAAATTAAAGTATGTATTGTTCAAAATTGTGTGTAGTTTGCCAAAAGTTATAAATGGTTTTAAACTTTAGTTTTATGTATTTGTTGTATATTCCATATTTCGTTGTTAGTATACGTTTTTAGGGTTAGTTTTGTTTCATTTCATACCCTGTTGCTAAAATGATGTCGATACGAATCTGACTTAGGCCGGTTAAGTCAAACTTAAGGGTAAATGTTTTAGCTAATTGGGACCCAGTTGATCTCGTTAATAGCCTATTCCATGCAATATATACACCTACATTTTTACTTGTCTAACGGTTGTTAATAAAGACTTTAATGAAAAGTATCGCCTCAGTGTATTTCCTTCAGTTCTCGATCAAAAATGTTATGTTACACTTTATCTTCTTAATTTCATAGTCGAAATTCTTCAGATGTTCAGTGCAGTTGAAAATAATTTCTTATTTTCCCTTTAACTGACTGTCCATATTTCCTAACAGGACAAGAACATAGTCTAGATTATAGACTTATCCATTAGGTTTTGTGCACGGTTATGTTACCATTCTACAGGGCACAGTTTAACATTTATATCACTTTCATCTCATATACAAATTACTATTGATATATTACCAATAAAATATTGAGCTGGAGGACATCTGAATTTTACATTTTATGCTCCATTGCTCTACTGGTAATATTCTATTACAAGGAACTAAAACTATATAGCTGAGTATTGAATATCATTTGAACAAAATACACAATTGTACTTTAAAGGAGGTCCCACTGTTCTAACAAATCAAGCTTATGATTTCAATATTAACATTCTAAAAGTTTAAGAGAGCGTAAAAAGCTTTTAAAGCAGTTGAAAGAATTTGTGTAACCTCTCGGATTTTAACGCCTTTACTAAATAAAATATGACTAATGTAGCGGTTTAACACTTGAGATAAAATATCGTGCGAGAGAAAAAGGAAAGAAAAGCATTGGTTGTGATGTCTAGAAACGATAATGGAAAGTTAGAGCTTATATGTATAAATAAAAACACTGAGTACGTTATTCCGCTTTTCCCAGCTTTGTTAACTCATGATTGTTGACGCGTTTCGGATATACTCCATTCTCAAAACACTCAATAGGACTAGTTGAGTATATTATCCGAAACCTATAAACAAAAGTGAGATTATCGAAGCTGGGAAAGGCGGAGCAATGCACACATTTAAATTATAACATTCATAGTTACAAATTATACATATAATTTATATATACATATAAATAAAAAAAGTGTTAGTATAAAAGCATTTAGGTGTAAACTACCTATCTTTATGAATAATCATTTATAATATCCAGTGAAGAATACACACAAATTTTATAATTTCTGCAATATAATGTTTCAATACCTAAGTCACAATCCTTAGTTGGTTACATGTGTTGTAACAAACTTGTATATCTTTAAACAACTCTGAAGTGAATTAATCATTCAAACATCGTCTCGTTGAAAGTAAAGTGTTGTGGATTTTTGTTTGCTTTATATTATTGTATTTATTATTAATATATTGGACATAGGGATGTCTTTATAAAATAAAAATATATAAGTTTTCGATGTATAGTCTGTAGTTTGAATTTTCCTACATATAACTTTGAACAAGATATGCGGAGTAACTGGCTTCACTATAATAAACGTGGTGAAGCCACGCCCAGTATTTATACACAACGGGAGAGAACAGGCGTGGCCTAAACCTGTTTTACACCTTTCTAATAGTAAAGGTTAAAAATGAACAAGTAACCTATGTAACAGATACAATATTATTAATTAATATTCACAGGTATGGTATACAATTTTGCGCGTCTGCAAGTTTGTACAATAATTTTACATAATTTATAATTCATTTAGTCAACAAAATTTTCTTTTCGGTGAAAAACTAAAAGTGAATACATTCACTGCTTGTGACAGTTTACTACACCTGTAAGTACTTTACATTCTATGATAATTTAACATACATGAGAGCAAAATACAATACCAGTGTCTTACCAACCACGTCCATGTCTCCAGACACTAGAGCTGTGTGGAAGGATGGTGCATCAGCTGATATTTCACAGCTGTATCTGCCAGAGAGCGTGAGTGTTACGTTTCGCAATGACAGCTGTTTTGCATTACTGTTGTTCATCTGTGAAATTTAAAATTGGAATTATAAATACTATGGAAAATCGAATAGAAAGGTTAAAATAATTATTGTGCTGTATTTATTAATTATTGATTATTTATCAAGTGATCATAATTGAAAGAAATTATAAACCAACTATGTAAATTTAAGAAAAAAATTAAATACTAATCCACTATGGGTAGAGTAGTTGAATTTATTGAAGGTGATTTATACAGAACCGTAGACATTTTTTGGATCTGTTTTATTAGTAAAAATAAAGAAAAATGTTTGTATAAACATAAAAAGGAAAACTCTTGGTTTCCCGTTTATCTGTTAAATTGTTTTATTTATCCAATATATATATATGATATATAAGAAAGTAATAAGTTATTAAGTTAGGTAGACGCGATTTTTATGTTTCGGTTCAAAAGTGTACCGAAATCAAAGACTTTATTTTGTATATTTTACAAATGGCTCATCTGCTTTTAAATGTATAACGTCGAATATTTCAAAAAAACCTTACCTTTATATATATAAAATAATATAATATAAAATAAAATAAATAAAAGAGAGGATATATTTTCTTCTTTTAAAGACAGAGAAAATGTAATTTTATTTATCTATAGGTTAAAAGTTACATATTTAACCAGAGTGATGCCCAAAAAACAGTTTAAAATACATAATTTCTCAAATGGTCTGTAATAATTTTTATAAATTGTAATTTCGTAGCATCCCAATAAAACGTGTTGGTCCCCATCTACAAAAAAGACGACTACCGATTTCGGTAATTACTAATATATATATATATATATATATATATATATATATATATGTGTGTGTGTGTGAGTTTGTAAATTGGTAGAACTGAGGTCCTGGCATAAACCATTAACGACAGAAGCGAGGACTTGTGGAAAACCGAGGTCCTGAACCCAAGACCTCGGTTTTAGATAAGTGCAGTTTTGCATTGTAAAGGACTTAAATAGCATTTCCTGTTAATATTTTCAAAATCTGATCGAGACCTCGGTTTTCTTTACCATACGGGTAGAGTGTTTTGGAGTGTAAGTTAGTTCGAAGTGTGTTTGCGTAGAATGCTCTGCAGTCACCAAAGTTACACGGAGCTATAAACGGATGTAAGCCTACTACTACCGGATAAGTAATGTCCCTTTAAAAAACAAGTCCCACTCCCCTTCGCTGCCCTCGATTCATTTTCCGACGTGTCGTGAAGTCTCCATATTTATTCTAACTTTAGTGCTCGAAATGAAGAGGAATAAAACCAAACTAATTATTTTTCATTCATACCGCACCTCGTGATTAAATTATTTACGAGCACCTCAATTATTCACGAGTATAACGTCAATCAAATACAACTGTTTTAGTGCTATTTATTTCCAAAAATAATTTGGTTGTTCTTTTTAAACTTATATTAATTACTGTATTATTGGTTCTTATACAGCATATTATACAGCATTTTATACACATATATACACTTTACAGTTCTGCTGCGTCAATGGGATTAGATTTTGGACGTATATAGACGCAGTATCACAACTCCTTAGTAAATATTGAGCATTAATATTATTTTGGTTTTTGAAGTTCTGGGATTAGAGTTCTGGGTCTGTGTTTCCTGAAAAATACATATTTCCATATAGTTTTTTACTTTCAGACTCTGTGTAACGTTTTTTTAAAGTTTGAGTGGAGTTAGTATTAATGCCATATTAGTGAGCAATATACATTTTGTAGTACAACGTTCGACCAATAGACAGGCCCGTGTATATAGTTTGGTGTATATCTTCAACATCTTTGAAAGGATAATGCGTATTTAAGCTTGTCACGCTGTTTTTACAATGACTAATGTTACTTTAGAACCTTTAACGGGAAATAAGTGTTGACTTTTGATGGAAACTTCTGACTATGTCAAGTGAAACCAGAACCCCATAGTACGCAATAGTTGCATTATATATATATAATTATGTGACATTTATTCCTATATGTATTCTTTAACATACTTTCAAACATTAATGTAGGGAGCAAAACTTTACTAAACAATAAATACAATAGTGCGGTATTGTATTACAAAAATCAAAAGTAAATTTGTATGTTTTTATAGTATTAGCACATTTTGATATTTCCACGTTAGCTTAGCATTTAGTGATTACCATTTGAAGTTGTTTAAAATTTAGGTTATAATTAATTATAATGGCAACAAGAATTTAAGAACGCAAAATTACCAGAAAACCTTTGGTATAGCCTCTACGTTACATAAATTTATTCATATTAATCGAAATTAATTTAAGAAAGGAATGTTTTATTTTATTTTTACTTTGAGCTAAATTTTTCCGTCTTCGCTAACTTTTTGGGTCCTAGAAATTTTAAATGGCGCCTCCCTTTTGACTCTAAACCAATATTAAATGCAAAAACGACCGTCATAAAATTTATTCGATGTTGATTATTTATATCCATATATACTTTTAATATATTTCACTTATTTAACAACATAATCCTCAATGGGTCCGAGATAATCATTGGCAACAAGTAGGTCTGGAACTATATAAACAGGTATGGAACATTGAAGGAAAAATTAGTAAAATTATTTAGTTCATTTTAAAAACGTGTTAAATTTTTATTTACTACTTTTCAGTCATGTACAATCCAGCTTAATACAAAGCAGAAATTTTGCAATATAAATTAACAACAACGGAGCGAGATAAACATATTTCACAATATGAACAGACTTTTTCGTCTGTTTGTATTTATTACAAAATAAGTTTGACCAATTGAGTTAAAACATAATTTCTCTTAAACTAATTAACAAAATTTAATAATTATGACAACAAAATATATATGTTGTGAAAATTTCATCAAGATACAATAAAATTTAATTACTTTACAACGAAAAAACCAATTTCTTCAAAACAACATTGAAATAAATTTTAAGAAGTAAGTAACCTAAACTTTTTGTGAACTTTATTGAAATGCGACGATACGCCTTTATTAAATCATTTGTATCTCGAAAACCACCGAACGGATATGAAATATCAAAACATTTTTTAATTCACAATTAAATTTTCTATAAACTATCAAAGCTAGACTTCTATAACTATCTTATCTAGACTAATAATAATTAAACAATTTACAACCATTTACCGCTAAGGGTCTGGTTGAAAATAGTGTCAAATTAAAACTTGTATAGGCCTAGTCTATTTATTTATAGATTTTGTTCCAATTTTCAGGAAATGTTCTATATGACAATATAAAAATCATACAAAAATTTGAAAATGATATATATATATATATATATATATATATATATTTATATAATGTTTTGATTTATGAACGTTTATAGCAAAATTGTAAACGATTTCTAAATACTGCTATTTCTATTGGTTTATTACATACGTTTATTAATCGCTGTAGTTAAATTCTGATATACCAATTTATAGACAATGTAATTGTGAATTCAATTTTCTTTAGATGATTAACATCTGTTCAACGGTTCTCGAAATAAACACAATTTAGTAAACCAGCGTACTATGTTTTGATTTTCGTACAGAGAGTATAAAAATTGAGTACGCGTCAGTACAAAAACGCTTATATATCGAAAACTAATTATCGGAAGTTATTTTTTAAAACGGATTCGGATTCCTCATAAAATTTACTATATTTATGTTTTTATGTACGGACAATTATAGTTTAACTTTTTGAAAGAATTTACGCCAATGTATAGGCTATTTAAAAGGAATTATATACAATTCATCGCAGTTTTTTAAAAATTAACCTAACAACAAGTAGCCTACTCATAAAGATTTTATAGATAATTTTATTGTGAATTCAAATATTTTTTCAAAACAAAAATCCATCAAACGGTTAAAAATATATATCAATTTTTGTTGAGCACGTTACGGAATACCCGAACATTTACACGACTGATAGGTCTAAATTTCATTGTATGATTACGTAGCCTTTGTTCATAATATATATGTGTAAATAATGAAATTATTATTACCAGGTATGATCAGTGATTATAACTTCATGTTTCTAGTAATAACTTTAAAAATTGTAAAAGAAAATATACCAAGAATTTAATTTAATTCTTAGAAAATGTGGACAAATATATTCAATAATTGACGATTTATTTTATTTGTTAGTCAAGAACATTTAGTGTGTTAAAGAATAGTTGCAAATCGACCAAATAATATATATTTTTTTAATTCGGGAATATTTTTGTGGCTGATATTTGAGTGAATTGGCGCTTGCTTTGTCGTTGGCACGCCGTAACCGTGTACCGTGGGAATTGACACCAAACTTTTGTCGCACTTCACACACACACAATGTTTAATATTTAGATAATGAAACCACTGGTGATTTTGAAAGTTTAATTTAAAAAGTAATATCGTCTCGAAACGTAGAGTAGTAGTTCACGAGCATTCTTCACTTGTGTACCGAATTTCAAGTCAATATTATCAATATTTTTAAAATAGATCTAATTACTGCTTGAATTGTTGCACTAACGACGGTATTATCCGAACGTGTAACAGTTCTATTTTAGAAAATATCCATGGTAACATCTGAAAAATAGGTATACACATTTATTGGTAAGTGTATTATTAGTGTAACGAGTTTTGACATAACATAGAGAAAATATTATACAATAAAGTCAGTAACGCGCACTAAATATACCCCCGGTAGGCCCTACTGAAAATATAAATGTTTCATCCGGTTCAATTAAAAACATATTTAAGATATGACTTGAAACTCGGTACATATGCAGAATGTAAAACATGCAGAGAAACTTGTATTTCAAGGTTGTAGAAAATATCTAAACATTTTAGGTTAACTAGTATATGTTATATTAGAAAACCAAAACTGAAGTCGATACCTTGAAAATTGTTGAAATTGGAGCCTATAAATCCATGCAGTTTCGTAATACCCACCGCAAATTTACAAATTTCTCGAAATCGGCTCAAATGATATTGATGAAATTTTTCTCAAGAGTCCAAAACATAACGTATTTGGTCATCATCTACAAAAATCCCGTTTCAAGTGTTATTGGAAATCGTTAATCGGTATCGGTTATGGGAAATAACGAAAAACAATCGTTATCGTGTTTGTCATTATGTATTTTTTTTTTGGGTTATTTAAAAAATAGTATAGTTTCTTTGAGGTATTAAAAGCAACGGTTACATTCTCTTTAGCCAGTCTATGTTTTGGAGTATGACTCGATGCTGATCCATATTCTGTGGAGACGTAAGTTTGCTTTTTCTTTTTAATAATGGGTTTCTTATTTGTATGTTACCTGATGAGTTGGTCGATATCTGAGCTCTTGTACCAATTGTATACTGCGATGGGTTTAATTATGTTTACTTCCTGCCCATACTTCTCTTTGTCTAGAGGTACTGAGATTAGCCTGTTAACGAAACTATTGTAAGCTGCCATTTTTATATTACATGGATGATGGGAAGAAGCGTGTATAGTCTGGTTTGTTGATGTAGGTTTTCTATAGATGTTGAACTTAACACTATTGTTTATTTTTGAAATTGATAGGTCTAAAAAGATTAAATTGTTATTTGTTTCCACTTCAACCGTGAATTGGAGTTTTGGATGCGTTGTGTTTACGAAGTTAATCAGAGTTTTTAATTATCTATTGTTGCCATCGAAAAGTACTATAGTATCGTCTACATAATATCTGAAGACTATTTTTGGCCTATTTCGATTCATTTCAGAACAGAGATATTTGTTTTAGATTTGTCCTTCCAGCAGAATTTTGTCCTTCCTTTCTTCCATAGACAGACGAATCGCGCAACACTAAGTTACGTTTTTGTGGGAACTATATTTTATAACTATAGTATAAAGTAGAACCTTGACCTTTTAAAATTTGTTTTAAAATTTTCAATAATATCCATGATTACTTTTATTTTTCAAATTTACCAGTCACTTACGCTCTTTGTATTAAAAGAGACGTTCACATAATTAATGTAATTACCATTTGTTAATATGAAATGTATAAGACATAAACTTAGGGATATTTTGTTAAGATCTTGTAAGGTAAAAACTTTTGTCATACATGATAACACATTATCAGGAGGTGAGTGACCTTCAAACCAGTTTATATCTTGACTAATAGCTCCTTATCTCTTGTTTAACCTTGAATGTTCGAGTTGTCCTTTATGAATCAAATGCAATATTCATATTTCAATTAAAAATAAAATTGTTTTTAAATAGACTCCACCTGTACAAATACCTATACAAACCATTACCGTTGACATTAAACTAAACTTCTTTCTGTCCGCCCGTCGACCTAATAAAACTCCTATCAACATATTAACTTAACTTAACTTTTCATCTGTCCATCGTCCTGAATATTTAAAAAAAATTACCAAGTTACTAAATCCTTCCTTCATAAACCATACTTACCCATCTAACTATCAATAAAGTATTACCCACCAATTGCGTAACACGAATTACCTTTAAATTTATCATATTTACAACAAACTACAATATTTCTCCCTTTATTAATTAAATATGTTATCAAGTTGCAAAGACACGTCCATAAGGAAGAACATATTTGGTGCAGTCAGCTGTTCGAGAGATAAGTCTACTGACTCACAACTATGTCAAGGATACGTCAGTCGTATCGTATCCCTGCTTTGATGTCTGTGTTCAGATGAAGAGCGCTGAAAAAACAGTTTTTTTTAGCTGTATACGACACAGGTCTGCATTGCGGTCGGCGTTTTGTACATATCATAGGACCGCTACTTATTTTTTTTATCAAACTCTTAAGAAGTTTATTTAGATATTTACATGATCAGACCTTACTAATTTTACCGCCACTAAATGCGTGATACAATTATGATTATTTATTAAAAGTAATATTAGATCCAATACACATATTTTAGTCTATTATATACTAAAAACTGTATAATTATAAACAAACATTACTTTCCAACATATCAAAGTACATAATTTATGTGTAAACAACGATTTGTGACAATTTAACAAATCCGTTTCGGTTTTTATGGCTCTATAAAAATAATTTCAATATTTTAAAATAATTATTAGTTAAATTTAAAATGTTTTATTAAATGTGCTATTTTTACTTCTTTCAACTGGAACCACTGGTTATTTTTGAGAGTTTAATTTAAAATATTGGACTTTTATATTTAAATAATAATTATATTTTGTTGTGTCTCTGAGGCACACATTTTGTTGTGACACACGTAGACACATATTGTTGAGAATTGGGAATTACTGAACCGTTTTTGATCAAACGTAGCCTAAAACCTACTCAAATGTCACACCTACATGTGGAATAAAACTACATGATAATCCAATCCGTGGTTCTCGAGTTATAAATGGATAGGCAGAGAGAAAGAGAGAGAGAGAGAGAGAGAGAGAGAGAGAGAGAGAGAGAGAGAGAGAGAGAGAGAGAGAGAGAGAGAGAGATGTATTTTTGCATAGAGAGATTATATTGGTTTTATGGTTATTTAATTAATTGAAAAAAATACAGCAGCCATATCATAAGTACCAAAAAGGTATAAAAAAATATAGAGTCAGGATTCGATATTGAAAAAATATTAATCCGAGTTTCAATACATAGTTCAAGAAAAATAATATTACTAGTCCCACTTGAAAATTAATATCAACTACGGAAGTTCATTTAAAGGGTCACGGAAGTAAAAAACCTGACAGGCGGAAACACATACTCTCTCTCTCTCTGTCTCTCTCGCTCGCTCTTGTCTGGATGTAGACTGTAAACTGAAAGTTTATAGTTGAGTAATTCATCAACGACCAACAAAATATTTAGCCCTGCTTCAAGGTTAAAGTATGGCCCCAGAGTTCACTATCTGCCAAACTCAACTATGAGGTCTTCATGTAAATTATGTCTGCTATTCATTTTATGATGTAATTTCTCCAGTTTTGCTATTTAGAACACAAAATTATAATGTAAATAAGCACACAAAAATACTTTATTTATGAGATTTGTGCGTTCTATCCATTTCTGATAAAATTCCACCTGCCAATTTGCAATTTCAAATCACGACTAAATATATGATAAATTGTGATTTATATATATTTTATTATATTTAAATAAAATGAAAGTAGTTATATCATGGAGAAATGTACACAGAATATTTATTTATGGATAGAATACATTTTGAGAAAATTTCATTAATAAATATTCGAATTATAAGCGTAAACCTACTCTGAAGAACAATTTACAATCACACGTAAATGATTTATGACCAAAAAACATACTTAAAACACTTAGATGGCATTGACATAAGTGCTTGTCCATTACATGTAATATCAGCTCGATCATGCGACTTATAAACATTTTCAACAAAGTACATTTCATGACGCAGGTTATTTTTAAACATAATGCAATTTTATGTTAGTGTTAATTTTTTTTAAAACTGTAAAAATGTTTTATTCAGATGAATATATAAAATTAATTCGTACTTAAACATTACTGTAAATCCTTACCGTTAGTAAATAATGTATTTTTTGCGTGAAAATATTAAGTTGGCGTCTTGACCCGGATCCTCGATCTGCGATGTACCATAACATGCTACGTTCAGAAGCTGTTACTTCTGTTAAAGTAAATAATTTATTTAGAATAGTGTATAAATTTTATTTTGGATGGAGAAGCGATGGGGAAATGGCCCCAGTTAAGATACCTTTTATAATTAATAAAGATGAGTACGTTTACTAATTTTGGGCCCTTTTTTTAGAGTTCCCTAAAAACTTAAGTGGGTAATTTCGACCTTTGTATATTGTCTGTTGTGTTAACCCCAATTGCATGCCAAATATCTGGTTAGCGGTAGGCTATAGTGAGACAAACGAGTCGAACAAATAAATTACTTTTTCCTTTTCCGTTTTAATTTTAATATATTGAGATTCAAACAAAATATGAATATAATATTTTTAAATTGGTCAAATAAATTATTAACTTCCCTTTTCTAAACAGACATTATAAAAATACCTAACATGAGGTTGTATATTTACTCCTTACAATGTATTCTGTTTGTGCATACTGCATTAACAAAGTGATTGTTAGCAAATCTTGTGCAATGGAGGTAGTTGGTCTTGAGGTAATTTACTACTTAAATAAATTTTTTTTCTTATTAATTTTTTTTTAAATCGCGCTTCTGATTAGTCCCAATCGTAATAATTATTATTACACACAATTGCTCTTTTCTATTCCCTTCATGTTTGATAAGTAAATTTGAAAAATTATGAGTCTTGATTTTATACATAATGTTACACAATTAATTAACACTATATAAATGAAAAAGAACACAGTTTCATAAAAAACCGTTTAATACACGCGTTTCGATGACCATAGTTGTCATCATCAGTGACGATTACAGTAATTGAAAACTCATAATTAATTGTATATACTTGTCTTAGTATAATAATTGTCTTAGTTTATTATACTCGAAAGCGTTTGCGTATTAAACTAGTTTATGAGGAACTGTGTTCTGTTTTCATTTATATAGTGATTATTTCTCATAAGTCCAGTTCAAGTTAAGCAATTGACGACTATACGCTAACGTCGTGTTTATAATGGTCTTATGGTTTTCGCTTTAGCCTTTTATAGGCCAACATTTTGTATCGCAAATATGTTTTACTTCGGAAAATAATTGTTTGACAGATTATACAAAATAGTAAGACTTTTTAGTCGAGAGTAATGTTTTCTAACTGCAACCAATAACCAGCTAACACAACTACTGTATTAGGAAAGTAAACTCAACTACAGTATTAGGAGAGTAAATAAACCAGATAATCTTTGAATAAATTAGAACTAAAAACGAATATGTCTGCTTTGCTTTAGGTTTAGGCCTACTAAATTTATTTTTAAAACGCACAAAACATTAATAAAAAAGCCTGCAATATTAGGACTAATAATTGTGTGAAAGCTTCAGTAATTTACAGAACAATCATAGGCATAGCAACGAATTTACTTTAAAACATTGTTTTAACTTGGAAAGTGGCAAGTGAATACGCCTTGCAGCATCGAATCGAATCGAATCCGAATCCGTCTCGGGGTTCGATTCGGATTCGATAGTCGAATCCGTAATGCAAAAAATATTCGGATTCTTATTCAAAAACGAATCCGCTAATCCAGATTCGGTTCGAAAAATCGAATAGTGACCGAAAAGATTCGAACATTTTTCAAAGACAAAACAGTTTAAATGTTTCTTATTTTACAATTCATGTATTAAAATGCCTTACGCAACGCTGGAAGTAGACGTTAAAACTCTACGCGAGCATCCGAACAAATAACATCCCGTCGTCTATGATGGGGGGGGGGGCGGTGTCAGTGTTGACCTTAACCAAGTCAGTTGAACAGCAGTGTATATGCAAAGATTTTAGTTTGCCGTCTCTAATTTGTAACGCCTTTTGATTGACTTTGAATGTAGGAGGAAAATGTGAAATTTGGCAGAAATGTTTGTTATACATTTAAAAAGCCACCAGTATGCATCAAATTAGTTATATTTCACTCATATTTTCTTTACTAAACGTTAAAGTTTTATCAATTATTAATGTGAGAAGAAAAAAAACATGAAAAAGTTAGTAAGCGAGGAAAATTTTTATTTTTTGGTCATCGTCATAATTTATGCGGCAAATTTGTAGATAAATAGTTGAACCTCAAATTTTAACTTCATGGATGTGTTTTTCCTTAAATAATTAATTGTTTATAGTAATATGAAAAACTTTTACTCGCATTATTTTTTGTCTGTCACGTCCGGTGGTTTGTTTACTGCTTCTTTGTTTTCCCTCTAACAAAACTGCACACACGCGACCCATGTGTTTTTGTTAAATGCTACCGGATGGTAATGCTACCGGATATAGGCATATATCATTTTCTTTTCGCCGGTGAGAATGGATGTGTAAACTTTTATCATAAGTAGGCCTACTTTTCCTGTTTCCCACAACTATTTTGTTTTTGTTAATTTCTAACATTACCTATTATAACAATTTATATCTGTAAATTTTATTTTATGTATATGAGTTATGTTATATTTATTGCGTACCTATTATTAAAGATATTTTATGTATGCACGTAAACCTGACCCGGTTTTATTTAAAGTAACTATTGAAATATGGTTCAGTGTGCAAATTAATGTCAATAAATTGTTACTAAGCATTCTTGCTTCATTTATAATAATATAGATTTATATTCCTTTGTAAAACACTGAGTACCGTTATTTAAAGCATGGTATCCCTCGATCTCCAAAGGAATTGGTTTCCTCTGGGAGAATTTGATGTGATAAATGTAGTTGTATAATGTAATAAAATGGCCGGTAAAGAAACAAATGACATGAAACAGTTACTCAATGTTAAAAATGTAAACTAAAACTAAAAAAATGCAAGATTTTAGCTCTAAACTCCTCAAGTCATCACCTATTATAAACAGATTATTCTTCTTTCCATACTAATCTTGAATAGAATATTATTGATAAACTATAGTAGATGCTCCTAAATAATTTTTTGATTACCACTTTTAGCACCACTTGTTTTAAACCTGGATACAAATAACAAATATTTTCAGAGCCATCATAAATTAGCAGCTAATTTTGTTAATGATTGTCTTTGTAATGAAAGTTAACTGACATTAACTGTATCTATTTGATATTTTTGAGATGAATCAAATTAAAAACCATATAGTGACTATGAAAATTCTGATTGTGTTTATAATTCAGGTGAGATAAATTTAAATATTGTTGAAGGCCTAAGCTATTTTAAGTTTTATGATTGAGGACATAAAAATTCAGTCATATAAAAGCTGATTTCATACATCATCTGTATGATCTTTTGTTTTGTTTAGCAAAATGTAATAGATCTTTGAGTAAAATTTTGAATTTAGGCTATGCACATTTAGCATGCTGAAAATTCCTAACGGCATAGAGTCAGTTAGATATGTGATTTGTAGGCTTAATTAGTTTCTTCTAAAGAATGAGGTGAACAATAAAAATTAAAAAAATATACATGTTGTAAAGATGTTTGACTTCGTACGTGTATACACTAAGACGTACACACATATACAATTTTTTTTAACACTGCTCAAAATGTATCCACTACGTCGATAAATAATTTTCATTTCAAAAACGATTTTAGAATAATTATTTTTGTTTAATTAGAAAGATTTTATAATATACGTAATTATTTTTAAAAAATTAACTACGACCTCGGTTGTCTGTTATTAAACATACGAGTGCTTAAGTACCTCGGTATCGTGTTAGAAACAGGTAGGAAAAATGACCTCGGTTGTCAGTTATTTAACATATGAGTGTGTTAGGACCTCGCTTTCGTGTTACAAACAGGTAGGTAAAAAGACCTCGGTTGTCCGTTATTAAACATACGAGTGCGTAAGGACCTCACTTTCGTGTTAGAAACAGGTAGGCAGCGAGACCTCGGTTGCCCGCTATTGAACATATGAGTGTGTTAGGACCTCGCTTTCGTGTTACAAACAGGTAGGTAAAAAGACCTCGGTTGTCCGTTATTAAACATACGAGTGCGTAAGGACCTCACTTTCGTGTTAGAAACAGGTAGGCAGCGAGACCTCGGTTGTCCGCTATGGAACATATGAGTGTGTTAGGTCCTCGCTTTCGTGCAGTATGCTGGAGTTTTTAAAATTTGGCCAAATTTGTAAAAAAAAATTGCATCTATTTCCTTTAATTATAAGGAATACATATATGTGCTTATTTTCGGTAGTCATCAATGTTAAATTGCCTAAAAAAAATTAAAACGTAAAAAGTCCTCCCTTGACCGTACAGAGTTGGTAGGTCCTCGCTTTTATGTTATTTAACAAGTGATAGAAGAGAGAGGTCCTCATACAAACAGGGGTGTGTGTGTGTGTGTTTACATTTTTAGTTTATATCTTAAATGAAACAAGCTTAGTTCAAAATATATGAAATGTTTTTCGATATATTAAAACAATATTTTTAAAGCTGATAAAAAGGCTATTTTAACCTATAATAAATTTATGGGGAAAACATTAGAATGATTTAAAATGGTTTAATACTCTTAAATGAATGAAGACACAACTTTCCAAAAAAAACAAACATTAAAACACTTAATTACGTCCTCATTCTCAGCTGATAGTTGTACACATACACAACGAATAGTGGATGTTTAGTAATTGTAAAATCATATTTATTCGTGTTGCACAAATAATATTATTTTTCTGTGAATAGTGTTTTCATTCATTTGGTTATTGTAGTTTCACCAAATGTTTAGATCATTACAGTATTGACGTGTTAATATGCAAGATGTTTCTGGTAAGATGTTGACTAGTGCAAAGTTTTAGGTACGTTTATTTCAAAACACAAGCGTTATAATAAATTAAAAGGCGTTATTAAATTACTAGCTATATCTTAAAACAGCACAAAATGTTTCTCATTTTTTAAAAGGAGACAATTTCACTTGAGCAGTATACGAAGTGTATGGTTAGTTTTGTGGTCGACGAAAATTTCTTTCTCTGTTTTTTGACGGATTTATATAATTTCATGATTTCAGGAAACTAAAAAGTTTTCCACACACCGTCCGTCCGTCTGTACGAAAGCACGGTAGCAGTTAAAAAATAAAGATAGAAACATACAATAGTGTGCACATAATGAAATTCAGAAAAAAAAACAATAATTAAAATAGATAAAAATGCGATTGTGTTCACGTATTACGTGTTGTTATTCAACTTATACTAAATTCAATAAAAATTTGCGTATTCTATTCTACATCAAATGATACCAACCTTACTTTTTTACGTTGACAAATCGCAAAGTTATTGTCACAAAGTTTATCTCAAACCCTAACCTCCAAATACATATAATATTCGTATCGGCAGGGCCGAGTAACCAATACGAGCGTTTCAAATAGAGCCTCCTTAAATCCTTGTGTTGCTTCGAGGCCAGTTAGGGCTAAGACACTGTCAAGGACGAAGCGATTGGACATTTTTTATTAGGGACACGTTTACCAGGCCCATTAGGCAGTAGTTGATGTAAGAATGTAGTAATATACAGAAATATAAAGTTCAGAAAACCTACCCTACTGGATAAAACTTCTTGATCCATCAATACTATTTAACATTTCCTACAAAAACAAAGCAACCTTTTTTTGAGAATTATATTAAGAGGATCTGTTTATATTACATTTTATGATATATCGGGGTAAGTACTATAATGTAGACATCAAATTTCAGTGTATTAAAATAATAGGTGTAAATAAATCAGAGAATATTTTTATATTTTTAAATTCTGGTAAAATCAAATGCTACTACAAAAGTATTTATTTTACCTGAATATCCAGATCCGCTAATCCTGGAATAGGGAAGATTTTCATAGCAGGTCTCTCCCTAGGGGTGAACCTGTAGAACTCGTGCCTTCCTTTATACCATTTAACCGAGTACAGCTTATCTCCTTCTAAGTCGAAGTCACAACACAATATGGCGGTCTCCCCTCTACGTACTGCTTCAGGGACCCTTGCGCGAACGTTTCTAAGCCCATTCACAAAGCTCACTGAAAGTAAAGATTAGAGTATTTCACAAAAGTTACTTCTTATTTTGTAATGTTTTTATCTCTTTTATCTCAAGTAAGTCTTATTCTTTCTGTGTATCCAATACACTCACATTTAATCATTTATTTAAATGTATAGGGTGAATCAAAATTGCACTGCAATATTTCGGAGGCGATTAAAGAGCTTAAAATCCTTTGAATCATGCTAAACTTGGGTGTTGTAGACAAAATGTAATGTTTTAGTTTTTGTCGATATCTGTGTTATCCTTTAATCTACCTTATAAATATAACGTATTCAGATTTTTCATCAAAACAGTAAAATATTTTTTAAAGTTCTTGGGATATTCGATATTACCAATTTTAAATATCCGGCTTTTAAAAAAAATCTACAAAACAAAATCTTGGTATTCTAGTATATTTGTAAAAGCGTATTACCAATATCACTCAATATCTAATTTAATTACAATGATATAAATTTTTTTTTTTAACACAAAATGGTAAACAAACGGAAAACGTACGGTTATGTAACTTAATTCCTTAAATAAACTTCAAAATCAGTTTCCAAAATATTGCAGTGCAATTTAGCAACACCCTGTGTATAATCTTTGTAATGTATCACTACCTTTTATTAAAACTTAAATAGTGAATTCAACAATTTAAAAACTCTTTTTCACATATTCGTAGTAGCCCATAACGGTCGTTATGTGGTTAATAAAAAACCAACTGTGCCATAATTTTCGCGGGAATATACATTTTGAGGACTTCCCCTTCCCAAATTGATTTTTGAAGTTTTGTATATATGTTTGTAATGTTGTACAGCCCAAAAGTGTGAATAACTTTTGACCTAACAATATATAACAGAAATATTTTTATAATACATATAAATTTTACATTTTTTCGATAGATCAAAATTTGATGGTTGAGCTATAAATAAAAAATAATAAAAGAATCCGATTTTCTCAAGTAACACCACATATTTTCGTAAAATATGTAGCTAAGGGTAAAAATAATAACCCAAATCTTTGTGTCTATGTAGTCACAAGTAAAAGTCAATTGTATTTTTGAAACAATTTCTGTAAGATGAAAAAACCTTGTCAAGAGTCACTTAAATCAATATTAAGAAAAGATTATGGTGTAAGAGTGAGCTTAAAGTTCCCTTAAAATTATATATATATATATATATATATATATATATATATATATATATATAATGTATAATATTATGTATTATAAATATATAATATATATTATAATATATATATATATATATATATATATATATATATATTAAACATTACACATTATATATAACACATTAGTTTATAGTTGTTTAATATTTCAACATTTTCATATAAGCCTAGAGTGTAATGTCATAAAATATGGGTGGTAAAAATATTGATAACATGTTTTTTGGGGTTACGATCTTTTTGAGGTCTCCTTAGTTCAAAAAATGGTTTTGGAATCATTTATTCTGTTGTCTAAGTGCTCTACAGTTCAAATATATGTGGGGGTTTAAAAAATAATAAATACTTTTAAATATTTCGCTATATCTCGGCTTCCATGATTTTAATCAAGTGTACCAAGCAAAACGTATTCTTTCCAAAATGCCTGTTCTTGAGTTATTGCTAAAAAAATCCAAAAAATTCACCGGAGCTGTTATAAAATACGTAATTTATCAAAATAGCTTCAACCGATGAAAAATTTATATATTTAAATTTATTTGACAAAATAGCTTCAAAATTTTAAAAGACAATATTTATCTCACAACTCATCTTGCAGTAAATTGAAATTGTTTTCAAGATGGTGGACAGAAATTTCAATAATCCCTTGAATTGCATTTTCCAGCTGTTCTTGTTTATATCGTCAATGGACACTTAGTTTTAAAATCTAGTATTAAGCTGTTTCCAAATTTTTCTAACAAAATGTAGTTGAATTAATAGAGATTATAGTTGAGAAATATTAACGATTTAATAAATACATAAATAATGACAACTGTTTTAGTGGTTGCAAAAATCGGTTATTCGTAAATATCATAATATATTATAATAAACAACAATTACTATCTACCTGATATATTAAGCAACAACCATAATAAAACTCCCAAGGTCATTGTTGTACAGTTGAAGCAGAGCTTCATTTTATTCTTTCATCGTGTAACGCCGCTTCCTCTTCACATTTCCCAGAAATCTACAATTCGAAGCATCGTATTGTGAATGGTAATTGCAAAGTCATAGAGTTTGAAATCTCGAAGATTGCACCGCTACTGCTCGTCTTCATTTTTTCTCTTTTATTTCTCTGAAAGAAATATCGCTGTAAATAAATATCAATTATATAAAGAAAGAACATTGAAATGTTCATATAGTACAATGCAAGGAAAACTAGTTCAGTTCTAAAGTTATTGCTAGAATAAAATTCATTTTATTTCTATATTATGTTCCCTTTAGAAAAATTATTATATTGCAAATTGAAAAATTGAAATATAACTGAGCATACATTATTTACAATTCCTTCTTTGACATAAATACGCCTCATGTTTAGAGTGCAACGTCAGTTAGTTAAGAACAATTTTACGTTATGTAATTACCCTGGGTGTATAATAATGCTATGATATGTTTTATACTAGAATTATATTTAACATACATTCTTACAGTATGGCTTATAGATTTTTTTCAAAATGATCGGTTACTGATTTTTACTGAGTGTAAAAAAGTTACGAGATGGTTAATTAACTATTACGCTAGAAAAATTAAAGGTGAAATTTTATTAATTATGTTGGTGTAAAATACTATTTTTTGGTAATATAAGGTAAATTCACTTCCATCCCAAAATGGATTTCTTGGGGAGTAACTCAATTTTAAAATGCAAAGTCTCACAGACTAATGCCTAATTTTAAAAGTCTTGTTAATAGAAAATAACTACTTAAATGAAATACCACTATTTTACTTCAATTCAAAATTGTAGTCAATAAAATATACAAAAAAAAAATAAAATAAAAATTCAGAATATAATCTAAGGGAAATAACTTGTTGTGAACATCTTTACAGCAAAAACTATACTCTTTTATATGAAAGTTTGATGAGAATATTACGTTATAATTAAATATTAATTTTAACCTCAAAAGTTATGTTTTTTATGTTTTAAGTGACAGTAAAAACACCGATCCATCACCCTAAAAATCACACACTTTCTATAAGAAGCACTGGCATTAAACTGGTTGTACTAAACATATTTGGTCTATTCATGTTTTCAGTGTTAAAAATCAATTTTATAAAGTCCCTTGTCATAGTTTTGAAAGTAACAGTACAGTTTTTACTTCAATAATTATATTTTATTATTATTTTTCTTGGATTAGATTTGGAGATAAATAGTTTTTTTTTTTTTTTTTTTTAATAAATATTTGAGCGAACACAATTTTTGATTGGAATAAGATAGCAAACTCTAGTTATTTTCTTAACATTCCGGAATTTGTTTTTAAACAATTTAATAACGACGAACATATACTAAACTTCCTACTTGTAATAAAATATAAAATATGATGTTCCTTTTTGAATTATCTGTAAAGCAAGGTGTAATATATAACTTTTGGAAAATATTTATATTTGAAAAACTCTTAAATAATAAAAAATGTAAACACCAACAAAGTACTAAACCAGGAAGTTCTGTTTTATTTTTTCGCCAGGTCTTTCGTAAGAGAAATAAAAAAAAAAAACTGAAATTTTAATATTTATTTGATGTTATATCTTGTGTGACGTCTTGTTATACAGTGTGAGTCAAAAGTATGGATACACCCTGTTAAATTTTAAATGGATAAAGATAGAAAAATGAAACTCAGAACACCTTTCTAGGAAATAAAAGTGAACTTTTTAGCCACTATTACAACTTTGCCCATTTCCCCAAAATGGGATTTTTGGAGGGCAGCTCAAAATTTTTAAATATAAAGACCCATTAAGTGACACCTCATTTTAATGTCCTTGATTAAAGAAGAAGAAACTAGAGCTTTCTATCTCAACCCAGTATAAAATGGCAGCTCATTGGTTGTCTATTGGGGTTATTTACCACCTGAATGTGGATGTTCATATTTTGCCTCAATGAAGTTTTACTTAATTTCAATGAGCTGCCATTTTGTATTGGGTTGAGATAGAAAGCTCTGGTTTCCACTGTTCTTCTTCTTTAATCAAGGACTTTAAAATGAGGCATCACTTAATGGGTCTTTATATTTAAAAAAATTGAGCTGCCCCCCATAAATTCCATTTTGGGGAAATGGGCAAAGTTGTAATAGTGACTAAAAAGTTCACTTTTATTTCCTAGAAAGGTGTTCTGAGTTTCATTTTTCTATCTTTATCCATTTATAATTTAACAGGGTGTATCCATACTTTTGACTCACACTATATATTTCAAATCTTTGGTCACCTACGCCAATGACTTGAAACCGTGAAGTGATTGTTTTGAATTGACGCCATTTTAAACCGAAAAATAAAAACTTGAGGATTTATTGTTTGACAACATTGTATTCGTACATATTATAATTAGATTCACACAGCACGTACATGTTTATTTAACGCCCAATGGTAACACGGGAGATGTTCAATATACGTTTAATAATAGGATGTGGAAATTGTTATTCGACACCTTTATACAATTATATGTGTGGACTAATGCATGATATATATTTAAATAAAATTTAATGTAAATATTGTATATGTTTGATAAATGTTACGATTTTATGATCAATGAAGTTTGTTTAATTATTTACAGAACCTTTATTACGTTTTTATTAAATGTTTACATAACACTGTAATTTATAAATATTCATGGATATTAAATTGTATAGCTTATAAAACTCGGCAGTTATTTAACATTTCGATACTTTATAAACAATTATTTAATATTTAATCACTAGAATATAATCAGTTATTTTATTTTGAGTTACATTTTAAAAATATTATTACATAGTTAGATATATAATCTCAAAACATTGAACAATTGTAATAATTATATAATAGTTAATGTTATCTATTCTACAAATACACAAAATAAAGACAATTGTACTACTTGTTTCGAAAGTCATAATTTAATATTTTCAGATGTTATAATCTTTAAAAGATATCAGCCTGGTTTTCATAAAAAAAAGTTTTATGTATTGAATAATACAGGAACTCTCACGATCTTGTATCAGGACCTCCTTGAAAACAGGATCTCTCAAAAATAAGTTTTTAATCAACCGCGTTTAAACGACAAAGTCGCCATCCTCAGTGATACATGAGCTACCTGTATAATAACTAAACTATAACTGTGTATCACTGAGGATGGCGACTTTGTCGTTGAAACGCTTTTGATTAAGTAAACGTAATTTTTGTGAGATCTTGTGTACGAGTTTTTTCTATCTAATATTATCTCAGAAGTCAAGCTCAATATTTATTTATTAAAGTTTAATGGTTTAATAACAACACAGATTAAAAAAAAAAATGAGACTAGTATATTAATCCCCAAATATTTTACTAAACTCTGGTAGATATGTTTTTACACCATTAACACAAAAAAAGCAAACCTACAGACGAAATGCTAAATGGATTAGTTATAACAGTGGTTTTAATAGTTCGGGAACCATATTTCTTGAGACCATAATGGAGAAGTGGAACATATGTCTGTACTGTTATGATACAAGCTTATGTAAAGTTAATTAAGGTATACTTTACAAAAAGAATTAGGACTGTGATAAATAGATTAGTAATTATATGTACAATTAGTCACAATAACTTTATCACAAAGAAATTCCTAAACTTAATACTGTTACCGTCAAATAACGCCCTTATCTTTCTATTATTGATTGTGTGTGTGTGAGTACGGGACAATCTAGAGGGAACTTTTTTGTTTTTGTATTAAGAAATTAATTTAGTTTAGTTTTATAAGGGAGCAAAATATTATAAAAATTTCAAGTTTCTGTTAAACCAGTAGAGGGTTTTATTTGAGTAAAGTTAAGTTTAAAAAAATCCTTCCTTTTTCCCGTTTTTGAAATTTATGTAAATTTAATAATAATTTATGTAATATTTAAACAGATCATTGTATTTGACTGAATTAGGTTTATAAATGAGATGACCAAGGTTTATAAGTACTAATTATCTCAGATCAATACTTAACTTGCAATTCGTTATATTGTTTTAAATTATTGTTCTTCATAAAAATAACCTAGTTTGAATTAAATCTTGAGAGAATTTTCTTTTATAACGATTCCAATGTTTTGAGGCTTTACTGTTAATTCTCCAATAACTTTGGTTTTTGGTTTAAATTTGTAACGTAGTAGAAAAGTTTAATCAAAATTGCTACAACCGATTTTGAGAAAAAAGACATTTTGAGTTTTGGAGTAATAGCAGGTGTTCCAAGTTTTTAATTACGGAACAAATATTTCAAAAATTCTGTGTAAATTGTTTCAATATTTAATTTGTTCAAAATCAGATGTTTAGAGACACATGGAAATACACAGACAATAAACAGACATCATTCCCTAAAGAATTTTGAGCTAAAGAAAACCCAAAGCTGACAATTTTTTAAAAAACACATCAACGTTGCCAATCTCTTAACTCTGTCAAATTACGTTTTTGCTAGAAAGTTGAAAGAAATTGTTTTAACAATTTAATTTCTACATAATTCGTTGGTTGAAATGAATTTCCCCTATTAAAATCATCATCTCTAAAATGTTCCACTATATTATAATGTAAATACATCTAGAAATAAACAATTCAACTTTTAAAGATAATATTTTAATAATGTTCTCGAAGGATCATGTATTATAAAACACCCTGTATACATGTACAGACATTAACAATCGATGAATATTTAATGGACGTGCCGTGTTGGACAGGAAACCCTTCTCTAATAATATAATTTAATCATTTTTATTGACAGAAGTTTACGTGACATCACAAATCGCATTATTGATTAACATTGTTATTGAACCTAATTGTATAATCTGTGCCATAAAACAATACTTACAATTCCTGCTGGACTGCTGTGATTTATGAAAATATATGTACTACGTTTATAAAAATACATCAGTTGACTGATTACAAAATGAATACAAATGTATTATAAATGAATAATGCAAACTATGAAGTCATTTAGTGGTTTTCTAATTAAGGATTGCAATATAATTGCAAAATTAAAACATTTTAAAATTATGTTTTAAAATATGCAAATGTTTGGCTCATCGCCTCCAGTAGGTCTTAAATTGGATATTTTGATGTCAATATAAGAAAAATATGCATTAAAAAATTAATTTCGTAATAGTTTAATATCAATATTCTCCATAGTCAATTTCTATTTTAAAATTAATCTTTCAAAAAAAAGAAATAAATAAAATTAAAAAATTAAACCAAAATTGTTCTAAAACATGATTCTGATGAACTTGTTTTCTTGATTGAAATCAAAATAAAACAATATTATAAAATGTATCTTGACTTTGTGAAGAATTATTTTCTTTGTTGTATCAAATAACCTGTATAGGGATATTTTCAGGATTGTATTTCACTTCATTTAAGTTGGGTAAAAAACAAAAATCAACAAAAGGTTTTGTTCTTGTGTGTGCAACGCAAGTACAAGTTGTCTATTCACAAACCAACGTTAAGTAGTCCATAAAAATCGCCAAGAAGTCTATGAAACAATATGTTATGATTAACATTATCAAAGCTTTAGAAATATCTATAAACAAACGTGGTACATATTTCTCACTATTCACATGCACTAGAGATATATTTAAATAAATTATTCACTACAACTGGGATGCTTTATAGTAGCGACTACCGATTATGTCTCCTGTTGCAGTCTAGACCTGAGAACAACCTTAATTAGCAATCGTCGTTTTAATTCACCAACTTGTAGCATGGGCTTCAGTTGTGAATCTCCTTGCTGCCAACCTGAGCTATGATTAACAACGCAAAGCGTAGAGTGTGCCTAATTAGCTGATGAGTGTAGGGATGATGTGGTGAGTCTGGAAGTGAGTCCTGGGAATCGGAACTTCCCACCGCGGGTATTTGCTTATTGTATTTTCGGAATAAGTTCTTCTACATTACCATGGCGGGTTTAAGTAAGCTATTGCACAGGGAGTTTCGCGGAAGGCAGCAGATCTATGGCCGGTTCTTTATATATTTAAACATCGTGAATATTTGGTAATTAGATTGTCTACCTCGTTTACCGTGCCCACGTGCATTGTGAAATTATTCATAATTTTTAATTTAGTGTAGTAGGTCTATAATTATTTTAATTAGTTAATGAATAAAGCTGATTACTAAGAGTAGTGTTTGGTCAGATGAGGTTAAGACAGTTGTTCTTGTTGCGGCCGATTACGACTTCAGTGATTAATAGTATGGATGAATATTATTTGAAATTAAAATATACATTTTGTTATACTTAAGAGAAAACATGAAATTGCTCACGAAAATTTTGTTACTTATCATAACTTTGTGTGTGCAACATAGAAGTAAGTAAAAACAAAACAAAACAACTACGCACAGTTGTTTTATGAAGGAATTGCTAAACGAAATTAAAAATCAATGAATTGATAAGTAGATGATACGAAAAGCATAAAACTATAAAGCGTAGAATTACTAGAGCAAAGATGTGATATTTTGATGTTTATTGTTCTGTGGAAAAGAAAGGAAAAAAGCAGTGTTAGTATTTTGGGGTAGAAGGGAGATAAATATTGTGTGGAAAATGAATAATAAAACATAAATGGAGTTCCAGCTTAACTGAAAACATCTATCTATGTTTACTCTTATATCCAGCGTTGACATCAAATACCACTTCAATACCTATATTCGTATCCATCTATTAATACTTCCTTATTTATACCCAACGATTAATAAAGTAGACGGATTTACGGGTAGACCCATGGAGGCTGCTTTATTCTATTCCGTATATTTTTGTTTATCTTAAGTTTTTTTTTGTTTAAGATGTAGTAGTAATATTGTTTTGGTTTTTCTTTCCTGTTGTTGTGTATTTTAATTTAAAGTAATGTATTATTATGTCATATGTCAATTTATTTGCTTTGTTTTAGTTTGTTGTTAAAGAAAGCTTTATTTCTTATCTTATCTCTTTTTCTCAATCTAAATCTGGTTTTGTTTATCTAAATGTAATAAAAGGAATGGAACATAAAGAAATAACATGTACATTTCAGCATAATTTTATAATTTTTTTAAAGTTGTTAATTCATTCAGTAACTTTTTACACTTCATTTTTTCTTTTCCTGTTGTTTAAAGGGATACAAACTCTCGGTCATGACGGTTTATATTTAAAAAAATAAGTAAACATCTTAACATAAAGATAACTATACTACGAAACGAATAATCTCAGTTGGGTAATACGCATTACGAAGGCAAGAGTAGCACAAGAAATTTGAAGAGCTCCCTGCACGAGGCTTACTTCCGAGCGAGGCTACCGATGTCTTGCAATGCTAATAAAGTTGTGTATATAAATAGTTTTATTATGTTTGTGTAGTGTTTTTATTAGTTAAAATATAGTTTTTTTTTATTATATTAAATATGATTAGTCTGATACATTAACATTATGTCAGCGGTACAGACATGTTTTTTTTTAAACACTTTTTACTTTAACGGTAATATTTATTTAACCTGTAATAACCCATGTATAAAAACGAGTATTTTTAAAATTGAAGTTTCATGTAATTTAAGGGGAAATATTTCTATCTATTGTTTAATATATTTCGGAAAATTGTAGTAGGCATAAAACCGATTACTAATGTATTTTTTCATTGTACGTAAATTATGCTTTTTGCAACTTACAGTTAGTTTTGTAAAATGAAGTACAAAGAATCAATTTAACAACAGCGGGGAAACGAGTTGGCCAACCCGTATGATCTCTATTTGTTTCTTGAAGCTTAGGTAGTCTATTGGGTGTCGTGGGGTTGGCTCGACGTGGGTTTGGCTCGACATATTGGCCGCCCCAGTCAATAGCAATCACTTCCTGGAAATGTGAACGGATCAGGTACCAGTCGGGCGGGTATAATAAAATCAATAAAGATCAAAATAGAAAATAAATATAACTGTAATTTAATTTGTACTGGATGAAAGCGTTGCTTATCACACGGCACTAAAAGTAATGCTTTTAGGAAAGGTTAGGTTAGGTTAGGAACAGATGACCCTAGTTCCCCAAAGTGTCGAGCCAACCCCACGGTATACTAGTGTCGAGCTAACCCCACGTCGAACCAACCCCACGTAATCGTCTACTGACTCTTGTATAGCCATTAAATAACCTAATTCTATCAGGGTCGAAAGATAAAAACATTTGGTCAATAGACACCAGATAGAATAATAGAAAGAGGGATCTAAATCAAGATTTAAAAAGGTGTAGATTCAGGTAGAATCCATCGGGATTGTCACTTCCGTATTCACTAGTGTACCTCTGAATGTTTTTCTAAATTTGAAACAGACTAGTAGTTCTGTGTACAGCATACCTATATCTCTCCCTGTTTTAATATATTCTATAAATAGTTTTTATAGAAACAATGTGATTACTGTATAGCTTGCATTACTGTCTTGGATGTCACATGACACAACAATATTCCTAGATCAAGAAATGTCTAGTAACAAATATTACTCTAAAATGTTTAAACATAGTCTCTGAACTTTTGGAAGCGTAAACGTTCCAATTATTTTGTATTTACTACCTTAATTCACATTAATGTTTATACACAAGTAACATGGATGTTACGCCATATTTTATGGTAAATACCAAGGAATGTAACTGTTGTGCAAGTCGAAATTAATTTTATATCTTTTTAACCCTAAAATAAATCTAAAAGGTATCAATCTATAGAAAAAGAAGAAATAAATCCTAATTAAAAACAAAACTTCTTCAGATCAAACTTACCGTGGAAGAGATTTATAAAGAAGTACAAATTTAATTTGAATTTGTATATTTTTCACGATTGCAAGTTATGCTTACATGTAAATATTGAATTTGACTTTTGAAATATTTTAAACGTGTTTCATTTGCGCCATTTTCAGTTACAAACTAGCTACAATGTACCAAATTTAACGCGATATTGTCGTTCAATTCGATGCGGGTAAATAAATATATAATATTTGAGAAATTGTAATCAAGCATTTTTTTTCATCAAGTTGTTCTAGTTTACACGTTTCTATTATATAATTTAGAACACGCTGAAAACCTAGTTCATACCTTGGAACTTTGTATTAAATGTTTTGTGTTACCAACGTTTAAACGAAAATTAAAATAAAAACCCTGGTAATATATTGATCGGGCTAAATGTAAATTTTATTTTAAATAATATACTGATTAGAATATACGTTTGTCTCTAACTGCGCAACAATCATATTCACAATCAAATAATTATAAAATGTCAATCAAACTAAATATTAAATAGTAGTGTTAAATGAAGACCTCGCAACTCACTTCAATAGGATAGTGTTGCAATCCCGAAGTTACTAACTGTATCTACACTTTCATTTAGTCATACGCTATTTTTCATCTTTCCTATCTGCTCTTTCTTAACCAACTCTAGTTCTCTTTACACGTTAAAGTTATTAGAGTATTCAAGGGAAAGAATCGTTAATTTTTAATTGTTTTGTTATTTTTTTTGTATAAAGCTATGATGACAGAGAAGTTTTTTGCCTTTAAAAAATAAATGAAATAGGGAGAGACCTTCGAATGAATCTCAAAAGATTCTCATAGACTTTGTCTAATAATAATTTTCAATTAAGTTTTTGCCCCCTCGCAACTTTCCATAAGTTTACCCATCGTCAATTTTCACTAAATTAATCATATTCCTTCACTAATCCGAATGAACGCACCGAGTATGTATCTCGGGGAGCACTTCTCCCTCCCCTAGAGACAAAACCAAGATACTTGTATATTTTCATCAAGTTATTTCTCTACCTCAACAAGGAAGGTGTGTATACGCTCCGCTGAATGTCAGCCTGATGTTTAATTAATTTAACTTTAAGATTCAACTAAGATTCCATGCTACGTTACTTACAGTAGGGGGTGGAGGGGGATGATAAATGTTTGTTATTAATTTTCCTCAAACTTCTCCAGCTGTTTATGATTTATTTTATGTTGTTGTTCTTGAATTTATGTTTCTCGAGAATAAACCTGAAATAAAGTAAGATTTGTATGTTAAAGAACAAGTTTTGTTGTATCTCACTATATAGAATATAAAACTGACTTTTTAGAATCATTACATACGCCCATACTTATGGAAATGATATCTCTGATAATGGCACTGTTCAAGTGATTTTAAAAAATACTATTTTAATGTTTATATAAAATTTTAGACATTTTTTTACTTAAAATTACAATATTATTCTTACTAATATTTAATAAATATTATTTAGTATAAACCAAAATCATTTGATAAAAAACAAAATAGACGATGTATTAAAAAAAAAATTTTTTTTTGAGTCAAAATATGTGATTTTGGGAATTTATATCTATCTCTTAGCCGCATTTGGAACTCTCAACACTGAAATCAAGTGGGAAAATGTTGATAACATTGTGATTGAGACATATTTTCTCCATATTTTGAGATATTAAAAAATTGTATATGTCAACATTTTATGGTAGCTAATATAAGAGAAAAACTCAAAATTACTATTTTAAATAAGTAGAATCTAACAATTTTATTTACATTTATTTCCAAACGTCACAATGCATATAGATTGTCATTTCTCTAAAATAACCTATAATTATATGTGAAACATATAATACCAACCTTGGAACTACTATTACAGACTTAATTATCTTTAGTGATAACGTTTATTGTTTTTGTAGTAAAAATATAATGACATGAACCAGTTTGTCAAATTGGAAGTGAATAAATTCTTATTATTCTTTATATCCTTATTTTATATGGGGGATCCTACTGACAAAAACTAAATCACAATAATCATCGACGTATAAAAGAAGGGCAAAAAGTATGTAAGGAACATAAAATAATGACGCATATTTCTCCAATACTCTATTAGGTAGGAAGAGAACTATAATAGGTCTGTAGAGATATGATAGAAAATCGAAGAGAGAGAGAGGGACTTAACCGAATTTTAGGCCTACATAAGAAAGTTGTCCTTCATGATTGCCAAACCTCACTCAATAATTAGAATTACTAAGTCGTTTAACTTCTTATAGAGTACTATTAAACTGTTATATTAAGTATTATTTAAGATATATTTTGTTATAATGGTTATGAATGTCACTTTTGAGTAATATCTAATTTTATAAATGTTTGTGCAGTATTTCTGAATTTTTATTTTCTCAAGTTTTTCTACCTAACTGAAGCTGCATAGGTGTAAATAATTCAATCTCAAGCTCGTATATAAAGTGTTAAAAGACAAGAATGACGATAAATATTTCAAATATTTACAACTGAAAGTTTCAGGGACCACCAATGGGTTTGGTAAATTATTCACAAAGTAGAGTTTGTCAATAAAATAGTATGACCGCGGGCAGTATTGTGGTGCAGTATGAGGCAAGGCTCACCAATACCGGGTTTTATAATACAAAGTCCTGCTGCAACGTTGATTCAATGCTAAATAAATTAGACCAGATACATACGTTTCGAAATATTACTTTTATTATCCTTTCATAATAAACAAGCGATGCAAAAGTGTTTCATACACCTATCCGAAAAAAAACAACAAATTTTAGGTAAAAATAATATTCCGCATCTTCAGTTAAAATATCCCTTTATTGTTTACACGAGAGAAAGAGTAAAAACAAATTTTTATTTATCTCTCAAGAGAAATAACTTGGTAGATAATTGTAACAAACAAAATGATAATAATATAAATAGAGTGGGAATGTGCCACGATAAAATCGTCCAAAGCTTCAAGTTGTCTATAATTGAAATTTGATGTTCAATGTCAGCAGAAGAGTTCAATATTTTTTCAAATATTCCTCGACTGTAATATCCCCCCCCCCCCCGTGAGTGATATATTAGTATGAGTTAACAATGATCACATTTTCAGATAATTTGAACGACATATATGTAAACCTTTTTGTAAAATTTTATTTCTTAAACAGGGTGATTTTTTTAGTTATTAAATAAAGGAGCCTATTAATTTAGGGGTTATATTCCTTCAATATGAAAAAAAATGTTAGATTCAGTTATAGTTATAAATTTGTATCAGATAAATATTATAAAATTAAAGAATAAACGCGAAGAAATGAATATTTAATGATAAGGAAATAAAATAACACTGTTAACATGCTCAACATAATATTTAATTATATGACATTAATACAAGTCTAAAGTTATATTTGAGAGAAATCAAAAACTATTTAGTTTTTATTGGAGTGTGATTGGTACCAATGCACAATACACTTTACATAAATGTCATTTAGAAAATACACTTCAAATTTATTAGTATTTACTACACCAACAAAATTTTCTAAAAATAAAAAAAAAAGCTAGTAACAAACGTAAAACAAAAACAAAAAATAAAAGAAACTAACAAAGCAAATCCTACGTTAGTCACTCGCTTTTCTTACCTTGTGACGCCATATTAGTTTGGTTTTTCGTCGTTGTAGTTTACGATATAATAATATAATATATGAATTTACTATGAATTTATACTTTCCCAATTACTTTTACAAGTAATTTAATATTCATGAACTCACATCAACTTGTTGTTTTTTACTTTACTAATCCCTGTGAAAACAACGAACATGTAGTTTCAGGGTTATGAAATATGAAACATGAAATATGTGTTCTTGGTTATTATCTCTACCTCCACACAGTTCACTGATTAACGGTAATAATTTATTCCACTTATAATTATACACATATATAATAAATAAACGTTTACCTGGAATTACTAGGAAACATACAATATTGAATGACTAGGTGCTGGGTGGAATGATTAGAAAAAGAAAAAGAGATCAGTCTGAATACAGAAGAATTCTTAAACTTGAGCAACTCACTACAGCCTGTGACAGTGCAATATAAAAAGATCTTTTCAGTACAGAAATATAGTTACTTATATAATCTAGATAACCGATTGCATAATAGAACTAAAGTTAAATTAGGATCGGATAACAACTACGTTTCTAAACTAATTTTATTTATTTTTAGTTTGCCATCCAAGTAAGTCATTTTATCTTTAATCAAAAACAATCTTCAAATTTCGAAAAGATCTGGGGTTCACATTAAAGAGTAGGAGCTTAGTTGGATAATAAACCTTGCTTTATTGGGTTACATTATTTCTTCATTACTATTCTGACTCTCTTGCCCAATTCTTATTATTATTCAAATCATAACGCTATTAAATTATTCAAGAAATAGGATCTTTATTTCGAGTTATTTTAAACATGGCAATCTAGTTGGAGAGGATTTGAATTATACACGTATACACACAATTTGACAAAACTTCTGGTTTCAGCAAAATGTCCTATATAAATGTAGCCAACTAGTTTAATATTTTAGGTTTTAAATAAATAAAGCTTTTCTTTAAAATCAATTTCTTAATTTTTGGCCATAAAAATAATAATCTTACGTCTCACAAAATATCTGAACTAATTAAGTTAACTTTAAAATTTAACCCAGCTTTCATTTCACGCTAATTACAGGGAGTATGAAGCAATGATAAACGTTTGTTATTAATTATTCTTTAACTTCTCCAGCTGTTTATCATTTATGTCGTTATTACCGAGAACTACATGTGAAATAAATTATGTTTTAAATCTTAAATAATAAATTTGAATCTCTTACAGAGTTGATGTTTTCTTTGCCTTTCTAATTCATATAAATAATAATAATAATAATAAAAAAAATCGTGTAATTGTTTTCTTATGAGAGCACAGTTCGAGATTAGAGTTGTTGAAATTTTTTTAAAAAATGTCTTAAAATCGCGTAAATATTTATCTTCATACAAAATTTGATGAACATCGGTCCGCTTTTTTTTCGATTGTAAAGCATTGCATGAAAGAAAACGCCAGACAAGCATCATTACAAAAAAAATTAACTCATTACACAACTTTCTCTATGACCTTCAGGTGCTGAATTTAGTGAATACGGGTCTGGCAATCCCGAAGGTAGTAGCTAGATTTACAACTGTTTTGTTTAGTCTTGGGCTACATGCCTTACTTTCATTTTCTAATTACTTATCTCTTGACTATTTCTTTTTATCTTCCGAACCTGATGCTATTAGCGTATTCAAGGGTTAGAAAGTTTTTATTTTAATAATCTGTTCTTCTTGATTGTTATGAGACGATGAAGATAGAGAAGTTTAAACAACAAAAAGGAGAAACTAGTTTTAGTTTTGGTAAAGTTGTTCAAATTTTATTTTATTGTCCTTGTTGTTATTGTTATTTTGTATAATACTTTAAATTGTATGAAGAATTTTTGTCCATTTTGTTTACGCGATGACGACTGAAAAGGTTTTTTGCTAATTCAATAAAAAATGAAGACCAAATTCAAAACTGTTATTATTGTAACATTTAATTCAATTTTATTTTGCTTTTTATGTTGTAATATTAGCTATTTTCTTCCCCCAATGTCTTTCACTACTAATTAATAACAGCTGCTAATCACTGGGGAAGTAGAACTTCTTTTTTATGTAATGATACAAGCTAATTAATGTCAATTAATAACACCGTTTTATAAACTAATTCATTAAAAAAAAAAAAATATGTTATAAGTTATTTTACAGTGTCTTTTAAATTCGTTTGTGACTATTAAAATAGGTCATTAAATTTTATTACAAGAAGGATTAAAGTTAATTTTTCCAGTTACTTTGTTCCACAGCTTTTATTCAGATATAAATACACAGTTTATACAATAAATATTTTTTAAATAAATTGTTTTCACTTTAAAAAGCGGTATTTTAATTTTGCTTCAATGTTATATTAACATAATACCAAACAAGCCTGAGTTTTAAAGATATTATTTTGTAATAAATACTTAAATAGTTACAATTATGAAGTGTGAAACATCCCCTATATATGTACTAAAACATCTGTGAATACTTATTGGAACTGTTGTGTTGTACATGTTAACCCTAAGGATTTCTTTAAAAACGTAAATTACATAAACCCCATTGTTATTTTTTAAATAATAATATTGATTGACAGATGTTCATGTGGCATACTATGACGTCACAAATTTCATTTGTGATTCCCATTGTTATTGAACGGAACTGAACAATTTGTGTCATGAATTACTTGCAATTCCTACTGGACTGCTGTAATTTGTGAAAACATGCTTAACATTCACTGTAATTATGTTATTACATCTGTTGAAATATTTGCTGTAATATAATTTAGGAATGACAATTCCAAATTTAGCCATCTAGTTTCTCTCGAATTGGTACTATTAAATTAGTTTAAAAAATCGTAAAATATTGGTCGAAATAACAAAAGTTAAATTCTATGAAGTTTCATTAAAAATATTAGTTAGCTGTAATAAAATTATAAATGATATATTCAAATTATGAAGTCTGATAGTGAATCTCTGGTTAGTACAGAAAAGCGTATAATAAAACACAAAATTAGTAAAACCAACACTTTTTAGTTTTTGTTTGAAAAAATACTTCGTTTTGAAGAAAGCGACTTCATTTTGTTTTAATAAGGGTGGAAATTTGTTCGTAGCTAAATATTTTTCCTAAAATTTTACTTTAATGACAATGCATTAGTTTGAGAATTAAATGACAAACATAATAGTAACGGTAAAATTCAATCATATTTGTATTTAAAAATACTTTCTTAAATAAAAAAATGATTCAAATTTAGATTTACCGTTTTCAATATGTCTATTTTTTTATGAACGACTAACATATAGTTTATGCAAGTCGGTATGGGCTTTATTAATTATAAATAATCATTATTCCAAATAGAGATAACCAAACTGTACAGTATAACAAACACACAGAACACAATTCTCATAAAAAATACAATAGTTGTGGTTTGGTTGGTGTAGCTGGTGTATAACTGAAGAGGGCGACCTTGTCGTTGAAACGCGTCTGATACCTAAGCGTATTTTTTATGAGAATTGTGTTCTGTGTGTTTGTTATACTGTATAATTTTTCTCATAAGTCAAGCTGAACATTTAATATATAACCAAACTGTATAAATACGATTTGCTAGTTTCAACTAATATTATTTACAATTAACGATGGGTTGGTATGAATTCAACGTTAGTTTTTTCAATAGTTTTTAAAAGCTTATATTATTATTAATTTTAATGAGATGTGAATAAAATATGTAAAAAACCAAGCTTCGGCGAATTTTGAGTTAACTAACTCGTTCTCTCTCTCTCTCTCTCTCTCTCTCTCTCTCTCTCTCTCTCTCTCTCTCTCTCTCTCTCTCTCTCTCTCTCTCTCTCTCTCTCTCTCTCTCTCTCTCTCTCTCTCTCTCTCTCTCTCTCTCTCTCTCTCTCTCTCTCTCTCTCTCTCCTTGTAATTATATGTAATCAAATGAGTTGTAATTATATTTAAAAAGACGATAATGAAGAAGAACACTAATAATATTTACAGCTGTAATACTTAACGATTCACCAATGGCTTTAGCGACGCCTTTCTAATAAAAACTAAATACATCTGACTACATTTATCTGTTTAAAAAATAAATCTTTTGTTACTCCCATAGTAAATTTAGGTAAAAAATCATTGTTTAACTGACTCACTTAGAGTTTAATTAAAAAAAACAATATTTTTAGTCGTCACTTCAAAACATTCCTACCACAACACACTCATTAAAGCGAAAATGAATTGTAATCAATTTATCTGTTTCAAAAGATCTAACTTGGTCGCAGTGCAGGAGGCTTTTAAAACACTCTCCCCAGTCTTAATAATAAAAAAAATAATAATCTGTTTCGAAAAAAAAGTTTTCAACATTTATACTAAATATCGTTGCAAAATCATCTCATTAAACTACTTGCAAATCTTCAAAACCATTACTAACGAACCCAACCTATTAACTGCTAGGAATGTCATATCGATAGTTGGCAGTGATAAAAAGTTAAAATGAACCCTTGATTTCATTACATAACCATTAATAAAATAAATACCAATATAAAATAATATTCGGCATTATCTCTCAAAAGAGTTTCTATGTAATTTATAAGAAGACAAAATTAAATGTTGTATTCTCTATTACTTAGATTTATGTCTATGGCAGATAAGTTGGTACATAATGGTCATCCACTTCTCGTGTTTGAGTTACGCTACCTGGATCTACATCTTTCTACGTGTAGTATTTATTTATATTCTTATTTTTTATTTTTCCTATCAAGTGTTTCTAGGCTATGTTTATTTCTCTTCCAACTCTGTTGCTCTTATAGAATACGAGGATTACTTTTATCTGTTTTTTGCGCTTTTCTTCTTTTGTATAAGGCGGTGATGATCGAGACGTCTTCTTACTTTTAGTGTTTTTTTCTTGACGATTAATTCTTTGGTCTAAACTTAACGTCAGATCATAAGAAAGAGTGGAAGGAAAGACGAACGAAAGGGATCTAACATGAAAAAATAGTAGAGCCAACTAGGGTACCTCGGGATTGACAAGACCGTACTCACTTTAAAGGAAATACAACATTGATTTTTAACTTACAATATACCTTTCTCTATACTAAAAATAAGTTTAAATGTAAAAATTCAACAGATATTTTATAAAGGTATTGCTAATGGATATTATAAAACAAAGAATTGATAGGCCTATTCGACGAAATGTATATAGCTAAAAGCATAATTAATATGTCCAAAGCCAAGGTCAGATAGATTGATATTTAAAGTTCCAAGGAAATTCAGGGAAAATGTCAGTGTTTGTATTTGGGGGTGCAAGGGACTTCTGTAGGATTTGTTTTTATATAAAGTAGCTGAACATAAACTAAGTCAAATCCTGCAGATATTTGAAAACTGCAGATGATGACGTCATTTAACGTTAATTCCCATTGTTTAACTTCTTTCTTTACACCTCTTAAGCTATTGAAACTCGATTTACAGTTGATTATATAAATTTACGTTTTATAGTCTTTGAATACTTGTACTATGTGATCCAATTTCTTTACCTTCACATGTAGTATTTCCGTAATTTCCTTCTGTTTCATCTTTCTTAATACGTCTAGAATGAACAATTCCTGTTGTTTTAACTCGAAGCTAATAGAGTTTCCGATATCTAGGTGTTATTATATATATATATATAGCGATGAGTACGGAGAGATAAATTTTGAAAAAAGTAAAAATTTTCGTAATCGGTTTTAAGAGCCTTATTAAAAAAGCAGAAGAAGAACAGAAGATAATAAAAAGACCTCTAAGATTCGAATACTCTTATAGCTTAGGGTCGAAGGAGTACAAGAGTCGGTCAAGAGAGAAACGATTCTGTAGTTCCGATGCGGATAAAAAACTCCATAATAAGCTGTTTAGAGTTTGGCTACGATAATTAATGAGAACATTTGGCGTAAACATCTCTGATCAAATTGTGTTACTAATTTATTAAATATGATATCTCTAAGTTGTTCAATAATTAAGCCTAGATATTTTATACAATCCACTTCTATTTTAATTGTATGCCAAAAAATATATCGTCTAATGAAATGATGTTGAATTACGGATTATTATTGTTTATTATGATAAAATATTACGAAAAAAGTAATAAAGAAACACAAGGTACCAAATTGAGAACCTTATGATATAAAATACGAGTACAGCCAAACGCCACTTAAAGTGACGTCATTTTAGTGGTGTGAGAAAAACATATAGGCCTTACTTATCGTAAGCTTCGTATAAACAATATCGAAATATAAATTTACTACCAATCCCCCCACGTCCACTGCAAGTTTACCTTTTTTGAATTTGCATTGAATAAGTGATTTTATAACCCTACTCCCGGTTTTCTTCACCTTATTCTTTACCTCTACAAAGAAGGTGTTTATACACAACAATGAATGTCAGAGTTTATGTTTAATTCATTTATTTTAGATTCAAGGCAGTTACAATGGGGGGGGGGTAAAGGTAAATGATAAACGTTTGTTATTCATTTTCATCCAACTTTCCCAGCTGTTAAAGATATATTTTGTAATGTTGTTATTTTGAAATTTATATCTCGCGAGAATAGCTGTGAAATAATTAGAGTTTTAAATATTTACGGAACTAAATAGAAAGCCTTCTTTACTAATGTTATTGTAAGCACATTTGATAATTGATGAAATTCTTTATTGAGGTAAACATACTTTAGACAAAATTTCACGTAAAACAATGTTTATTTATAACAGCTGTATCGCCGTTAGACATCTTCATACAATTAAGAACAAAATTAACAATACTTTACACTCCAACTACAAGACTTAGGAGTGGTTTCAGTAAGAATATTGATCTGGGAAAAACTTGAGATAGGCTGGATATATTTGCGAATTAGTATATCTATTCTAAAAAATATATATATTTCTAATCTTAAGAAACAAGTGGTTCAATAATAATGCCCTCTAATAAAACCTATTATTATTTTACACCCTGCTAGGTTATTCCCCTCTCAAGTTTCCCCCATGCCATTATCCTTACTATAACAACCCCACCCCCTTTAATCTTGTTAGTATATAAGTAAGATTTTTTCCTTGGTTTTCTAAGTTGTCTAATGATGAAACCACTGTCACAAATAAAGTTTGTTTTATGTGAAACTAATTTTATTTTTTGTATTGAAAATCAGACTGCTGCTGTTAAATGATGGTTGCTATCCTAGATTGACCACGTCAATTTGTTGTTTATACTATATATAACAAAAAAATCACGAACAATAATACTTAGGAATGATTAATCATTGACTAATTCATCAGATAATTACGAAAGAAAATTATTGCCAACAATATATTCGAATTAATAAAGAGGAAATTATGAAGTTTAAAAACACAAAACAACTTCTACCCGTCTAAATGTGAAATACTTCAATTGTGAATTATTAAATCCTTTAGATATGTTTGAAAAGAGATATATTAGAGTAACTTACAAAATGTCTGTAATTAACGATGTTAAATAAGAATATTTTAAATTATTCATTAGTTCTATTTAATGTAATATTTATCCGAGAGATGGGATGAGTAAATAATTATTTTTTAAGTAATAATTCGTTTTGGAATATCAAAATTGTTGTAAACATATTAACGGCCCCCTTCCCCACCCTTCAGTATCAACAAATTCGAAATTATTATTTTTTTAAACTAGAAAGTGACAATCCCGAGTTACCCAGCAGGATCTATACATTTGTTTATGCAGTTTAGATTTCATTTTTCACTTTAATCTTACCTATAGGTCACTTGGCAAACTTTAAAAGTTTTCTTCATACCTTGACTTTGTTATATTATTAATTAACATTCTATGTTTCTCTATCCCCAGGGATTCTCTCTGGATCTACACCTTTTTTCATGTTGTCTTGGGGTAGATCCCTCTATCTCTGCTTTTGTTTTTGTTCTCTCTTTTACCAAGTTAATATAATCTGATCCTGAGTTTATTAGAGTATTTTTGGGTTATGGGTACTAATTATATACTATTTTTTCTTTACAAAATGATTACTGTGAGAATGGTTTTACTTAAAATAAGTAAGTTTCAATAGGTTATTTGAGCGTGTAATTTAGCAAAGCGTTGTCAATATTGTTAGGGATGATTTGGTCTTATGGAAGCTTTCCTATTTAAAACCTACCCTTGATTTGTGTATATTTATTTGTTTATACATAGTTAGTACATTGTCTCTTTGTAAAATGTTGCTCTGTACAAAGTTATCCTACGAGTTATGCTTCAGAACTTTACAGAACTAAATTAGGTTTTATAAAAAAGCACGTCTATAAATAATTTTAACTGTGTTGACATTTCCGGAAGACTTAATTTTCTTTTTATGTTTTAATTTTTAAGGTAACGTTTGATATTTTATTCCCGAAGGTCTTTCCTTGCTAATTAATAACCACGAAAGTCATTGGGGAATTAGAACTTCTTTTAACTAACTGTACTGTCTTAATACAAGTTTAGTTAATTAGAGTCGATATAAGTGGAGTCTTTATGAAATTAGAAGAGACGTAAAATAGTATAAGCAGTCTTTTGGAAAATTTGTAAATAGAAAAAGAGTCATTTCGGGAAAGAAATTAAAATCCAATGTTCACCGTAATTTTTTCTACACTTTTTCTTACATCATTATAAACGACTCTTTTATCAAATAAGGTAAATATTGGAAGAGATGGTAGGGTACATTACTAGTAAAGAACTTTATGGACACTTTATGGAGAAGCGTTTATTTTCCTGTCTGTTCGTCTGTTTATACTTACTAATTGTTTATAATTCGTATATAATGAGATTTTTAGATATTCATTTCTTTATCAGCTGCTCATTACAATGAGTGCAGACAAATCAATTACGATAATACCTAGCTGTGTATACACTTTCTACGTGTAGTCATTAGATTCCACGATTTCCTATTAGATCTTTGTTGTTAGACATAGTTATAGTATAACCAGTCTATTGGACAATTTTAGATAGGAAAAGTGTTATGTCATCCTGTTACCGGTTACAATAACTTATTCCATACACTATTCCCCAAGTTTTTCTTAAATCTTATTAAATATAATATTTCATCTGACAAGATGATATTACAAGAGGAGGAAAGACTTTAAAGACATTTTATTCAGAAACATTTAGTTTTCTGCCTCTAGGTACAATGGTATATATTACACATTATTTATAAATCGTGAATAATAAAATCTTGAGATGTTCAATTCAAACACCGTCAGAATCTCATTGTAGTGTTTGCAGGAATAACAATCCCGAAAGACGTAACTGGATATACACCTTTTACATGGAGTTGTTAAATCGCTCTCTTTCATCTTTCCTTTTAGAGCTTTCTTGACCAACACTTTTTTTCTTGCAACTTTGAGACTATTAGAGTACTAGAGTATAGTGGTTTTTGTATAATGTTATATTCTTCATTAATTTTGTCTCTTAAGTCTATGGAAATTAAGTAGTTTTTCGCCTTTAAACAAGAACAAATATTGGTTCACTGCAATGATCAACATATTGTGGAAACGTCAATAACCTTTTGCACCAACACACAAGTTTACACAGTCCTAATAACTGTATATTATATGAAGATGTATATCACTGAATTGTAATGGCATTGAACTTTGAGACGTAGTCAAATTACAATACGATATATTTAGTTGATATTTCTACCACTAGAGTTTCCTAAACTTTGACCTAGTTCCTAGCGGAGAACTGTAAACTGTTAGGGGTTACTATTGCAACTATGGGTTGTAGTAGGCAATCTGACTATATTTAGTGTCCATTTATAAAACATGTTTTTAGAATGAAATGAACTCATCTACGGGAATTTTTACAATATGATTCTTCATTCAAGCAACAAAATATTCAAAAAGATGTATCATATTTTTTAATAAAATTTAATTTTTCATAACCTTCATAATTCACAAAAATATGAACCAAATCAGTAGAGAGGTTTTGATAAATAACTAGTTCTATAACAGCCTCGTATCATATTGTCTTTTACATATATAACTAACAAACGGGCATTTTTTAAGAGATGATACTCAACAGGTTTTGTTTGTGTTCTTAGACTGAAATTATGATCATTGTCTAAAAATTGTTAGTGCCTATTGTTTTTACATAGTAATATTAATTTGTTTTTCCTATACAAAATTTGTTTTTCTTATACCTCTAAATCTTGAGTTATAAAATAAATGAAAAATAAACCAAGCTGTATCCAAAATATGCCCAGATACCGAATTTGATCATAATCGGTTCTCTGGTTTGGGGTGTAAAGTCGTGCATATACAACAGAAGTAAATCACACTTTTTGGATTTGTCTTCAATTTTGTAGCCCACCACATCACATAACTTACTCTAAACTATGGAAATATAAGAATGTAACAAAAGTTCTGTAAATGATTGAGTGGTTCTTATCAATTCATCAATGACAAACTTTATATAAATATTGCTCAATATATTTATGTAATATAATCTTGAAGTAATAGAGATAATTGTTTATTTTTATTAGCGTTATTTGACGCCAAAATGTACTGAATACATATATTTTTACTTCAATTTTGTTAAATTGAGACATCCCTTATGATTTATGACTCACTTGCCTCCTATCCACCCCTAAATAGAAACACTGACATTTCCGTTGGATTTCCACAGAACATTAAATATTCAAAAAACGTCAATTTCCTGAGGAAATGTTAAGCTCTGTAGTTTTGTGCATTTCATTTCATTTCTATAATGTACTTTAAGCAATTGCATATTAAAGCAATTGTTGATTTCGTATTAATATTTATAAATAACATAGAGAAGATTTGTGATATGTAAAATAATCATTGATTATTTTTGATAAAATGAATGTTAAGACTTTCCTTTAAATATTTGTATGAGTTTCGAGTTTCTGTCTCTTATCTATTGTGATTGAATATTTCAACAGTATCTCTTGGTTTTTGTTGTTTTATATTAGGAAAAATTTTGTAATGGTTCTCACAATACTAATAATAAAAATTATACGTTTCTATAAACAGGTCCTCATAATTTTGATAAAATTTTACTTAAAATGTACCCCTTAAAAAGAAATAAAAAAGTCATTTTACTAAATACAGTTCAATGTTAAAAAAAATTCTTCAACGAAGTTATTATAAAAAGGGTAATTTACTTGAATCATATTTATCAACCTCGGTGCAACTTCAGTACCAACTATTTTGCAAAATAATAATTGGAAGTATGTTTCCCTTTTCTTGCTTAAAAGATAAAAAGCCTCTTGATTATCATCACCTTAAAAAAATAAAAAGGGAAAAATATATATAAAGGCTCCTAGCCCTTGAATACTTAAATAGCGCAATAGTAGGGAGATAACTAGAGACGGTTAGGAGAGACCTGACATAATAATGATAAACAAATATTCCAGTATCCCCAGTATCGTAAGATAGTGCATAGTAAATGAACGTTGTATGTGTAATTAAATATTCCATAGTAAATAAAGGTAATCTCTTTCGTGAGATAGTCTATAGCAAACGAACTTAATATATTTCGTAAATTATTCAATAACAATCTAATATAATGTTGTTTTTGGAGAATAGTTAATTAACATAATATGTTTTGTACTATGTTCTATTGAAAATAATTGAAAAATCAATACAGTAACTGTCTCATAGTTATGTTATAATACAAAAAATAATATTCTCTTCCCTCTCCTCAAAAAAATCTCAAAACAACTTTAAGGTGAAAGAAAAAAATGTTACCGTAGCGGGACGGTAGAGGGAAGTGAAAACTTTAACTGTCAATTTCAAAAGTTAATAATATTTTAAACTTTCAATAAATGTAATACAATAATTAATTATATTTTGCATTGATATTAGTGTGACTTGATTAGATTTTTAGTTTTAGTATATATGGGTATGTGAGAAAATTTGTGCGATATTTTTGCATTGATTTTAGTTTAACTATGTATGTGATTTGAGAAAGTTAGTGCAATATTTTTCGTAGCTTTTTAGTTTTAATATGTATGGGTATGTGAGAAAGTTTGTGCAATATTTTTGTATTGATTTTAAATTGAATATGTATATGAGTTTGAGAAAGTTAGTGAAATATTTTCCGTAGATTTTTAGTTTTAATTTATAGGTATTTGAGAAAGTTTGTGCTATAGTTTTGCATTGATTTTAGTTTAACTTTGTATGTGAATTTTGAGAAAGTTAGTGCAATATTTTTCGTAGATATTTTTTGTTTTAATATGTATGGGTATGTGAGAGAGTTTGTGCTATAGTTTTGTATTGGTTACTAGTTTGACTCCGAAAAGGTTATAAAAAAAAATAGTAGATTATTTAAATACGCAGCATAACCGTTGTTGTACGTATACTGTTATTATTATTTTCGTGACGATTTTTCCTTTCACCCCATCGATTTAACAGCACCAAAAAATTGTCTACCGGACGTAAAGAAGTATTCACTTCAAAAAAAAAATAGTTTCTGTTATATTGAGTCGACGTCCCCCGCCTCCCCCTAATATTAATCTTTAATTATGGATATTTGTTGTAGAAGAGAACTCATTTAGACACTTTAGAGAAATTAATAACAGGAACATGAATAGATATTAAATAAAGGGTATGTTTGATTTGGCTGAGCCATAAACCAAGGTTAAGCTTAAATCGTAATTTATTTTACAAGATAACAAATAATCTAAATATTTAACTATTTAGAGCTGAAATGCATCCGGCTCTATCAATGGTTTCATTCAATTATTCACAAAATAGAGTTCGTCAATAAAACACATTAACCGCAACCAGCATTGTGGTGTAGAATGAGGCAAGGTGCACCCACTACTGGGCTATATACACCACCAAAATTAAAAACAAAAATAAAATGAGTGCCCTGAGAATGGTTTACTTAATAAAATAAAAAGATTTAATTAGTCGCTTCGGTCGAGTGTATTACTCAGAAAAATATTATAAATAATATTAGACATTATGTTGTCTTTGGAGAAATGTCTCAATTAAATTTAAACTTGGTTTTTATTTATTTTTGTGTAGGAAGACGTGAGAATGTTTGTGCACACTTAATTCATAGCATCCTTTAAAAGTCTTGATTGTTGCAAAGGTATCGTGCGAGATTTCCTTGGGACTTCACAATTTTAAGATTTTTTTTTTTTAAGAAGACGTTGATAATTAATACCACTTTGACATTTCTGTTGTCATACTTTGTTTTTATGTCTCAATTTAAAATTGTAACGTTTCTCTGAATATCTTGCATTGCTAATTAATAACCACGAGAGTCATTGGGGACTCACACTTACACTTCTATTAACTGTACTGTCGTAATTAAAGTTAATTAAAGTCAATAAAAGTCGAGTCTTTATAGAAATAAAAAGAGATGTAAAAAAGTATAAGTAGTCTATCGTAATATTTTTAAATAGGAAAAGTCATGTCGTTCTAATACTAGAAGTTATTTAAAATTCAATATTTCATCTACCGTGTCCCAGTTTTCTTAAACCCCATTAGACTGTTTTAGCTATTAAGGTTAATATTTTAACAGACGATAGGGCGATTAGAAGGAGTTAATAGTTGGAGGAACACTTTATTGGGAACCGTTTCGGTTTCCGTCGGTTGGTTTATGTATTTTATTACAAATTATTTGTAAATCATAAGATCGTGAGGTATTCAATGCAATCGTCAGGATATCATAATGGCGAATACAGGAGTAAAAATTCATAGAGAACCTAACTGGATATGCACCTGTTTCATCTCGTCTTTAGTTTGTTATCTTTATTCTTTCCTATGAGATCTCTCTTAACCAACTGTTGTTCTCCTCTTGAATATAATAGAACGCCCCTGTGAATATTGGAGCATGGGAGGAATACAGACTTGTATTTAATATTTCCCCATCATTATTAGGGTCCGTAGGTAAAGCCAAGGACTATCATTATTTCACTCATGTATCTGTCTGTCTGTAAGTCACAACTAGTCTACACAGACAAAACAATAAAACCTATATATTTCAAACAATGCGTTTATACTTTGATTAGTCCTACATATACGAAAATAATTCCACACATGTATCTGTCTGTTTGTAAGTCGCAACCAGTCTATACAGACAAAACAATTAAACCTATATATTTCAAACTAAGCGTTTATACTTTGTATAGTCCCACATATATGAAACATATAACGGTAAAAAAAGTGCTAGGTGTAGGTAACGTAAAAAACTATAGAGTAAAACATTTGTTTTTTGTATTAAATATTATTTTTGGAGTATCAACTAAAATTAGAAGTAATTGTGAATACAAATATGTAAGTTTATTTTACGAACACATTTGTATATTTCACTACATTAAATTGAAAGTAAATATCACCTCACTTCCCATAAACGTGACTTACATATATGAAATAAAATAGTTGTATACGGAAACCTGTCTTAATTACAGACTCTGTAATCTTTTGAATTACAATTAAAACTAAGATATAATTGCAGTTATCTAATCTAGTTAGTGTTGTAGATAGAATATTCATAAGCAGGGCTTTGACTTGCAATATTATCGCAATAAATCGGATTTCAGAATTCAGTTAGCGTAACAATATAATTGGAGTGGCAGGTTTCAGTTTGGCTCAGTGAAAGTCCTGGTGAAATTGAAGAATATATAACTTATAAAGAATACACTGTGACTTATAGATTTCAAACAGCAAGAATAACCTATTGATGTATTGCAAATTATTTAGTGTTGAGTGAGAAAACAATTAATACATAAACAAAACAAGGTAATGGGTGCCATCGTGGTATTACACAGCCCTATAATGTAATATAATACAAGCAGGTTCTTTAAATGTCATACGCAAAATTTGATTTCTTGGGATTTGTAAGAAAGCAAAGTTAAAGTTTGGTCTTGCACACTAGACCAAGCTTAAAGTGTGCATTATCATGACCACCTCCTCTACTAATTAGAACCCGGCTCGACTTATAAATTTGGAAAAAAAATAGTAAAAATATTATATTTCATTGTTAAATACTGTATTATATGTGTTTGCACGAAGAATGCAACTTAATTGAACCACATAATGGTAAATGCGTAGCGTATAAGTTTTAAAAGAAGTTTTAGTTAGTTGTGAAAAAAAAAATCAATAGCTATTAAAAGATGGATTCTTTTTGATAAAATTTATCTTTGTTAGAGTTCGTAAGTAAAAGTACATTTATAATTTCACTCGCTTGTCTGTCTTACCAATGACTACATAAATACTATAAGACACGACATGGCCATGTTAAATATTCTACGCTTATTCTTGAGTTGTCCAATACCCGCTAGGTCGCTCTGCTAGAGAATCTGAAGTTGATGTGACTGGCGCTAGGTGGCTCTACGGTCAAACAATGTTTCAAGCGGGTAAGAGAAAACGCACTGATGCCACATATGGCACCAGAGATGCGAGGGAAGGTCGAGAATCGCTTATCTCAGCGCACGAACTGACAACACTGACTATGCTGACGGAAGTAAGTGAGAAGGTTTGTGAGAGAGAGGTCAACAGTTGTACAGTCTCAACCAAGTAGGATGCGTACAGTCAAGCACCTGCTGCTAGCGCTTTCTGATAGCTGTGTGTCAAACTTGTTACGAACAGCACCCGTAAAGCGTAGACTATTTCCCTATCTTATGTCGTGTCTTATAGTATTTATGTAGTCATTGGTCTTACTGTATAATTTAAACGTCCGCTTAAAAAATACCTGTGGATCCTAAGTCGTTTGTTTTTATCACAATCCTGACCCCTTAACTTTTCATAAGGCGATGATAACAGAGCGGTTTTGTACCTTTAAACAACAAAAGAAAAAAATTTGATTTTCATTAACATTGTTACTATAATGGTAACACATTGTGGAACCATCAATCATCAATTGTAAGAAAATATAATTATTCACAGTATTGTAAACTACATACAATATTAAAACATATATCGGAATGTGATGGCATTAACCTTAAAGACGTTGCCTAAAATCATCTATTAATGTACCATCCAATGATATCTCTATGAAGCATTGGCCTTACCAGTCATAGTTCAATTACAGAAATTAAATCATTTAAACATTATCTTGTTTTTGTATTTACACAAATGAAGTGTTTATTTTGATAAAATTTATTTTATTTCATTTAAAGTTAATATCCACCACCTCCTTTGTTGTTTATAGGAGAAAACTGTTGAGATATCATCGTCTTACACAAATGTAAAAAGAACATAAAATAAAGACCTCTAGGTTTATAATGCTCTAATAACGTCAGAGTCGGAAAATGACAATAGTTGGTCAAGAGAGACTCTGATAGAAATGATGAAGGAGAGGGATATAACCCAATATTACATCTTTAATCAGTAGATCCGGTTGTGGTCCCTCGGGATATCCATGTTCAAACTCACTACATAAAATGGTATTCTTATTTTTATTGTGTTCAAAGTAAACATGAAATAGTTTCAGTTTTTTTTTCAAAATGGCAGCTGTTATCCCCTTTTATTTCTTAAAGTAGAAAAACTATGGGTCTTCCTCGCTTTATAAGAAAATAATTGAATTTAAAGGTCTTTAGTCCTTGAATACGTCAGAATGGGAAGGGAACAGTTTGTTAAGTGAGACCAGAAAGTAAAGATAAAAGAGAGAATTTCAACGAAAAACTAAATGAAAATTGAACCAGGTTAGATTCGTTAGGATTAACATTCCCGTACTCTGTGGAAAACTCCTGCAAGATGGGAATGAAAGAAAATTAAATAATAAATACACTTACAATTTCTGTCTAACTTATTGGTTGTAAATGTAAAGAGGTGTTTGGAACGTAAGATTTTGTCAATTAATATTTAAAAAAGTTTTAGTTTCTTTCATTTATTATGAATGAAGAAACAAAAGTTATTTTTGAGTACAAATAAATGTAATATGGTTTAATCATTTGTGTATAGATATTTCGTCTCATTTTCAAAAGTAAAAATCAGAGTAAAAATGAGCACAACACCAAGAAACTTATAGCTATGCTAGAAAATCATATGAAATCTATATCCTTAGAAAAATAGCCAAAGCTTAAAACTTGGTCTGAGCGGTTAAAGGTTAGACTAAATAAAAACGTGTTCAGTTAAAACCACAAAACATAGGCCTACCCTACAAAAAGGACGGTAAGCAAGTGATTGTGAAAGGGATGGAGCCCAGTGAACAGTTGATCTAACTGTTTATCGTGGTAAACTATATTTCCACCCTCTTTATAGAATTTAGTCTTTGATCGCGTCATGTTTCTCAAAGTTCTCTTTTATGCTCTTTTACAGTTGATATCAGATATATTTAGTTTTTATTAAAGGGACTTTGTGGTAGGGCTTTTGCGTTATACAAACCCCAGCAGTAGTGCAAAAGCTCATTTACTCATACTTCACCACAATACTGCCTGTGGTGATTGTATTTTATTGACAATATTTCCTTTGCGAATAATTTACATTGGTGAAGCCTGGAGCTGTATGTTGTTGAAATATTTTCAATAACTATTGTCTTTTTTATTTACGTAACATTTTGTATAATTTATTGTTCTAAACATAATACTAGTTGTTTGTTAAATAGAATAACTTCAATTAAAATCTAATTAATACATTAAACACAGTGACTGACATTTAAACCAAAAAAGGATTTTCAATTATTATTGAAGAAATATTTAGGTCCTCCAATGCCAGTATGCTAGAGACTGTCATTTAATAATAAAAAGAAAATACCTTAACTTAAGAAAGCTAATATAATATACAAAAAATCAACTAGTATATGTAAATAATATTCGTATGTGAGGAAGATTTTACAGACAGGGCGAAACCGACACCTATAATATTCTTGAACACAGGAAAATCTTCACTTATTCGAATTTTATAGAAAATTAATTTGTCCTACAGATGTAATTTTTACACCATATAAATACATGTTGTAATATGAATTACATTGATTAAGACAAACCTGTGAGTTTTTACGAACATTAAATAGTAAAAATATTTTTTTAATACAAATTAATAATGAATTAAGATATTCTAGGCTAATTTTGTAAACATATTTTATAACCTTAACTTTTTTTTTTTTGTATGAGTTTAAACATCAAATTAACATAATTTAAACACACATTATTAACAACAGCTGATCTAGACCTAGCTGTATTTTTTTTTGTATCCGTGGGGGACAATTAGCTGATTCGCTTCTTATTTAGTATTGAAAAAAACTACTATATATATATATATATATACATATATATATTGTATATACTAGTATATATAACAACTGTAGGAAGAAAAAAAATTGATTACATTTATTAATGTACACTTTACACCTTTTTGGTCATTTTATAAAGAGAATAAAAGTTATAAATATAATTTTTTTAATGTTTCGTGATTTATAAAATAATATTTATAAATTAAAACTTAGATTAAATATAATATTAAAAAACTTGTCAATTCACATCATTATTTAAATTTCAATTTGGATAGTTACAGCTCCTATTTCATCGTCTCTTTTAAAAGTACATATTGTTTAATACAAATATGGAGCACACATTATAGTTACTATTAGTGTCTTTTATTTAATGATTTTGAAACTAAATTAACTTTACAAAACAGGGAACCATTGTATTGCTTCACCATTTACTATTATCATTTGTAATTATATTGTAGCCAATATTTCAACAGATGTAATTGCATAATTAAAGTGAATGTTGTGCATAAATTTTCACAAATTAAGGCAGTCCAGTAGGAATTGTATGTAATTATTTATGCACAGATTATTCAGTTAATTAAATTAACAATGTTAATCACAAATGTGATTTGTAACGTCATAATGTGTTACGTGAAAATCTGTAAGTTAATTGATTAAGTTATCAAATAATTTTCGTATTTGTATTTACGATTTTCAGAATAATTGTTAAATTGTCTCACCCTGTACAACTCATTAAATATTCATTGGTTTCTATCTCCTATATTTGTGTACAGAAATTAAAAAATACAAGATAGTTCTATAAATTTCTTTATTTAAACAAATCTTTAACAATTAATTAAAGGTGAATATTTCAATTCAGTTTGACTTTACAATTATTCCTAAATAAAACAGTTATAATTTATTATGTAATCTATAGTATTTATATAAAATCTTATACAAGTTGATAGCCCCAATCATGGTACCTACCCAGCCCCATCACACAAGTACATTTCTAAATTATACAAAAAAGTTGATTTCTTAGGCTATAGTGTCAAATTATATTAGTAGATCCATACAGATCTTGCTTAAATTTGTTTAAAAGATTTACACCTATTTTCTCAACCATATGATTGTGGATATTACTACTATCTACGCGTTGGTTATTTCTCTAAGGGAGATATTAGATGTACACATATTAAAAAGCCTTGTGTCAGTGTCTCAGCTCTGGCATACCTTGAAGCTGTATCTATGTGTAGAAGCCTCCACTCGTGTCGATGAATGGACTCATAACTATACGAATATAAAATCATCCGGTAATTAAGCATTCAATATTAATTTAAGGTGTATTAAATATAATAACTTTGTTATTTCTCTTCGGAGGGAAGTGGGGTTGATATAATTAAATACTGAATTAAAATCTACCAACATTTATCTAATATTAAAGGTTGAATAATTCAAGAGATATCAATGAAGAAAGGAAAAATAAGTTTATATTTCTGACTCTGAAGCTATTAATGCATTCAATTGCTTTGAGACTAATTTTATCCTTCTTTGAAAATGAAGCCCAATTGAATAACTGAAAAAAATGAGATATAATTACTTTTTTGAGCGTATCTATAATTTATTAAAACATTATAGATATTTTTAGAGATAGCTTCTTCTTATTGTAACTTTCCTCCTTAATTAAGTTTTTCAATATTTTTTTTACAGAAACATGCGACTGTTTGTCCATAGTTAATTTATTGCATCTTTTAAAAGTGTTGATTGGTACAAAGAACTTTACAGGACTATTAATTGGGTGTCATTAAAAGAGCACGTTATAAATATTTTACCGTGTTGACATTTACTGTACTTTTAATTTTCTTTTTATGTTTTAATTTATTACTCTAACGTTTGATATTTTAGTCCCTAAAGGTCTTCCACTGCTAATTATTATGTACGGAAAACATTGGAGACGTAGAACTTCTTTTAACTCTTCTGTCGTATTACAAGTTAAGTTAAATTAGTCTTTATGATATAAAAAGAGTCATGAGAAAATGTAAGCAGTCTATTAGAACATTTTTTAATAGAAAAAGTGTCATTCCGTCATATTGTTGGGAAAAAAACTCCAATATTCCATTTACTTTTTAATATTCTACGATATTCCGCTGTTTTTCTCACATCTCATAAACAGACTGTTTTAGCAGGTAAGAACAATATTATTATAGATTATAGAGTGTATTAGAAGGAGTAAATGGTTCTACAGAAACTTTAAAAAGAATCAATTCTTTTTTTTTTTTTTTCGTTTAAGTATATTTTAGAAATTATTTATAAATAGTGAATCATAAGATTGTGCGATATTTAATTCAAACCCTCTTTTAGCTTCTTTAAAGTAAGGACTGGCCGAGAAAGCCCGAACTATTAATTGTTTTCATATAGTCTTGTGTTAAATCCCTCTCTTTCATCTTTAACTCAGATCTTTCCTGACCAACTCTTTTTTCTCCCGCCTTTGGAACTATTAGAGTATTCGAGTATGGTGATTTGTTTTTTATGTTCTTTACTTATTTTCGTTGTATGGAAATTAAAAACGAGAGTTTTTCGCTTCGAAACAAAAATGAGTTCAAACTTAGTTCATATATTCAATGTAATGATCAAAAGTTAATGTAAACTTCATACATCAGTTGAAAGAAAACAGAGTTTTGTACAATCAATAATATAATGTATTTTTTAAAGTTTATATCACTGATTTGTGATGGAAGTGGACTTTAAACGTAGTCAAATTACATCCCTGTTATGTTTATTATTAGTTGACCTTGTCAGTCTTAGTTCAGTGGAAGAGTTTCTGTGCATGTAACAATTGAGGATGATGATTTAATCACTGAGACATGTCGTATTTATACAAATAAAGTGTATATTATGGAAAAAAACTATGTTATTTTATTTAGTTTTAGTATCCCCCTCCCCTTGTGGTCTAAAAGAGAACAACATTTCGATCTTCATCTTATAAACATCAAGAACATAAAATAAAGAATTCTAGGCATCAAATAATCTAATAACGTTAAGAATGATCAGGTTCGGAAGATAACAATTGTTGGTCAAGAGAGACTTAACAGAAAAGATAAAGGACAGGGATATAATCCAAGACTAAATGATAAAATTCTTAAACAGGCTAAGGTCCTTCGCCACCTCCGAACACATTATAGTAAAATATTGAGGTTTTGGTTGTAATACACAAGTGTTCATTTTCACGTGATAAAGATGTACAATGTAAATATGATATTATTAATATTTTTTTAATGGTTACTGTTTAAAAATGTTACAAAAAGTCACAAATTTTATTATTTTTTGGAATATTGACGAGAATAATAAACGTTATGTAATTTTATTTAGATTATAAATATATCAATGTATTTAGAAATATAGATAAAAACAGATCGGCGTTTATACAATTTAGTAGATGTAACTCTTGGTGACAATATTCATGTATTCGCATACAAAAATCTTTATGTCACTCGTAATAGTTGTAGTACTAATTATTATTTAAGGATTATAAAGCAATAAAGCTAAAGTTTCTAAATGTATTTCATAATATACATGAGCTACAAATGTTTCGCCTTGCAACATCATCAAACAACGAGGGAAAGAATTGTAGCTCATTTATATTATTAAAATAATTTGGAAACCTTAGCTTGATTTAATCCTTGAATATTGAGTTTCAAACAGAAATATCTGTTATTACAATAAATATGACTAATACTTATTTAATTGTGTTAGACAATATAGAACATTGTTTGTTTGGTAAAATGAACGTGTGATTCATTAAAATAATTTTCCTATTATTAGGAATTAGGATGGTTTTTGTTAGGAATATATTCTAGGTTTTTTTTTTTAGAAGCAAGTATGAAAACAATTATTTTTGACAGACCTGGAAAAGTTATGAAATTGCTTACCTTGCAAGCAAGGCAGACCTAATTGATGCTACAATGATATATAAACATTTGGGTGGGAGGAAATTTAGTCAGTGGGCCAAGATTGATCTAGGGAAGGTGGTGCTAGGGAAGGAATTCTTGAAGATAGCCAGACGGACTTGGCGAGTAAGAGCTTTCTGAGAGAATAATTCTTTAAGATAGCCAGACGGACTTGGCGAGTAAGAGCTTCCTGGGAGAATAATTCTTGAATATAGCCAGACAGGCTTAGAGAGTAAGAACTTTCTGGGAGAATAATTCTCTGAGATAGCCAGACGAACTTGGCGAGTAAGAGCTTCCTAGGAGTATTGAGACTTTGGACTGTCATCCATAAGATTGGCAACCAGGGTGAGCAAACTTCGTGTAGACCTTCGTGAAAAACCTTCATGTAAATAATTCAGAGACAAGTCATTATAAACTATACCGCAGAATCAGATCTGTGAGTCACAACAATTAGTGTCATTCTAGATTAATAGTAGGAATAACAAGGATATTTTTTAGTATTGTAATAAGATAGGAGATAGTCATTCTTAATAATAATTGTTAATAAATTAACAATTAGATTAATTGCGTACAGAACAACGGATTTGATTACATTGAAAATAAGGAACCCATTCAGTTTAAAAGAATTAATCCTAATCCTTTACTTTTGTACTCTTGGCAACTACTCACCACATTGGGTTTCCAAAGTATATTTATAAGGTTGTAATAATATATTTACATTTGTTACTTATTAGTTATTACAGTAAAATAACAACTTACAAATACTGCGTGAAGAAGGAACAACCGTCCACAACCTGGAGACCGAAGACAATATTATTAACCAGAGGTTCACCCTTTACAAGGAGGGTACTTACCCTTTTTTAAGATTACAACGACGGCGAAAGTTTGGACCTGCGACGCACAAGGGTAATAGTGACAATTACGTGTGTTTAATTTATTGCTATACTAAAGGCAAACCTTGTTATATTTTGTTCATTTATCTACCACTATACAGTGTTCGAAAAGTGTGGGGCAATAATTTACGTAGTGATTCCTTGGGTCAAAGTAAGCAAAAATAATTTATATAGACATATGTCCTATCTCGATTCGTTTAGCGTCTGTCTGTCTGTATGTGTTTTTTACAAAATAATTCATAACTCCTTAACGGTTTGAGTTACAGCGTTGAGATTGTTCACAAATGTTCATCTTATTGGCTGCTATCTTTGTGCAAAATATGCACTTATTTAGTGCTTCGTTACAATTTTGGGTACGGCCATGAATACATTTATTCAAAAGGTTCCGATCAGTGAGGTCTTTGTAAATGGGCTTGATAAGTTCCATTACAACTTTTGGAATACTGTTTTTGTGTGTGTATTTTTCAACACTGGTTACCGCTCTTTGATAACCACACCAAGAGTCTTTACCTTTGGGACATAAAGCATGATGCGGTTCGGAGTCCGTAGACAATTTATGAAAATATGTTGCCCACGTTGCTTTTTTCATTTTGTCAGCATCATCAGTGTTCTCTCTGATGGCTTTTCCAAAATAAACTTGTAAGCTATCAATAATAGCATCAGTCAGTCTTCCTTTCCCACTCAAAGGTTTCCCATCAGACACTTTTTTACCTCGCCACTTAGTTTTAAGTCTCCGTAACCTCGATCCCATCCGTTTTTGGACGTGACCAACACATTCCAACTTGGTTACATCAACATCATCATACGGTTTTGCATCTGTAACTGCTTGGAAAGCATTGCTGTCGCCGTCTCCAAGGTATTTCACATATCGCACCCCTCTAATGTTGGATCGTGCATACACTTCTTTTGCTGCCATTACCTCCATCCCGCCACTTGATCCCTCATAATTACATTTTTACTAATATTAATTTTAACAAAATATCCATGTGTCATATATCAAAATGTTCACAAAAAGATGGAGAATAAATTAGAACAATTAAAAAAAAATTTTTTTTTTCTTTTTTCCCTACAAGGTTACTGAAAGGTGTGTTATATTTTTCTCTTATTCTCAAATCGCATTGTTTAGTTAAAGCTATTACTCGTTTGTTTTTATAGTTTTATGTATATATATTCCATGATTTTTGTGTTTGTTCTTTCTTTTCTCTAATATTATTTATTATATGTGCAATAAGGATGCTCCTCTAAATTTTTATTTGAATAAAATAATAAGTTATAATTTACATATTTTATTTATTTAATTAAGTATATGAATAGAATAATTCAGTTGATATTATAACGAGACAAAAGATGTATGAAAAGTAAAAACTGTACTTGACATTAATCATAATACTTATACTAAATAGTTTAAAATTACGATATTATTAAAAAGTCGTAAAAAAAAATATTTTAAGGTTTTAAATAATTTGAAAATATGTATACAAATTTAAATCTAAAAATGATCACATATTATGCGTCAAGTAATTATATTATTGTATAATATTGTAAATAAGATAAAATATAGAAAATTGTATTTATAACGTAAAGTTTATAACGTAACAATGGTAAGTTAACCTATCTTTAATATTTTAAAACTAGGTGAATAATTAGTCATTCCCAAATAAATTAATTTAAATCTTATTTGTGAGTCAGTTTTTGTATATTGTTATGTTATCATCATGTATGAGAAACCGATAATATCCTAACATGACACTGGTCGCTAGCAGTCGATGTGTTGGTAACCCTTGGAGTAGAACATGAATTAATTATAATTAAATTTAACTGGTTTATGTATTAATATTAATTTTAAAATATTGGCTAAAAATAAAACTTACACAACCTTGAATGTGTATATGCTAAATTTTGAGTAACCGTCGCGTAATATACATTATCAGTTTTGTTTATCATTTCACAGGATTATTTTATTAAATAATAATTGCTTAAATTACCTTAACCATTTGATCCAGTACACATGCGTGAAGTTTTTCAAAGTATTTCATGAATACTTGCGTAATAAACGGCTCTAAGTGTATGATACACAATAAAATTTGCCACATACTACAGTCTACAATTTAAACAGCACCCCACCCCACCACGATATGGAATGCAGTCACGTACACAGTATTACATAAAGAAAAATACTGTGTTCACTCTAAATTACATCAAAGAAACGTGGTTGAAAATTTTAAAAGAAAAATATTAATATATATTTTCATAAATTGTCTACGGACTCCGAACCGCAGCATGCTTTATGTCCCAAAGGTAAAGACTCTTGGTGTGGTTATCAAAGAGCGGTAACCAGTGTTGAAAAATACACACACAAAAACAATATTCCAAAAGTTGTAATGGAACTTATCAAGCCCATTTACAAAGACCTCACTGATCGGAACCTTTTGAATAAATGTATTCATGGCCGTACCCAAAATTGTAACGAAGCACTAAATAATGTAATTTGGACTAGAATATCGAAGAACAATTTTGTCAGCCTTCCCACTCTGAAAGTTGGTGTATGGGATGCAATCATAACTTACAATGAAGGAGCTCTAGGAAAAGTACAAGTTCTAGAAAAACTTTGTAAAGATGCTGGGAGAAACTGTGTTGTAGGTTTGCAAAAGATAGACGTAAGGAGAATTTTTGAAGCCAGAAAAGCCAGTCAAGCACAAAATAAAATTAAAAGAAGGCAGAAGAGAAATACCAAGAGAAAAAGGGATGATAAAAAAAAGAAAAATGTGTTTCTTATGGTGCAGGAGAGTTTTAGTGTTGGTGTTTTAGTGTTAAAAGTGTCGGTGACTGTTTTTTGGCTCTAGCGAAAACTTCACTTTTTTCACACGTAAGTGCACTTTTCTCCTTAACTACTTGTACTATCAATTTGAAATTTTTTACTGACACACTATGTAGCATTACCTACAATGTTAACCTATTTTTAATAAGTAACCATGGTAACTGAAGTAATAAAAAAATCTTTAATTTGAACATTTTTATATTTTTTTAATGTGTTTTAAAAATTATTTATAAAAATAAGTTTATAGAATTATAACATTTAAAATAGGTTAACGTAATAGATAACAGTATAAAATATACTGGAAAAAGATTTCAGGGTCCTGTGAATAATAGTTTTTTTTTAAAGTGTACCTAAAGTTGTACATTTTAACATGCGCGGCATAGGGGTACAAGGTTACCTTAAACAAATTATTAAATTACAAAATAACATTGTAATTTAAACTTTGTTTAAATCTGTAATAATTATTTACTTGTGATTTTGCAAGCAATTAATTTGATGGACAACAATTTGAACCAAAATCGGTAGAGCTGATTGCACGAAATTAAGAGTTTTATAACAATCTAATGACAGATTTTGTTTTTGTTTTTAATATCATATAAACTTATAAACGGTAATTTTGTGAGAGATGGCGATTAATTTGTATTGTTTGGGTTCTGAGATCGAAATTATTATCATGATCGTTAGGGAATTTTGATAAAATCGTAATTTTTAGTATTTTATTATGACAGTTATCTATTCATTTGGAGATGTCAAAAAATTTAAGTAAGTCCCAACATGTGTCATAAATATGTCTAGATACCAAATTTGATTATAATCGGTCCACTTGTTTGGGCTCATACCACAAACAGACATTCCAAATAACACTATTCACACACGTCATATAACGTTCTCTAAACTACGAATATGTAAGAAAATTTAAAAAAAAGTTTTGTGGTAGTTGGAGTGGTTCTTAACAATTTATAGATTACGAAATACTTACACGTTTTGCTCAAAATGTAATTACATCTTGAAATAATGAAGAAAAGGGTTAATATTTATTGTGTACTTATATTAAAATATATTTGATGTTAGGCTGCATGTTTTATAAAGCATTTCCTGCAAAAGGTTTATCTCTCATCCACCTCCAAACACAAACATTGGCATTTTCCTTGCATTTTCACGGAACATTAAATATACCTCCTCCTCTTTAATCTGCTAATGTTATGCTTTGTAGTTTTATGAATTTTATCTCATCAATTCCTTCTTTTAAAATATCCTTTCATTCGATAAATAGTTTTTGTTTTATACTTAAACGTAATAAAGTTACGTGATAGATAACAAAATATTTTTCTTTAACGTTTTCACGTTTTCAGTCTCCTAAACCTAACAAAATGATTATTTTAAATAATGCCTGCCTCCCCTATCCAGGGCTCTACTACTTAAACTAAACATTCAAATTTAATAGGACGACACATTTTGGTCACATCTCGAATTATTTTTCGTTTCGATCTCTTAAAACTATAGAATTTATGAAATAAAACTAAAACTGAAAATAAAAATGTTTTTTATTATTAAAAAATTATTTTGTTATTATGGTGGAAGAAATAAACATATTTTTTATGTTGTTTCATTTATTTAGTTTTTATTAGAGGAACGTCGTGATATGACATTTACATTATATTAACTTCTGAAGTGGTGCTAAAGCATCCCAACTCAAACTTCTCTACGTGGTCATTGCGTTTTATTGACAAACTATAATTTGTGAATAATTAACATGGTAAAGCCTGAACCTGTATGTTGTTCAAATGTTTTAAATAATTCATGTCCATTTAAATTGTGTAATATTTTAATAATATTTTTACTCTTCCAAACATAATTACAATTATTATAAATTAGACAGACTTTTCTTAAAATCTAAGTAATAAATTAGACATAACAAAACTCTCTGTAACAAACATTTAAACAAACGTATATCTTTAAAAATATAATCTCGGGAAAACATGTAGGCCTCCGATGCAATGTCTGTGTGGAAGACAACCACCCTTAATAACAGAAATAATTAAAACTTAAGCAAACAAGTAATAATATAAACTGTAACATATTCATGGCATAATATAAAAATCATATTTGTGCAATAAGTGTAAAGTGGCTGTTTGATGTATGAGAGATACAGTTTAGGCACAAGGCGAAGTAAAAGTCGAAAATCATCTCCGTCGAATTGCACACAAGATTTTCCCACAGTTGCAATTTATTTATTTATTTTATTGATAATTTTGACAACAAATAAATAAAAGTTATGTTGTGAATTACGTTACTTAAACCAACCTTCATACAAAGGTTTAAAATTATAAACAAAAGATAAAATTAAGAAATTTAAAAACAATAAATGAATTAAATAATTATTTGAAATGAAATATACACGATATATACTGGGGGGAAATGTACAAACGTTAAAATTAATAAATTAATAAAATTTAAATTATTTTGTAAATTAGATTAATTTGAATAATGAAATTAGGTGTTTAGGCGATTTCATCAACATTTCTCAACAATGTTTTCATAAATAATTCTCTCTTCGTAACTTAAGATTAAACAACAAATTACATTTTTTTTTTTTTTAGGTTAAGCACTAGAAAAACAAACTGATTAAGACCTTGCGTTATTTTGAGTTTATGTGTGATTATCGGCTGATTTGCATTTTATTTAGGATATACAGTTACTCTCTACAACAACATAATGAAAATTTAATAGCTATTTTGTTTACTCCTTTTTTGTTGAAAAACATTGTAGAAAAATTACTATATTTGTTAAGTGTTTTTCTTGTTATACGATTGTTACAAGAATACTTAAAATATAAATTTGGAATATATCTGCAATAATTAAAAAATATATATATATATATTCTACGATTCCCATCTTTATATAAATCTTAATTTGGGTAGTTACAGCTGCTATTTCATCGTACATAAGTACATAATCTTTAATACAACTACGAAGAACAAATTATTGTTACTAATTTTGCCCTTAAATCACGAATCACAAACTATTTGAACATTAAAAATTAGAGAACCATTGATGGAGTTCATATTTTTATTTAAAATTTATGATTCTTTTACAGTCAAAATTACAAAAATGTAACTGCATGAATAGTGTGCATATATTTTTACAAATTGCAGCGGTCCATCAGGAATTGCAAGTAATGATTCATGGCGCAATTTGTTCAATTCAGTACGGTAACAATGTTAATCACTAATGTGATTTGTGACGTCATACTTTGTCGTGTGAGCATCTGTCAATCAAGATGATTAAATAATATTTGGGATTACATAATGTATGGTTTCCAGAATAATTATTAGAGTGAATACAACAAGATTGTACAAAACACGTTAAAAACCAATTATTTATCTTTTTAGGATGACGATTATATTTCGGTGTATGTTTACTTAGGATTACTCCATAATAAACTGATAAGATTTAAAGTTTAATAATTTGCCTTAAATAATAGATCTGTAGTATAACTTATTAACGATCTCTAGTATTTATATAACTTTTATATTGTTACCAGGGGACTTAAATTTAAGAAAGGCGGAACCAAAATGGTAACAATGTTTGAAAAAGAAAAGTAAAAAAAAGACAAAGACAAATTTAGTAATTAACAAGGTTCAAGTTTATTGAAACAAAAGAAATTTCGACGTTTCAGATTTTATCATTTGCAACTGAGAAAGACATCCTGAGACAAAATTATCATAAACAGCTTATGATTAACAATATTATAATTAATAATAGTTATACGCCCTTAATGCAAAATATTATAATTTAATAAAAAAAAATTTAATCAATAGATTCTGAAAATTTATCCCCCCCTTTTTAGTTTATATATTTTATAGTTACAAAATTTAACAAAAGACAATGAGCACAGCTTAACCATTAACAGGATTATAATTAATCCAAAAAAAAAGATTATACGCCCTTAAATGTAAAAATTACAAAATAAAAAAAAGATGAAAAGATACTGATATTTATTTCCCCCCTTTTTGACTTTATGAAATGATAGTTTTTTTTTTTAAAACAGTTACATAATATTACTTATTTGATAAATTTCTTAAATGCTATATTGGCCAATAAATATATATATTTTAGATAAAAGAATTTATTATGAAAAGAGTAGTTTATTTTAAAAGAAAAGAAAAGAAAATTTTGAATATTAAATTTTTAAATTGACGTCAATTATTTTAATTTAGAGAATAACCTCTTGGAGGTTGTTAGGACCGAAAGTTTGCATGCAGGCTCCACCCAATAATTTTTTTTATATATTTTATAATTAATTACACAAGTCTACGTCTAAAAAAAATAGTTTTTAAGAAAAACATATTCGTTGAAGTAAATTTAGGCACATATACAATATGAGTTTAATTAAAGTTCTATAAAGTCAGTTTTTTTGTAACATCACTTTTGTGCACGTGAAACTCTGAAGCTATGTTGAACAAAACGTGTTTTGTTAACAGGACGAAACATGTTTAGATCTTTAGCTGTATTTCTTCTACCAGCATATTAGCTATAGCAAAAAAAAACATGTTTTTTAGCGTCTGTACAAAATCAGACATGTTGTAGCATTAATGTTCATTATTAAAGTAAATATCTGGTTATTTGTCAAAATTAAAGAAAATTGATTGTATAACAGAAATTCGTTAAGATGGTACTTAAAAGCTTCTTAGATGATTATAAATCTATTTATATATATTTAATTTTGTTTGAAACAAAGCTTGTATAAGACTTGCAAAGATCTGCAAAAGTCTGTAAAACGAAATTTTCTGATTTAGAACAGATTTCTCCAATTGTTTTATATTTGACATGTTCAATAAGATATTTTGATCATTTAAAGTTCAACATTAGTTTGCACCTATTTCACATAATTGTTCAAAACTCAAAATGTGCCTTTGCAAGGTTTTGTAAAGTATGTTTTTAAAAAAGTAAATTTTTATAATCTTTCAGTTTCAAAAGAACATTGAATATTAAATAAAACATGAAATACATATTTTAAAGTATACATGATAATTAATAAATTATTTTAAAGCATTAACAAAATTCAAAATATGATAAAATCTGTAAGGCTGAGTACCTGGAAAATCCTGTCGCACTCCACGTGAGCTTGCGCCGTGAAAACGAAAATTTATTTGACATTTTAGACTAAATCGCACAAACTGTATATTAACATCGTTGAAAACTGAAGCAGAAAATTTTGAGAACCAAGAAAAAAAAATTATTATATCTAACGTAACTATGTAAGAATGTCAGGCATTGTGAGTGACTACAGGTGGACTAGCCAGCGGGTATTAGAGCAGATGGGCTGTCTTGCCGTTGTACTTTGCCCTCCGATGTCATACGATGATTAGTTTTGGACAATCTCGCCGGGTGGCAGCATCTGTCAAGCGACGGAAGTAGTATATGTGGAAAACGAGTTAATGAAATTATTTTGCAGATGTGATTTTTGAATTTGAATGCTACAATATAAGTCGATGTACTGAATCATGACGTTTACTCGACCCCATTATAAAATATAATACAAGTAGATTTCTAAATGCCATACCCCAAAGATTGTTTCTTAGGATATGTACAAATTATTATGGTAAATCCAGGGGTCTTGCTCATATTTGTTTAGAACTGTACTTACGCCGGTTTCTAGAACTCTCGTTATTATGAATATAACTACTTTCTTGACGTTGGCTAATGGTCTCGTAGATGTTTATATATTAAAGAGTCCTTACTCATTTTGCTCGTGTCAATCCATCGGTCCCGATATGCCTCAAAGCTGTATATATATATATGAAGGAGCCTCCACTTGCTATAGTAAAGCCGACCACTTGAAACTAGAATTTTGTAAATATAAGAATAACACATTTTTTGACTGGTAAGGGTTCAAAATTTCATTGTTGACAATAACTTCGATATTTCTCGTCGTAGGTAGGTTGGGTTGACACTACTACATTCAGAATTGAAACCTACTAACTTGTATCTAATTTAATGTGCTATAAGTTGAATAACATAACAGACATAAACAAAACAAGAAAAAGGTTGGAATCCATTTGTTCAACCTTTTTTTCAAAATGTGGCAAGTATCCTCCACCTTGTAATAAATAATAATTAATAATAATAAATAATAACCTAATAGAACTAAATTGGTAAGAGATGCATGGTTGATAGATTGCTTACGCAGGAGGTCTGGAGTACGAGGGGGGGGGACGCTGGATGCAAGCCGGGAAACTGGCAGTCTGGAAGTAACAGCGTCCGGTGTGAGACTCATAAAAGGGGGGGAATGTTAGACTAGCTTTTGCCTTGCCGTAGTATATAGTTTTAGGATAGCCAGCAGAGATCTTTTGTTCAATAAACACCTTGAACTACAACTACCTGTTGCATCTTTGAAGCACCCATCCGCCACCAAACCATCCTGACAAAGATCGGACGCCCAAGCGAAGGAGCCGGACACAGGATCGCCGGCCCAACAGCGCGGGTTCCGTCACAAAAACTATAAAAGTAATCAAGCAAAATGCATCTTGTTCTATTCCATTTACTCTTGGTTTTAATTTATTTTATACAAATAATTAAAATAAAATGATAATTATACATCGATAAGTCATTTAAATGATATTTCATGTATAAAATGAACGCAGATAAAGAGCTGAGAAATTAAATAACTGCTGATCACATCTCATCAAACTATTATGGAGGTTTTATTATCCAACAAAGATCCACGGTATATGCTCACAACCGAGCTTCTACGTTACACCTTCTATTTCATTGTTTACTTCAAATGTATTGTTTATTACAAATACGTATCACAAACTACTATTAGTCATTTTGTTTTTAATTCACAATTCTAAAACTAATTTCACTGACTGTATAAATCAGCTAACCACTAAATGACTCCATAATACACATTTATAATTTATTACAGTTATTATTTCGACAATATAATTGCATAATTAGTGTGAATATTATGCATGTATTTTCACAAATCACGGCAGTCCACCAGGAGTTGCAAGTAATGATTTATGACCCAGATTGTTCATTTCAGTCCAGTAACTATGTTAATGACTAATATGATTTGTGACGTCATACTGTGACATGTGAGTATCTGTCAATCAAAATGATTAAATTATAAAATAACATTTGGATTTGCATTAGTTACTGTTTTCAGATTAATTATTAGAGTGAGTTAAACTGTGCAATGGAACTCGGTGTCTAAATATTCTGCGATTTTTACATGTTGTTGTATGTAGAGTTTTGATGATAACAAATCTATAAATTTCTTTATTATAAAATGTTTAATGATTTAATAAATTCAGGAATTCATTTCGGTATATTTAAAACAGAAATTAAACGTTAACGTTTATTTATACTTTAATTATATAAAATTATAATACTAAAGGATTGATTGTTTAACTTTAAAAACGATTACATTAATTAATACTTCTAAAATCTAAACCAATATTTTTTTTAATACTACCTCCATTTACGTTTAACATCAGCTGATACCTGTCAATAAATCGATGGTCTTATCCCCCTGGCTTGACCTCAGTGATATATATCACATTTAAAGGACTACAATTAAATCTCCTACAGTGAGTATAAATAAAACTAATAAATATGCTAAACTAAACTACAACTTACGTAACCTATAATATTTTTAATGAATTATTTTCAATTACTGTAAAAATAAATAAAAAAACACTTTATCTCACATACACAGTAATCTCGAGATACATAAATTTAGGACTCAACATCCCAACATAAATCTTTAACAGCTGGAAAAGTTAGAGGAAAATTAATAACGAACGTTTATCATCTCTTCTCCTGGTGTAAATAGGGTGAAATTAAATCTTGGTTGAATCTTGAAGTTTAGTTAATTAAGCGTAAGACAGACATTCAGTGAAACTTCTAAACACGTTCCTAGAGGCGGTAGAGAAACAATGTTCCTTTAGACTCCTTGTTGGTTTCTTTTACTGTAATTAGGGAACTAAAATCATACATTCAAAAAAATTCAGGAAAGTTAAACCAGGACAAGGTGGGGTTGAATAATCCTATATTCAGATGTTTAAGTTGGATCTAGGATAACTATTAGCCTGTGTGCTTTTCCCAAACTATTACAGTGACGTCACTGAAAGTGACTACCGATTGCTTTCTGTCATAAGTGTTTTCATTTTGTTCATAAGTTGTTGAATTGCACGGCACCACAAGAGATCTATGTCTTTCTCTACTTCTACTCAACAGGGAAATAACTGTCTATAAAATCCCCTCAAGTCCCAATTAAATAAGACATTACAGCACATAGAGAGTCATTGGTGTGTTTTCATCAAGTGTACAGTAACTCTGGTACTATATAATGTTACTTCTTTGTGTAAGAATGAAGTTTTGTCTCACGTCTGGGATTAAGAATTACCAACAATGGATTTAAAAACTAATTATTTTAACTTTCAAAGAGTGTGTCTTCTTTCGTTAAAACAATTATTGTATTAAATGAAACTATTATCTACTTCAGGTTAAATTACTTTTTTAATTTAATGCTTCATGAGCTAATTGTTATTTTTAATTAAATTTCACCTTTGACACAAAGTATAAAACGATGCAAGACTTGTTACACTTATTTAGAGATATAATAAGATATTTAACACCACAAAGTATCAACATGTAATTTAAATGAGTTGTTACTTATTTTTCTTTTTTTTTTGTTAAGAATGTTTACATTTTGTAATGAACGAAAATTCACCATGACTTTCTAAAAACACCCGAGATCATTTTTGTCAATTATCAAACAGAAATCGACCTTAAAAGTCTCTCTTTTTATTTTTTCATAAGCATAACGTTAGGTCGACTACTGGCAAGAAACACATGTTTTTTGGTATTTAGATCACTATTTCCATTAGTTATATTATCGAAAAATATACAAAATGTATTGACTGCTGACTGCCTGAAATTATCTTAAAATTATTATAGAGTTTATGTTAACAATATAGGTCCAAATGTACGGTCATTTTAAGCTAAATGAAATCATTTTAACAATATTGATAAATATGTAAATCCTCTTTCTTTTTTTTATTTCAATGAAATAATCATAAACAAAAGAAAATGGAAATGGAAAATACTTTTAATTTTGATGTAACCCAACAAGCTTAAGTTATTATTAGTATTGCACAGTAATTATGTAATATGTTTTTCCCTTCCATTTTATTTTTAATAATTATTTAAATAAGTAATAAACGGATAATTTGTTATTTAAAAGAAATTCAATAGCTAAAATGAACAATTTAGTAACTTTTTCAAAAGGTAATATTATTTATCGAAAATCTAATATACTTATTTATCGGTTGAAATTGAGTTATTAACTACACCACTCAAATTTCCTTTTTGCTTACAAATTCCCATAAAATAAAAATTATTTTTAAAAAGACATACTTTATGTTATTTCATAACTTAGAATATTGTTAGTTTATAAGATATTCCATAAATAAAATTAATATTCAAACTTGGCTATAATAATAGATATGTATTTATTAAATAAATAGTTATAACATAGTAATAATAGTTGTGTAATCAGGAAGTTGCATTTTCATATTCCATAAATCCAGATAAATAACCTGTAGTTTCGGAGCTCAGCAATAATGGTTTTAGAGTTAAAAGATGATCAGGTTTTACAAAATACGTTCATTATTACTTTCACATATACACAGAATAGAGAAAATTAAATGATTTGTCAAATGTATCTATGTTAGTTTTTACCTTAGTTGGTTTTATCTTAGAACAAGAAGTTTTTAGATATTTGTTGTTCTTGACTAATGATGAAAAACTTCACTGAATCATCGCCTTATAACAAGAGGCAGAAAATATTACAAAATACAGATATATTGCTTTCGAATACTCCAGTAGCGACAGAGTTGGTCATCTCGAGAGTACAAAACAAAGATATATACAGGTAAGAACCCTCGGGAATTGTCTCTCCCAAACTCTCTGTAGTGAGCTTCTAGGGGAGTAGTGTTTAGAATACTATCTGGTGTCTGGCTTATGTACAGTGTTGTAGAGCACAAAAGAATAACAGATTTCAATAAAATTAGTAAGTCGCCTTAAACATATCAAGAAGTTTTTTTCTTATTTTATAACTTAAAATTTGAGAATAACTTTCGTTGATTTAACATCTGACACGTTTCGGATTAACGTCATTTTCAAATACGTTTTACTTATTCCTATTGAGAATTCAAAAGCTATTTTTTCCAGTAAAATATCTTATGAAATTGGAGTTAATCCTTAAGTTAAAACAACGCCAGGAATGGCACGACGATACAATACTGTCATAAAAAAGAAATTGGGGGTTGTAGTAGAAATTGAAAAAAAAAAATTAAATAAAATAAAATTTTCCAAAAGTCTTATTTAATGATTTTAATAAGTTATTTATAAAATGTAACCTCTAAGGACATAGATATGATATGTAAATAGGTTCTACCAATTTTGTTAAAATTGTGGTGAAATGTGAAAACGAATAAACCCTTGTGAAGTATTACAAGTAGTAAAACAAATTACCATTCAGATATCGCTTACAAAATTAAACGAACTCTCCCCGTCATTTAAACTGCATTTAAAAAATACGATTTTAGCCTAGCTATATAACTTTAACTAGTTTAGTCCTTATTTAAATAAAAATATAGTTTATAATGGTATTTTAAATATCTAAACGTGGTTCATGTTCAATTTTAACTCTTTGATTTACAAATACCTAACTGATAATTTTGGTGATAATTGATTTTCATTATTGTAAAGGTTTATGAAATGTTATCGCACCTCTCATTACCTTTAACACTTGGATAATTCCATTCTAAATATATGCAGACAACACACACATTATTATTGAGAGAGGATTAAAGCAATTACCTCGTTCGATAAGTAGTCCATCAATGTTGAAAACACAATCAATGGAAATCACAAATACCTCTATCCATACTAAGTACTACTCCCATATTATGATCTGTAAACTAGTTTATAACTTTATATATATAATTCTAAGTCATATAATACAATAGTTTTAATAATAGCAAGGATAAAAGTTTTTTAAATAAGTAAATCAAATTGATCGCATATTACTGTTAATATTATAGATGTAGATTAATCAAACATTCGCCATAATCTGTGATTTTAAATACTAGCATGGGACAGTGCAACTCTCGTGATCAAGTGGTGAAGCTTTACATCAAAGTCAAACACCAACATTGCCTTATAGCTTAGGGCGATGTTGGAAGACTAAAACTAAATCTGTAACCTAAGAACGTATCCTAGACCTAAGCTAGATCTGATCAATCTAACCTAAAACTAAATAAAAACGTGATCCAAAAAAACCACAAGATACAGGATTGCACTAGAGAAAGGAAGGACAATAACCGATTGTTGAAGGAGTAGTGCAAAGTGAATGTATCTTAACTGTTTAGTAGTATGAGCAACTGTTTGCCATCTCTTTCAAATGTTTAGACCGAAATCGAGTCATTAATTCCATTTCGCATTTAAGATGCAAACATTCAGCATATTAAAAGAATTTTTATTTACTTTTTATTAACAGAAGCCATATTTTACACAGGTTTGGCTAATTGGATAGAATTAAAGCTTCACAAATAAAATTTTATTTCGTTTTTGCTTATATAAATATATTCCTTCTTAGTAATTATATTTTTGATCATTGGAAAAATTTATTCGCCTGTTTTCGATTTTTCCGTTAGATCAAAAAGATCGTTATTTTTGTTAACTAATTCTTATATTTAGAAGTCTTCCCTAGTAGTAAGTTTAATCTAAAGAGGTTAACCAATCGAAACCTCACTCTGCCGCTTAAGAAGAGACATTTTCAATACCCTTTGTTCCGGTTTGCGCAGTGTGAATATAAGGAAATGTTTGAACCCGACCAACTCTTACAAAAATATTAATGATGTTACAATGTTTACTATTACTATTATTTCAAAAAATATAAACGTAATACGGTAGTTGACTTGAAAGTAGTAAATTCGGCTACTAACAACAATTTTAAATCGTGAATTAGTTGGATCACTACTGACATACCCGTAAAATATTGTAAAGTAGTGATTGCTAGACTACAATTTTAGCATAATTTTATCAAAATCGTTAGAGCCAACAAACAAGGCCCTGGTGGAAGGAGAGACACCGAATAAGAGAGACGTAAAAACTGACTGAAACATAATGTCACTACTAAAAAAGCAATATTAATGTTACAAAACAAAATACTGTGCCCTTCTTCCATATTATAATAACTCTTTCTATCAAGACCATAAACATACTTTATATCTATTTACTTCATGAAAAATACTTTGAAGGAAGAAAGTTATGTGGCTGGTTAAAAAACAATGTCGCAAAATAATGGTTTATCTCGTCCATTCTCAGTTCAAATTTGATAATTGCAAACATTTTTCCATATCATGAGTATTTTTTCCTTTATTTCACAACTCAAATATTAGGGAGAAGCGAGGTATTGGCCTAGATTTTTATTCTTTTCGTGTACAGTAGAAAATTTTCCAAAGATAAATGATCGTTCGTTGTCCCATGGCATGATATTTTTACTTCATTCTTGTTAGTATAACTATCGCGATGGACAAAAATTCAGGAATGGTTTTCTAAGTAATAATTTAATAAACTCTTTATATTGACAGGCTAGAAGATAAAGGTAAAATAAGCAGAAAGCGGGAGGTTAAAGATCTGATTGGAACAAAGTCCAGGCAAGAAAAACCTCGTTACAGGTTATGGAGGATCCCAGGTTTGCTGGAAGGAGCTTCACTATCCAGGTAGTCGCTAACTAAGAAGGTTGGAGTTTCTTTACAAACACACTGTGACTAGAGTACTCGATTCAAGAGGAAGAATTTCCTGAATCAATTCTTGAGTTCATAGTGAGGAAATTAGGTAGCTAACACGGGTTGATAATTCTTGAACGAATACCACAGGAATGCGATGTGTTAATCACACATTATCTAATTGAAAAGCGTCTAGCTGGACTAGTCTCTGCACGTGTTGATTCATTTGGTTAAATTAGGTTTTAAATATGTGAATAGCTGCTACAATACCAAAACGGTTATTAAATTTCGTGATATTAATAAAAATAATAAAAATGACCTTAAAACAATACAAAAAGAAAACCAAGTACTCGTAACCAAAAAAATATCGGTTCGTTAGTTGTTACTCAAAAAGTAAAAATGAACCACTGAAGCCGCCTTAAATTACGAACATTGAAATATTTATGCTTTACTTGTGACGATAATTCTATACAACACCATTAATTGCTAGATAAGTTGTTAATGATTGTGGTTTAAGCTCAATTGCTTTTGTAAATTATTCCTTGAAAGTAATCTGTCGTGACGAAACATTTCTAATGTTGCTTGTAATCACTGCCATGTAATAGAGATTCAGAGGTTAGAGAAGCAACTTTATTCTTTTGTGGATCGTAAAATGTTTCAACCTTGAAATATTTAATTTTAGATTTCTTGAAGTACACATTAAAGCACTGTGAGAGTTTTTAGTCTGTATACATGCACTGGTAAATGATACTGTAGACTGGATATATGCAAAGGATGTAATTCAATTCAATTCAATTCAATTCAATTCAATTTTTATTAATCTCGTTTGACAATATAAATATTGTATGAAATATGTCATGTGACTTATACATTAATTCTAACATGAAAACAATAACAATACAAATATTATATTTGGGGTGTAATCTGGAGACACGTGTATATCACACGTTCACAGATTGACTATGTTTGTATTGAATGGTATTTGTGAACAAGATATAAGAAAGGAAGGAAACATATTTACTCTTCGTTAACTTTAAAAAAAAACCTAATATGTATCTGCCTGCTTGTGTAAATCGGGAGTGGGTTTGATTTTCACACATAGATAATAAAGATTGATGACGAATCTTCAAATTTCAACAACATCTCAACTAAATTGGTGTAGTTTAATTTGAGAGAAATCGAGTTTTGTTATAACTCAGTTGTCGATTTGGTTTATTTAAAGCTATAATTCCCTCATAAGAGTGAGTAGGAGCAGGACAGTCCCTAACTGGATACCTCTCTTTCATCTTCCTTATAAGGTCTCTCTTTCAAAACTCTTGATTTCCTCAGACTCTGACGCTATTAGAGTATTCGAGGCCAATGGTGGTTATTGTTTTGTGTTCTTTTTTTAATGCTATGGTGGCCGAGAGGTCTTTCAACTTTACACAACGAAAAAATTCAAAAAATCATGGCGTTGTTATACAATACATTCTGTTTTGATCGTTGAAACGAACATTTGTGAAAATGTATATTTTTATGTGTTGTCTTTTTTATTTTTAAAATAAAAACAAAATTGAGAAATGTCTAAAATAAACCCCCAAAAATTTACTACAAACAGTCGGTCTACACTTTTAGTATCAACTCATTGTACAGACGACAGTTGATTGACACACAGACATAATTCTAAGGAATACATTTTTTAACTCAGAGTCCTGACAAAGTTATTCTACACAAAGTTCTACATAGATTTTCACCTCATCGTATAATTTCCTCTATTTTACATATATGTAAAAAAGCTATATAGGGAAAATTTATTTTCAATTGGTTAGAGTGCGGGTTTAATAAGGCCGTAAAACACCGCCAAGTTGCCATACCTACTTAGTCTTTCCACCCATCTTTCACCATCTATAAAGTTGCAAAATAAAAATAAATTTTAAATCCATGGTTGCTCCTAATTCATATTATTAAAAAAACATTTAATAATCGAACATAACACAAAACAAGATATATTCACGAAATGATATTTAATATTAAAATATTTGTGTACGAGTCGGGTTTTAATCAATAAGTATGCGACGCTCCATTACGAATTACTTTGTTGACTCAAATATTGGATTTACAATAATATTTCAAGTGAAAAATATACAACCTAGACTGGGAATCGAACCCAGGACATTAGGCTTTACGCGTCAATGCTCTACCAACTGAGCTATCCTAGTCGCTTCCCAGTACAGGGCGCAGACTTCTCACTTGACTTCACGTTTAATTGCTGCAATTTTGAGTTTCCAAATTAATTACCTTGCATATGCGACATTGAAATAATTAATTTTTACTCATTTTTCAGCCCTTACGTATGTATTTATTGATTTTTTAATTATTTGATTTTTCCGCTTATTCGTTTTTACTAGCAAGTATTGAATTTACAATAATATTTCAAGTCAAATATTGGACTCAAGATTAACGATGTTGATGAAACAGAAACACTTACATTTGACGCCCATTAGGTAAAATTGTATAAAAAACGCAGTATTTTTACAGCTAATGTGCTTTTTATAATTGATTTATTAATATATTTTTTAAGATTTTTTCCCCCCATTTTTATTTATTGAAAACGAAAAGTCTGTTGGTCATACTAGAGGAAGAACATATAACAAAACACTCAGCATTTGAAGAGAAGAAAAGGTGGGCAAAAGAGATCCGGTAGTAAATATAAAAGTGAGCGATCTCAGCAAGACTACTTGAAAAAATGTGTAGATCTAGCTAGGACACCTTGGAATCGTCACATTTAATAATGTGACTACTGAGTTTTTTAAAACTAAATAACAATCCAAGAAATCATATACAGATATTGAAAACATCGTAAACAGAGTGTTGAAAAATTGTATTTCTGAACTTTGGGAGGTAACTTCCTATGTGAAAACTAAGATTATTTTTCTATAAATATAACTAGTCCCCCAAATATACAACAATATTTTTCTTTCTTTCATAAATTATTTTGTATCTTCAGTTTTGCGGAATGAATTGAAACTTGGCAGGTACCTAATAATTTAATGAACTATTTTGAAAAATATAATTAATCTAATGCAATAACGAGTTTCAAAATGGCGGCAGTTTTAAATTTGAATATTAAACAAAAACGGAATGATTTATGAAAAATCTAACCTGGCGCCATTTCAAAACGGGTTATTGGATTGGGTTTATTATTTACTTTAATACTTCTAATAGTATATTAACTTGTTAGGTACCATGCTAAGTTTCAATTCAATCTGTTATACTATTCTAGAGATAAGTAAAAACAAAAAACAAATAGCGGATACATGTAAGCTATGAAATTCAGGATATACGTTTACACGAATATTTTCTTATAATTGAGGTAGAAATCCACTTTCTGAATTGTATATAGGTGTCAAGTTTATAAATTATTTGAGTTAAAACTACTGTAAGAAATTATTAGAAACTTTTTCAATTAAAGTTTTGACTTTCTCAAATGTAAATAGTGTAAGAAATTTATTTGATAGGTTGATATATTTATGTTATTTTTTTTGCAGATATATCTGCTTGAAGTCCCCTTATTCCAAAAAATGGTTCATAAATTAATTAATGTCTGTGTCTTTGCAGTGTGCTACAGCTCAAAGGTATATAACGATTTTAATATATTTTATCTGTAGACCTTTTACTCAATTTTTACATGGTTCATAAATTTGTGGTTGCTTCAAATAAGGTGAAAAAATTAATTTTACACAAACTCGGCTCTGAGATTTTCTAAGATTAAGTGTCGTTCTGCTATAAATTCTTTTATAACACGTATTGCTTGCAATCTCTAGAAATATTTGATCCTTAAGTTTTTGTTTAAATCTGATGTGAGACAGTGGAGACATAACGTCTCAAAATCGGTAATATTAATTAAAGTGAATTTTTAGTCAAACGTAAATATGTTTTACTGATATCAGTGTATAACATCACAAGTAAAACATTATTAAGGGTTCGAATTTACAATAAAACGAAAATGAAACTAGATATTAACCAAATTTACTTTGAAGACACGTTTATGGTTCAAACAAATCAAGCTTAGGCTCTATTAAACTTTATTTTTTATGGTTCATTTGAACTTTTTAACTGTCAAGTACTAAACTAACTTTAATAGTGATTGATATGTGACTTGAATTCAGGGATTTCTGAGTTAGAAAGTTTGTGCAATGTTTAACTACAGTTTATTTTATGTATGGGTACTCGTTAACCTTAGTTTATACTTAATACTTCGGAGTGTTCACTGCTATGTTCTGAGTGTTTTAGTGCTCTATATTTAAAATTGGAAAATAAATTGAAAATACTTGTACATTCATTCCTTCGGCCTAATTGTAAAGTACCCAAATTTACATTGTATCATTTTTGGAAGGCGTAAATAACGGCATATTAGGCGAAAAAACAATATAGAGCTGAAATCCCGAATAGTCGTGTTAAAAACAGGAATATATTATTTTGTTAAGAAAGCAATTAATATTGTATTTTGAATATTTTGGAATATATTTCATTTTCAATAACCGAAAGTTGTTATGAATAATTAAAAACAGATGTATACAGATATATACACAGTGTTTCAATAATATGTGTTCTTTTAATTTTGTGAAGTAATTCAGAGCTTTAAAATAAAGACAACATATGTTATAAACATATATACAAAACCGTTTTTTTATCTTTCCCTGGGACTTTTTTTTTCGAAAAATAAGATAATTTGAAAAATGATTAAGATTTTGTTTAGTAATATAGTACAAGCACTTCTTATTCTACGTTTTACTAGTATACCAAAAATCTAAACTTTATTTTTTACATTTAAAAAATTTAATTATAGTAATCTTTAAAAAACATTGACTTAATAGTGTACAGGAGGCCGAAAAACTTTTCTTTTTTTTTTCTGTATCCAAAAATTATTTGAATTATCGACAGAAAAACAAATGTTAATAATATTATTCTTAACGCTTATACATTTTTTTTTACCAAGCTAATATTATTAATAAAATAATAATTTCATGTGAAAAATATAGGACCTAGACCGGGAATCGAACACAGGACCTTTACCTTTACGCGCCAATGTTCTACCAACTGAGCTGTCCTTGATAGTTTCTCTATATAGGCTGTATTTGTCACTTGACTTTGCTTATGCTGTAATTTTTGAGTTACAACCACTTCGATAACGGCATTGAAACTTATCTGTATACTCGGCTTGCAGCTTTTAAGTATGGATTTAATTGTATACATTTATTGATTCTAACGCATATAAATATTTTTACAATGCTAATATTAATAATTAAATAATTATTTCAAGTAAAAAATAAACGACCTATATGGGGAATTGAACTCAGGACATTTGGCTTTACGCGCCAATACTCTACCACCTGCGCTATCCTTGATCGCTTTCAGTATGGGCTGTATTTATCACTTGACTTTGCTTATGGTGCAATTTTGAGTTGAAACTGTTCAATTACTTCGATAACAACTTTGAAACCTATCTGTATGCTCGGCTTGCAGCTTTTAAGTATGGATTTAATTGTATACATTTATTGATTCTAACACTTAAAAATATTTTCCCCAAGCTAGTGTATTATTAATTTCATAATTATTTCAAGTAAGAAATATACTACCTAGACGGGGAATTGAACTCAGGACCTGTGACTTTACGCGCCAATACTCTACCACATGAGCTATACTTGACGCTTTCCAGTATAGACCTTTACCGAAGTAATTGATCTGTTGTAACTCAAAAATTGTAGCAAAAGCAAAATCAAGGAAGAATTATATAGCCAATATGTATTATTGTGTAATTTGTTCTTGCTCAAAAGTCTAGAAGGGTTGCAATGACAGTTTACACCCTATTACAATACTTTGTGTTTAAAATAATGTGATAATAATATTATTGGAATCATTTTAAACATATTCCAGTAATTTATATATTGTATACAAAATAATTATAAACATTCTATCTGTGAGACTCTCATTAGGAGTACTATTTAAAAAATATTTAGCGTTTTCTTAGATACAAATCTAGTTTATTTGGGGAAGAATATTTACTGAGATTTTTTTTTCGAATTTCATTATCACACTTTTAACGTTTTACGCATATATTGAATATTGTTGACATTTATTTGTAATACTATATTGAATTACCTTCTGATACACTTCATTAAATTATCACAAGTTGATTTTAACAATTAAGTTTTTTTGCACACTTCACTAATCGATTGTAAGTTAGTAATTATTTTATGTTATAACATTTTCGGCAAGTTCAAAGCGAAGCACAATAAGCACTGTAGTCTATATGAGCGGCGCGTTACAACTAAAGTTAAATTGTTCATGAATTCATACCTTCACTTGTTGGACTTGCGCAGTAGAGTGGGGTTGAAAGGGGAAAACTTTTGTCAAAAGCAGCTGTCAACAGTTATTAGTTATTTTTCTACAAAGGAGGAATAAATAGCTTCAGTTTTATACGTTAGAAACTAAATTATAAATAGTGGAATCTTTAATTATTTTGTAATTTGAAAAGTCCTCTTGGAAAATTCTTTCACCGTTGAAGAGCTTATTTCTTCTCCATGGACAGGGACTATATATTATTTACTGTGTGAATAGCAAACGTTTATGTAAATGTGCACAATAATTTTATAATTTATCACAAAGATTACAATTATTTTGCCTGTTATGTTGGCAACATTGAACCTTACGAACATTTCGTACGCAGTTTATGAGTTTATCAGGCGGCAAATAATGTCCTCCCTCCAACTTTTTCCGTAATTTTTTAATTATGACGATTTTGGGTAATATAAAGTTCATTAATTTATCTAAGGTTTCAATTTGTTGTACCTCATATTGGATTTTATTCATTCTTTACATTCCCGCATACGTTGTGTAGGGAAGGTCACGCCATGGGTCAAAAATCGAGGTCGAATTTATACTTTTTGAGTTTTCAGAATAAAAAATCTGGTCTTTGGATTGTCTGTTTGTCGAGTGTGCATTGTTTAACAGTCCAAATTGGTCCGATTTTGGTATGTGAGCATATTATTAAAAGTTTCATGGAAGGTTTACAATGCAGCCTCGTGAGAAACAAAAGGTTAAAATAGAGAAGAGGGGAGGCAAGGACTTGCTACGATGAATTAAGCGGAAGTAAAAGCGAGAACAGAAAACCACACCCTCAATAGTGTTACTTTATAACCAAACGTACGTATTTAATCTGTAAAATAATTAATATTTTTTTAAAGCGTATGACTAGCCAATGACCCTACATAACATATTGAAAAATCATGACTAGTTTTGACATGACACTAGTTAAATAAAACATTTAATTTATCTATGTTACACACCCTCCACTAATAATTTTAGTAACTATTAAATAACAATAATTAAAAGTTGTCTTCGTTTTATCCTCCACAGAATATTTTATTAAGTTAATACAGTATTTTTCAAAGAGAAAATTCAAACTATCATTGTAATATCAAGTAGGATATTAGCATCCATAAATACTTAAGCGACATTTGCAAATAACGTTATATTTCTACAATGGTACAGAAATCAAAGCAAAATTACTATTTTACGTACCTGATTTTATCAAATTATGTTCAAGTGTAACTCTTATAAACCTAAACGTTACGTATTGATTGCCATCTCTCCAAAAATACCAGTTTATGAATTTCAGGTAAAAAACAACAAAAATTGGAGCGTTATAAATTTAAAAACTTCTTAAAATATGTACTTTTTTTCTTCTTTAAAATGTTTATGAAATGGGAAGATTAAAGACCTAAATCCGAGTGTAACATAGGAAGATAAGAAAATATTAAGTTTCAGAAAAAATTAACAAAAAAGAAATTTGCACCTAGACTGATTAAATCTTCTTAAGATGTGGAGGTTTTGATAGTACAGAGGAATCAAGTTTTGACTCTTATTTAAATAAATTGATGTTTCATATTCTTTCCGACTATCAACATGACATTTTTGGTGACGATTAGTTTTGGGAATGGGTGAGTGAAACAGTTTGTGCAATGTTTATGCAATATTGACGTAAATGGTACCAAGGTCGAGTAAAACAAGAATACTCATTGTTTTGTAAGCTCAGTTTAGTATACATCACTTTTCTTAAATATGTCTCCATCTATTCATATAAAATTATCATTTAATACTTTACTTTTTAATATCCCATTTAATGTTTTAAACTACTTATGGCATACATTAATACTCCAAGTTTTCTTCAATTAACCTGTTTTCATTGTCTACTTCTCTTTATGTCGCAATTTGATAAGTTGATAATAAACGATTTGTTTTGTCCTAATCGATATTTTCAAGACAATTAATCTTTACTTCAAAAGATTTGTATGAATAACTGTAGATATTCATTGATTCATTCCATAGACCAATTATAAAAATGTCGGAATTATCAACAGGCTACCCGAAACCTCAACAAAAAAACAAAACAAAACACAACACAATGCAAAGAAACGTAGATTATAAAACAGACAAAAATAGAATAAACAACAACAAGTAATAAGAAAACTTCAAATAATATACAACGTACTGACATAGTACACAACCAATTTTCAAATCAACTCTCATAATAGTTTAAAATTATAAGAAATCTTTAACTCTTTCGGTAAATGATCAAAAGGCTTATGTTTATAAAAATAATTAGCTATCCGCTCATAATTAGATGAGTTTTGTATTGGTAAATTATATTTATGATTTAGTCTCATGTAGTATCGGTAAATATCATCTGTCTAAGAGTAGTCGAAATTGTAATGAAAAACACACAAAAGGGAAATAATATAAAACGGGAGAGTTTAAATGTTTTGTTTAAAAAAGATATTTGCAACATTTTAAATAATTTGACGTTGTTTATATTTTTATTGCTTTCTTATAATAAAAATGCTTTTCCCACTCTTTGTAAGAACATATTCAACCTCAGCTGGATCAAAACGTTTCTTCAACACAAATCAAACTGAGCAAGCTATGAACAGACATAATAATGATAAAAATTCTACGAAAAACAATAATTTTAAACCCCCCAAAAATTAAGTATTGGTTACAGAATGGAAATATTTACCAGGAGTATACATTAAATTATTATTGTGAGTATTCCAAAAATATAGAAAAATTAGTTTTTTGTGTGTTAACTTACTAAATAATTACAGTTTTCTAAATAAAATAAAATCACTTATAACAATAAAAACTTTAACATTGAAATTATTTTGATTATTGATGTTGATAAAAGCTCAATTGACTATATGATTAATTGTGGTGTAAGCAAACAGAACAAATTTCACTTTCATAAAAGAAGGAAGATTATTACTTTAGATATATAGAAACCGATTTTACTACAGAACTTCTTGTTGAAAACCATTGTGTATCCATGAGTCAAAAGATCATGTGGTACGATGTTTGAAATGACTTAAATCTATTTGTCAAATCTAAAATGGGCGCAAAAAATCTTAATATCGTAAAAAATAGAACAAGATATCATGTTTAAACTTAATAAATATGACAAAAATTGTGGCTAAAAATAATGGAATGTGTTTCACCTACCAGGAATGTACAATTTTGATCACTGTTATTTATCATTCAGATTACATCAACAAAATATCTGTCTCTGTTTTGTAGTAAAGTCTTTCCATGTCCAATAATAATAGTAAAGTTGTAATATTGAAAAAAAAAAAAATGTTTAATTGGATAAATAATGTCTGATCATTGGAAACTACACATATTCATTATTAATTTATAACTTTACTATTTTCTAGTTTTAATTATTCAATTCATATTTCGTAGAGGAAAAATCACTAAAACTTAAAACATATCACTATACCGTACAACTTAAAAAGAATAAAAACATTTAATTTAAAATAGAACTAATAAAAAGCTATATTTATTTACAGAAGATAAATATATTGGTCTCTTAAGCATTGCATGTTTAAGACTCCCATTCCTTTACACAAAGAAAAATAAAGAAGGAGAGTTCAGTCTGCCTTAACTTATGTTCAGTCCAGATGAAAAAATAAAGTAACAACAAAAGTACGATTACATCACAAAGTATGTCTTGTAACATACACTTTCATAAATCACTCTCATACAAAAAAGACACAAATTTATTTTGAATTTAAATTAAAACGTATTGCTCTGCTATGTCAATTATATGTCAATACAATTATTCTTTATTGAGACTAAGTTTATGTAACTCAAATTAATTAACAATTAATATTAAAAATGATATTGTTTTTAAAAAAAAGTATACGAGTGTGGTAATGAAGTTTTTCACTGTTCCAAATAATTATTTAATTGTTTATACAGCAATTCATTGCTAAAAATCATTATTTAATTGTTTATACAGCAATTCATTGCTAAAAATCATTATTTAATTGTTTATACAGAAATTTCTTTATTTCAAATCATTATTTAATTATTTATACAGCAATTCTTTGTTCCAAATAATTATTTAACTGTTTATACAGCAATTCATTGCTCCAAATCATTATTTAATTGTTTATACAGCAATTTCTTTATTTCAAATCGTTATTTAATTATTTATACAGCAATTCTTTGTTCCAAATAATTATTTAATTGTTTATACAGCAATTCATTGCCCCAAATAATTATTTAATTGTTTATACAGCAATTTCTTTATTTCAAATCGTTATTTAATTATTTATACAGCAATTCTTTGTTCCAAATAATTATTTAATTGTTTATACAGAAATTCATTGCTCCAAATCATTATTTGATTGTTTATACAGCAATTTCTTTATTTCAAATAGTTATTTAATTCTTTATACAGCAATTCTTTGTTCCAAATAGTTATTTAATTGTTTATACAGCAATTCATTGCTCCAAATCATTATTTAATTGTTTATACAGAAATTTCTTTATTTCAAATCGTTATTTAATTGTTTATACAGCAATTTCTTTGTTCCAAATAATTATTTAATTGTTTATACAGGAATTCATTGCTCCAAATCATTATTTAATTGTTTATACAGAAATTTCTTTATTTCAAATCGTTATTTAATTGTTTATACAGCAATTTCTTTGTTCCAAATAATTATTTAATTGTTTATACAGGAATTCATTGCTCCAAATCATTATTTAATTGTTTATACAGCAATTCATTGTCCAAATCAATATTTAATTGTTTCTACAGTAATTTCTTTGTTCCAAATAATTATTTAATTGTTTATACAGAAGTTCATTGCTCTAAATAATTATTTAATTGTTTATACAGCAATTCATTGCTCCAAATCATTATTTAATTGTTTCTACAGTAATTTCTTTGTTCCAAATAATTATTTAATTGTTTATACAGATATTCATTGCTCTAAATACTTATTTAATTGTTTATACATCAATTTGATTATTCCAAATCGTTATTTAATTGTTTAAATAGCATTTTCTTTGTTCCAAATAATTATTTAATTGTTTATACAGAAATTAATTGCTCTAAACAATTATTTAATTGTTTATACAGCAATTCATTGCTCCAAATCATTATTTAATTGTTTCTACAGTAATTTCTTTGTTCCAAATAATTATTTAATTGTTTATACAGATATTCATTGCTCTAAATACTTATTTAATTGTTTATACATCAATTTGATTATTCCAAATCGTTATTTAATTGTTTATATAGCATTTTCTTTGTTCCAAATAATTATTTAATTGTTTATACAGAAATTAATTGCTCCAAATCATTATTTAATTGTTTATACCTAAATTCATTGCTCCAAATCATCATTTAATTGTTTCTACAGTAATTTGTTTGTTTCATATCGTTATTTACTTTTCCTTAAAATAAAAATATTTCTATTGACCCACCAGAGAATTTGATAATTACTTATTTATTGTTATAGCAGTAAAATTCTAATACCGGTCTATTTCAAATTAGTCCTTTAAATCCACATTGCATAAAACTACAAAATATTTCCAATTCTATAAATTCCATTACAATTATATCCGCGTAGTAATATTACAAGTGTAAAATATATGTAATTAAAGTATAGAATAGATCATTTCCATTTTCAATAATTATTTGTACATTACTTTGTACAATTTAAACTACCTTACGAAATTGGGACTGTAAAATTTATTGCTCTTTTTTTATTATATTTGAATCAAATAATTTGTAAAATAGTCTATCGTAAAAGTAACGAAACACGTGTTTGAAAATATATTTAGGCTGTGTTACGCATTCTATATTACATTTTATAAGCTTTTAATAATTAGATTTATTATTCGGAATTCCAATAAAAATGTTTTTACAATTTTTAATATTTAAAATTGTCAAAGGGTTAAATTGAAAAGGATTGACAAAATGCCCAAAATATAAAAGCTATAGGTTATTTTGGTAAAAAATAAACCTCTGTTTTTGTCTAATCAAGACATGACCTTAGGAAACAGAAAAAAAATGTTTATGATGTACATGCCGTCCGTCCGTCTATCAGCGTAATTGTTTGACCACAAAAATTAGGATAGAAACATTAAATTTGGTTTGTGGTCTTTTAGTACCATATTGTAATTCAGAAAAAATCGATTTTAAAATCTCAATGTGGCGGCCATTTTAAACAGTTTTTTTTGTTCATATATCTAATAGCATTAAATTAGACACCCTTTTGTAGGCTTAAAATCTGCGTGTTAATCCTGACCTTTCTACGATGATAAATAGCGAAGTTATTGTCACAAACCCGCCTTCCAAAGAAATTATGATATTCGTATAGTTTCGACACGCGGCGCCTACACAAGCGAGCGTAGGGATCTTCTACTCAAGTAGCTCTACAGGGCTGACACACTGACGACAGTAAAACTAGTTTTCACGTACACGCATCTACGAGTTCTAACCGACGTCAAGAAAGTAGTGACAAATCAAGGTACAGAAAACCTGTGTAAAAACTGTTGTAAACAAGCTTCTTACCCTACTGGATGAGACCCCTTGATTTACCAATACAATTTAAGGCCTCATTTCCAAGGCCTAAGCTACCAACTTTTGGACATTATTACATTATAAGATATGCTGCTTGTATAATAAGGCTGGTAAGTACATTGTTTTAGTACATTGCTTTGTTTAGTTTACCTATCAATTGTTTTAACACTTAATCATTTCCACTGAACCAATGTATTATTTTGACTGTTTCAAACTGATAAGTCACAGTGTATTCTTTGGAAGTTTTATATTCTTCAATTTCACGAGGGCTTTCATTGAGCCAAACTGAAACCTGCCACTCCAATTATACTGTTACTCTAACTGAATACTGAAATCCTCTTTAATAGGAAAATATTGCAAGTCAAAGCCCTGCTTTCAATATTCTATCTACAACACCAACTAGAGTAGATAATTGCAATGACATTTTGGTTTCTATAATTTTAAAAAATTGTAGAGAATACTTAATAAAAATAAGTTTTAAAATACAAATATTATTATTTCAGATACTGTTAAAGTTGTGTGTGGTGGATGATATGGCACTTTAAATTTGGCGTATTGCCAACATGTTAATGTATACGGCAAATAAATTTACATATTTTTTATAAACAGAATTACGCCTAATTTTATTTGACACTCAAAACATAATATTTTGTATATATATTTGTTTCCTCTTAACTAATCCAAGTTTTTTTTGTCGACGCTATATTTTTCGTATGTGGAACAATCAAAGTATAAACGCAAAGTTTGAATTATGTAGGTATTATTGATTTTTCTTTGTAGACTTGTTGCGACTTACAGACTAACAGATACACGCGTGAAAAGTCACAATCCTAACAATATCAATAGTTATTCAACTTATAACGCTCTAAATAGGGTATAAATGTGTTAATTTCAATACTGATAGCATACCAGCCTCACCATCCTACCGTGGCAAACAGCGAAATAATTGTAAAAAATGTAATTTCGAAACTACTTTTAAAAAAATGTAATATTTTAAAAATTACGATATCCGATAGGAGTGGATGACACAAGCTTGTAGGGAAGGCTTCATCAAATATGTAAGAGGCCCACTAGTGCCGAGAACCCGACAGGAGCGAAGCGAGAAGAGACTGTTGAATATTTACAGATCTAGCGGACATCAAGAAAGAAATGATGTACAGAATTACGGGTCGAGAAAACCCGTTGATCTATCAATACAATTTAACATTTCATACAACGTCCAAATTACAACTTTTGGGTATAACATTGTATGATATGGCAAGGAAACTTTCCATCAACTTTTTATTTTATTTTGATGTTAAAATTCAATTCAATTTGACATCATATTTAATGCTCACTCAGTAAAATTACATTTGTCTACAGTTGTTAACAAAGTGGGGTTTTGTTAATTTAAATTAGTTTACAAAACAGCTGATTTCTCAACAGTTTCACTTTGCCCACTCACTACTTTGCTAACCGAACAAAACGAAATTTAGGTTAAGTTTAATTGAATTGATTTATAATATACACGAAATGTCCCATATTATGTAGGTTAGATTAATTCTTACATGTAAAATAACATAAATAAACAACAAAACAACGTTTTAAAGTTAAAAAGGAAGTAATTATTCATGAAGATGATTGGCAGTGTATGTACACGGAGAGTATTTTTCGTTTGCCGAGTTTTGAAGTTGGCAATCCCGTTTCCTCAACAATACACCTAAGTTATTTGTAATATTCATAAATAACCTCAGTTTTGACGTGAGAACTTCTACTCAGTGTTGATGTGTTGTTTATCACTACTGCTATATTTTGTGTAGTTTGTTTTAAAATATGGACAACTAACTGTAGACAAAGTATAATGTGCAATTCGTGAGCAAAGTGTCTTTTTAAACTCGATAAAATTGACGCACTCGGCAAGCCTCCTGCGTCAACATTTTTCTCTCGTTTAAGAAAGTGCCACTTTGCTCACTAGTTGCACAAATAACTATTTTCTCTTTATTTGAACTCAAATAAAAACTATTTGCCTGTTAATAACCTCCGTATTTAATGCGTTATTATAAAGAAAATCTTCACTAATTTGTTTAGAAAAAAATAAATTTAACCTAATCTTCCGGAAGAAAAGTATAGGATTCATCATGTCGGAGTAAGTGAGCGAGGCAGTTTCCAATACGGTTAAAAGGATCTTTTAAAACGATTCCTACAATTCAGACTTTTATTGAATTCGTAATTTCCGCACATGTAAAACTTTGTGATAGCTATATAAATCCCTGAACCCCTTCTGCTATCGTATATCACTTCTAAACTGCCTTAAAGTTGAGAAAAACTTTTGCAAGATTTATAATCGATTTAGACGTTGAATAAAGTTCAATTCACGTCTTTAGGACGTCAATAGCTTCCTACTATCTCGTGTAGAATTTGAATAGAAAAAAATATGGTAGCCATTATGGTACTTACCCAGCCCCACCATACAAGCAGTACCTCCTAATGTAGTGCATTATTTTGTTGGTTTATGTAGGAAATGTTAAATTTAATTAGTAAGTGAAGAGGTCTCTTCCAGTAATAACTTGTTTAAAACAGTTATTTCACACTTTTATTATCTTGAGTGTATCACCACTTTATTGAGGTGTGCTAGTCCCTAAATAATTTCATCGTTGTGTATATATTTAAAAACACTCACATCGCTCGTGTTTTTGTCTTGACCTTCGTAACTAAACGAATATCACAATGTATTTGGAAGTCAGAGTTCAAAATTAATTTGTTTTACAATAACTTCGCTATTTGTCATCTTAGAGAGGTGAAGTTGACACAATTATATCCAATTTTTTATCAAATTTAATGTGTTTGAAGATGAATGACACACGAGATATGAACGAAAAAAACTGTTTAAAATTACCGCCATTTTGAATATTTTAATTTAATTTTTCTGAATTAAAATTTATTTCTAAATACACCTCTCTACTATGATAAATAGCGAAGTCCTGACTTCCCTAAAATGTGATCAGTTTAGTTAACCGTTACAACAAGGCCCAGTCAATGGAGTCTACTTGACTACGTAAAACTTTGACGTTCTCCAGTATCAAGACACAGACATGAAGGCTTCAAGTGGGAATCTTTTCAATACATAGACACATGTGGCCCGCAAGAGTAAACCTCTTGATCTACCTAACATATAACATTTCTTACGAGACTAAGAAACCAACTTTTAGGCATTACTATTAGAGGATCTGTTGTATTACAATTTATTATCGGGCTAAGTTAGGTTACCATTATGATATGGAACAATTGGTTCCTGTCTTATGTTGCAATCCCGAAATCAATAGACATTCATACATGAAATACCAACGTTAAACAAAACAAAATTTAACTTGTCAGTATTACGTTTTCAATCTCTTCGATTATATCACAGACAGTAAGTATAAAACATAATACAGGTGGTTATCACTATGTTTGCTTTTAAATTATATTGATTTAATCAATAATCTCGCTGACGTCCATTACAAACGGAATATATTGATGGATACGAGAAAACAGTTGTATTTTAACCAACCTAATTTGCTTACTTTTATAATATTAGATTAAACAGTTACAATTAAAAAATGTACCGAAATTTTTTTTTCAAAAATAGTAATTTCACTAATATTAAATAGACATACTCAAACCATATTTTTAGGAATGATTATTTTGTGTACTTTATACCAATATATTTTTAATGCAATATAAGTTTGTATTGAAATGTCTGTAACCACTAATTTATATACAGAATGTCTAAAACATTTGAAATGGCTATTAATTTTTGGGTTGCATAAGTCAAAAGGAACAAAAAATGTCAAGTAATAAATAGTCGAACTTCGCTTCATCATCCGTCAAACTAAAACTTTTGTTCTTTCACAAAAATAAATAAATAACTAATGAAATAGATAAGATATTGGGTTCAGATTTGGTATAAGAATTTTGTATGTTACGTTTTACAAAAGTACCAAACATAAAGACTTTATTTATTTCATTTTCAAAATGGCGGCCGTATAAATTTAAAAAAAAAGTTAATGGGTTTTGAGATAATCTACATTTAAAATTTTTGTTCAACTGGGAAGAAAAATATAACTTGTGACCTTTTCATGTAACAATTCTAATTGTAATTAGTTTTTAGAATTATGTTAAAAATTTAATAGAAGTGTAATGGACATTTAATGTTGATAATATTTTAGAATATTTATATAGGATGTTATAATCATGTATAATCGAACAATGTTCTTAGTTCTACAGTATTTGTAATAACGCTACCCATATTATAAAATATACGGCAATAAATAATTGTTGTTCTATTCGAAGAAATACATTTTCCCTAAAAATAAATCTTATTGACTGAAATTCAATTTTTTATGACGTTGTTTAAGGTCTATTTCCGTTTTTATTCAATTAATTCTGAACCATAATTTTAAGTCATTAGTTTTGCACATATTAATGTACCACACTTATCGTAGGAGTTACTCTTGAGAAATCTGTAATTTTAAGAATCCGATAATAATTTTGGTTACTTTTTATGAATAACTCTGAAACATAGTTTTTACTGGTGATGGCAAACATAATTTTTCTTTGAGTTGTTACAGGTTATAATTTTACAAAATTTAATTTTAAAATGTTAAAGTAAATTATATAAAATTGTCCACCAGGGGCGCAGAGTGTGACTTCTGAGGGACTTAACTCGATTTACAACTTTTTTTCTTGTAGTCTTGGGTTAGATCCTTCTCTTTCACCTTTCCTATCACTCTGTCTTCACCAAATCATGTTCTCTTCTAACTTGTTAAGAAATTGTAGACCAAGATATTTCTTACCTTTAATTGACAAAAAATAAATAAATAAAAACAAAAAAAAACAAACAAATGAAATTAAAAATATAATTTTAAAAAATTATTAAAAAATCTACTAATTTTTTTCTTGTACCACAAAATAAATTCTGACATATTGAAAAATTAAAAACAACATCTCAAGTTATGGACAAAATTTATCGACCGTTTCGAAATTCAAATAACTGCTCAGACTAAAGAAAATATTTTTTCTATAAACCATTTTTGGTCTCGTGGAATGTCAAAAGCGATACTTGTACAAAAAGTTGGATATTAGTTTTCTAAAGAATGTATAAAAGTACAAAGTACTAAAACGATTGCACCATAATTACCATTTTACCATAAGTGTGCAGCCATCTATAACCCCTCCCCCCTTCAGCGGCTCATATGTATTGGTTACACCCTTTGAAATCTCGAAGGACCTAAGCTGGATTTACTGTTTTCCGTGTAGTCTTGTGTTAGATCGCTTTCTTTCATAGTTCGTATCAGGCCATTCTTAATCAACTCTTGTTCTCTTCTATCTCCGTCAATCTGATAATATTAGAGAACTTTGGTTCTTTATTTATTTCTCGTTTTTTAGCTATTAAGACTGCTACGTTTTTATTCCCTTTATATCACTAGAAAATATAAAAAACTTACATGTAGTGTAAAATGGGTAAACTTTCAGTTTGTTATGTTATTGAACATTAAATTGGATGTATAGTACCAACTTAACCGACTAAAACTATTAACGAGTTATATTATTTGTCTTTAACAAAGTAACTGAGAGTTGAGAGATTGTTAAAAACTTGTTTCATTTTAAGGAAAGAGGATTGTACGTTGTTAAAGTAGTTTTTACCGATAACTTCTGAGTCAAAAATAAAATAAAGCTGATTTTAACCAATTTGTGTTATTAGAAATGATAAATGCTTCATTTTAAATTATATAGAAATCAGTAAAGTTGACTTTGAAATATTAATCTCTTTATAAAAGTTTCAATGCTAGTTTAGTTAATAATTTAACTAGATGATATTTTTAATGAGATAGCGACCAATTATATTCTTTGAAACTATGAGGTTTAAATAAAATCGTTAAAACAATGTCGGAAAGAAAACCAAAACAAAAATGTTAAAAGCGCGAATCATATCGAGTACCCTAGCTGGATCTACACCTTAGTTCGACATCTCGTGTTAGATTCTTCTCGTTCATTCTTTCTATTACGTCTCTAATGACCAAATTTTGTTCTCTTCTGACCCTGATTTCATTAGAGTAATCGAGGGCTAAACCTGATTGACTAACGTTCTTCTATTCCTTTTATAAGACGTTGATGACCAATGACCAATTAGTTTTTCACCGTTAACGAGAAAAAATTACTTCCAAACTTTTGCACAGATGTTTTTATAAATCACGTAAAGTTTCCATCACTAATTAAAATTTGTTTTAATAAATAAAAAAAACATAAGTAAGAACACTTATTGTATATTATTCGTGCACATAAAATGAATTCAAGAATGCACAAAATTATTTAGTTTTAATTAAGTAATATTCTGCAATATTTAAAACTCAAAGCCTTCTATTGGTTGTAAACCGTTTATTGGTATAAATCTTATTATTTTAATCAACTTGACTATTTATACATCGCTTAGTTCATGATTAATCAGTACATGACAAATAATATAATCCAAACAGAAATCTATTTAGTTAATTTTATTTCCTAAAACTAACATTGTTCCAGAATATTTGTTTTTCAATTGTTATGTTTCAATGTAGGAAACCATAGAAGCAGTAAACCATTTTAATATGTGTACAAATATATACAAAAGCATAAAGCTTATATCCAAGAGAATTTATCTAACGTTCAAACAGCTTGGTTTTGAAAGTTACGAAAGTTTAAAATGGCAGCTTCTCTCTATCGTATACTATCTTGTACGTTATTAGTTTTTAAATAAAATTCCTTAGCAAATCATTTATCAAAAAGTGAGAGTTTTTATTTAGAGAGTTTTAAGTTAGAGTAACTTGTTAAATATAGTGAAGCATACTTTATCTTAAAGTTGTAATCTTTTTTTTAAATGATTATGAATTCAACATACGTATTACTGGAGTCATTGGTGAAGATAGACCAAACGGATAGGAGTTTGCAGTGACAATACTTTATTCAATTAAAGCTCTCCTCCCCTTTAATTACAGTCGGAGGTATTTGCAATTCCGCCGTTCGGGTTGTTACGATTAGGCTACTTTATCAGTGCTGCCGTATAGCGTTAATAACCTATTGCAATAAATAAGGTATTCATCGTTTTACTGGGATAGGAATTCCCTCAGTTCAGAAAAATTATTGTACATAAGGCTTTTATATTTGTTCGATTTTGATATTCAGGTTAAATTCGTATAGAAGCCTGTGTTATTAAAATATAACTTTATCATAAGGAAACGAATAATATTAAATCATGTTTTTCTGTTGTGGTTTCAAAGTAAAAAAAACGTTTGTTCATTAGAGCCCTAAACAAAAATTAAATAAAAGATTTTAAAATGATGACATTCATTCCTAGAGTACGTTTGTTTTCTAATAGTGGTCATTTACTTATATATTTTAATTAATAACTATAAGTTTATATAATCTTTCGATATAAGTACAGTCTGATAGAGAATATACATAAATAAAAAATATTATATTTCAGTGACCAAAACTAAAAGAACGTGTTACAAAATAATAATAAATCCTTACATAAATTGAGCGTCTAATAAAATTTAGTGAAAGGTCGTGACCAATAACAATGCATAACAATCACCTTTCAACTCGGTGTAGTTTTTACCAGAAACTATTTTAAATAAAAATATTGTTTTCAAATATATCAAATATGTCTAACTGGCATTATTTTAAAACTAATTAAATCAGGAATTGAAACTCTATCTTAACAAATTCAAAATATAATCACCTAATTAAAATCATATTTTCAAGTATATGTCTAACTCGCATTACTTTAAAACTATTTATATCAGGAATTGAAATCCTATCATAAACATTTGTTAATTTTATTTCGAGGCGTTTTAGAAAACAAAGCTGAGTTTTAGTGTACGGTAGTTTAAAAAAAAATTGGTGATTTTCAACTTGTTCTTTAGAATCTATGGAAACATTTAGTCACAACTCCTAACACAGCTTGTCCGGCGATGTATATAAGTAAAGAAAAAAACTATAATAAAATGGTCTGAAAGTAGTTAAATATTTCTAATAATATTATGAAAATTGTGATATCTTATAAAAATATTCGAAAAATATCTTTGTTCATATATTAATTTTTCGTTGAAAATTCAAGTTACAACCAAGACTCAAGAAATTAACACTCTCCACTATTCAAACGTGTGTATAATATCACTTTTTATTATAAAAAACAAAAAAACTATCAATAGATACATAGTGAACTCGCAAACAAAATGTACGACAGTTTCCTCCAATAATCTATTTAGTATTAAATAATAGTAATCGGTGCTTTTTTTTAGTAAAAAAACTGCTATAATTACATTTTTCGCGATCATATTTCGTTCAGTAAATTATTTTATATTTAAAGAGTCTATCTGTAAATTACTTTTAAAACGAAATTGTTTAATGCGTGGTTATGTTTGTGAAAGTGGATAAATAATGCAAAAAAATCGGGCAATTGTAGCTTAACTTTAAATTATTTTGTAAAAAAAAGATAGAAAAAAAGAAAAAATAATAATAAACAATTGTACTTTCTTCATAATTTATATTTATTTTAATTGCAAACTTTTTTTAATAATATTTACAATTGTCATTTTAATTTTACTGCTCAAACTTTAGAGATATTGCCGCACATAAACAAGTTGCCAGATGATGTGAATATTATTCTCCAAATTTCAAAATGTATATTTTAATAAAATGTAGTTAGACGAAATTTTAAAACATGATTTTTTTACGTCGCATATAATTCAATGGCGATTTAATAACAATTCTTATTTTAATATCTCACAAAAAAATATATATATATATATATAAATGTTTTAAAGGTACTCACTCAATAGTTTGTTCAACTTTATTAACACATATGTTAAAACCAAATGAATTACCTTATCGCTACAAATTCCACAATTAATAGTATCTTTCAACACATCAATACAAAATATTAACTTAATATTCGCAGGAAATTCACAACGCAGCACAGAAACAAAAAGGAAATTCACAGTAACGCACTGTTTGTCAACCGAGAGGCGCGTTGCAACTGAAGTTAAATTGTTCATGAATTTATACCTTTACTTGTTGGACTTGCGCAGTAGAAGAAAGAGGAGGGTAACTTTCTGTCAAACACAGCTGTCAACAGTTATTAGCTAATTAGTACTAAGGATGAATGAGTAGCTTAGGTTGAGTAATGGTTATTGGTTCTATACTTTGAAACTGGGCGATATCATATAAATTATCAAACTACTTATAAAACCTTTACACATTAAACGAAGTAAAAAAAAGTTTTCTGATGGGTCAAAAAATCGACGAGGTCTCCAGAATCCATAAAAGTCGACTTTTGAATAATTTATATCTATCGTCTCTCTTCAACCAAAACTCGTGAACCAATTTAAATCAATTTCTACTCATGGTCATATTTTAACTATATTTCGATTCTTTAATATGTATTTTTTAATAACTCAATATCTGAGGGTAACTGTCACAAGGAAAAAGAAACAAAATCACGATTTTCTCATAATTGCCTCTAACGAATTCTCATGAAATATTGTTCAAGTATAGTCTCAAGGAACAATTAACCAATTTCAAATACAATATAAATGTTTAAAATCCAACTTCAATAAAAATAATTCTAGTTTGATATAACGAAAAATGAGCATAACAAATTTCACTTATTATTTAAAACAAATGTAACAATTAATCAAGTTCTTGAATATATGATTAGAATTACAATTTAAAGTAAAAATATTATCAAATCGAAGCATCTGTCAACACTAAAACATGTGATTTGTATAATATTATTTAAAGGTCGAACGTAAACATTTGATCAGAAACTTTAAAAAAATTGAGAAGACCTCAGTTTTTGATGTTAATATTTAACATAGTTTATTGTATCTTTGAAATCAAAACATCAAACTCTATCTGTCCACCTTCCAAGGCATTACGAATATGTCTGTTAAATATTATAAAAATCTAAATGGTAGTTTTTAAGACAATGGAATGTCAAAATTGGATCGAAGCTGCAGATAGATTGCTTTGCTTGGCCCAATTATTATCTGAATTTAGCTAAGTTCAATGAATTTGATATTTCTAACAAATTCAAAAATATATGTCAAAACCAGAAATGCCAAAATAAATTAAATTTAGGAAGTAATCCTAATTTGATATTGTTTTTTGAAATAATTATATATGAAGAAACATTCAGAACGTGTTATATTAGTGAAAATAAAGAAAAAAATGTCAAATAAACCTATATTCGCAATAATTGCTTTGTTTTCCACCTACCTGCCATTTTTTTAAAATACTTCTTTTGCGTGTAAGAAATACATTGAACTATAATTTTGTATACATATTTGATATAACATTTTTTATCCATGTACAAAAAACCAAAATGCCCTGTCATATATTTTTTTTAAAAAGCCAGCGCCTTTTACAATTTGTATATAAAATATCTAATAATATAATTGTAAATAATGATATTCAAGGGATAAAATCATTTTTTAATAACAAACAAAATGGTTTATTCTATTTTTTCTGTAACTTAAAAGATAACCGAGTTATTGGTGAAATACTAAACAATCTGTATCATGAGAGTTGTCCGTAATGTCCAAAATTCCTCCAGAACCAAATTGTAAGAAAAAACATTTAAAAGAAGTTCATAATAAATTATTTGAGAAACTTACTAAAAGACGTTTTATTACACCAAAACAGAACTCTAAAGTAACATTTTAAGTAGGTTAGACAGAGAAAAAATAAAAAAAATAATTTTCAAAGTTGGCAGTACTAACAGCTGATCAATAGTGTTACCTATGAATTCTAATAAATTTTATCTTTTACAATCAATATATGAATTTGATAAAACAAATTTTTAATCGAAAAAAAAGTATCATTCGTTCCCTGTAATAATAACACAATACATTAAGCTGGAGATTCTTATTTGGCAAAAATGCAAATATTTTAGAAGGTCACTCATTTAATTTGTAATTAAGTAATACAAAGTTGGTACTGTTCAAAGAAAAGGAATTTATTTAAAAACAATGTATGTGTCTGAAAATATCGCAATGTGTGTGAACAATTATTTAGTTACAATAACTCATTTGGATTGTTTATCAATAGAATTATCCCATTCATCTTCCAAATCTATGTTAATTTCTCTCTTTGGGTCTTGGTAAAGGCAAGGTTAGGGAAATTAAATCTCTCTCCACCTAACAAGTACAGAAATAATTTTATAATTCAAAAATACAATCAAAACTACATTGATTTACAAATAGTAACAATAAATGAAAAAGAAAATTACAATAACCAAAATATATGAAATAAAAACTAGTACGCACGAAATACAACAATATTATAATTAATTGTCTATTTATGGTCATTCAAAACAATCAATCATAAAATAATACAATTAAAACAAGCTACTTAATAACATCCCTCATAACTGGGATGTATTCTTTGTATTATAAATAAATAAGACTTTACCAATTTTGAAACCGAATGCGGCAATCAATTGTCTTAATTGGATATGGAAGTGAATTCCACAAACGACAAGCGGACATATTAAAAGTTTAATTATACGTTAAAGTACCGTGTGGCGGTATAGCAAGTGTAGTGGAGCCTCTTCTGGTACTTATGGCCTTATTTCTGATGAGTAGACAAAATTTATGCCAGATATGTAAGTACACCATTTTGTATAACAGAATGGAAGTAAAAGAATAAAGGCGGCGGGTCAAGTCATTGAATTTATATCTAAGAAGATGTTGCGGGGAACGTCAGCCCTGGTTATTGGTAAGGACCAGACGTTTGCACCGCTTAAGTTCCGGAATGGGAGTTTTGGAAAACGTGCTAGGACTCACCCGTTAAATATATTGCGACGTTAATTACTCTTAATCTCAACCCAAGTAATCACTATGTTCTCAGCCAGCTTATAATAAGATATAATTTAATTACTACACTAAAAAATTAATTATTATGACTAACTTATCGTTTAGAACTTACGGTTAGGGACAGGCGTAATTATACCTTTTAGGTCATAATAATTCCTTCTTAATTTTAGTCGGATGACCTACTAATGACTACGTAACACCCGGGGGTCGATCAGACCACGCAATTACGGTTTAGATAGATATTTAGGTTTATCACCCAAAAGTTAAATTATTAATAGCTACTCACGTCCGCTGACCTCGGCGCACTGTGAACGACTGTCTTATGTCTCAGCCATTTTTTGCAAATTATTACTCCATTTTGTTTTTGCCTTTTCCGGATATAGCCGCCATTGCTTCTCCACGTTTTCTAGCAATAACCAGGGCTGACGACCCTCGCAGTTGGTAGCAGAGCAAGTTCATCCACGGAATGCAAAATTATTAAATTAAACTTTTTTTTTCCTTTGTCTCAGCCTAACATACGACTGTCCTATGTCTCAGCCTTATTTTGCAAATTAATCCGCCATTTAGTTTTTTGCCTTTTCCGGATATAGCCGCCATTGCTTCCCCACGTTTTCTAGCAATAACCAGGGCTGACGACCTCCGCAACGTTCCAATAGATACGTTAAAGTGAGGCTTAATCTTTTGGTTGAACAGTTGTAGTTTTATTAATTCAGGCTTAGTGTGGCAGGACCCTGAGGGTGTTATGCGGCACGATCTTGTTGAACTTACTTGAAGTGGAACGTTAGAGAGCAATATTAGAGCCTCTAAATTTTAATCTTCAGCACATATCATGGAGTTGGACGATCTATTTATTATGTAATATCAATGATGAGACATAAAAACCTGGTTAAGGTGTGAGGGCTACGTGCTGCGTCAAAAACATTTAATTTATTTACTAGAAGAAGAATGTGATAATGCGATAATGTGAAGCCAAATATATGGGTTTTGCAGTTGTAGTTTTATAGTTTTGGTTTCAGAGAATAAACACGGGAGTTTGATCTCTAATTTCTAAATTTCACTCCATACGATGGAGATGGGTAATCTATTTGTTATGTAAAATAAACGATCACATGCAGACGTAAACGCCTACTGGTTAGTTCAAAACTGACAACGTATTCTAGTAGGAGATCAGCAACCGAACGCAGTTATTTGTTTGTTTCATCTTTGAAAGATCATGAAATCATCCGTCATTTCTCTGATTAAAAAGTTGCATAATATAATATATAGCCCTACCTTGCAGTGTATCATTTACATAAAATATTATTATTGGAAACAATTATAACATTTATTATAGTTGATAAAACTATAGGTCACAATTAATAATTTAAGGAACAATCATTAAAGACCGTCGAATAAAGCTATTAATTTACTTTCGTTATTGAACACAACGCTATAACAAGAACGCATTTGTAACGAATAATTGTTTTAATTTCACTTTTCTGTCAACCATTAATTTAGGTCGCAATTTTCTTCCAAGAAAACAAACAGCCAGGACGTGATCTCTTTAGTTTTGTCAGCTGTTGAATTATAGTCGTGCAATATTAACAACGTGATCGTTTGTAAAAGTGTAAATAACAATTTTATGTTTATTCTTTGCAACTGAATTGTTAACCAGCCTCGTCAACCACCGTAGTGTTTCCTTCGTTCTTACCACAGATTAGAATGACATTACACAGAAAAACTTTGTGTTTGGGATAAGAAGGTGATGATTTAAAACAGCTTGCTACAATTATTTAATTTATTTGTTTTAACTGTATTTCATTCAGATGTGTAAAGTACGAAAACAACCATAAAATATCCGAACATAGCAACTTGTATTAAATTAATTGTTATACATTATTAATTTATGACTTTTGGTGAAACTCGTAATAATTGAATTTATAAGTTATAATATATAAAGAATGAGTGAATATCTAAAAGAAAATTACTTTGTAAATTATAAAACATTTGACTTGTTTACCTTAAATTTGTATTGTCTTTTGTTCGATTACCATATTGGAGCTAAACTATATTTGTGCAGATTATAACGCCTTTCTGTTAAAGAAAACTACTTAGATTACTGAAAATAGTTCTGACATTGCAAAAGTTTTAAATAAATACGTAAACTCCAAACATATAAACTTCCTAATAGCTTTATAACTTGGCTAAAACATTTCTGCTAAAGTAAATCACCCATAAATTGCCTCGTAGTGTTGAGAAAAGCTATACCAGTTTTATAATAGATTATTTGTTGGCTCTGAACTAAAATAATTTTCTTGTATTCAATATAAAGGAACTTTTTATAATTACATTTAGAAAAAATAAAAATTTATTTAAATAACAATTTCTTAATATTTCAGAATCTCTAAGTTTTTACAAAACTACATTTCTACTTATAAAATGCACAGATTTTTATATTTCTTAAATAGAATTTTATAAAATGACAACAATGGGAGAAAGGGGGGTTGGGGGATTGATAAGAGAGATAGAGAGAGAGAGAGAGAGAGAGAGAGAGAGAGAGAGAGAGAGAGAGAGAGAGAGAGAGAGAGAGAGAGAGAGAGAGAGAGAGAGAGAGAGAGAGAGAGAGAGAGAGAGAGAGAGAGAGAGAGAGAGAGAGAGAGAGAGAGAGGAGAGAGAGAGAGAGAGAGAGAGAGAGAGAGAGAGAGAGAGAGAGAGAGAGAGAGAGAGAGAGAGAGAGAGAGAGAGAGAGAGAGAGAGAGAGAGAGAGAGAGAGAGAGAGAGAGAGAGAGAGAGAGAGAGAGAGAGAGAGAGAGAGAGAGAGAGAGAGAGAGAGAGAGAGAGAGAGAAGAGAGAGAGAGAGAGAGAGAGAGAGAGAGAGAGAGAGAGAGAGAGAGAGAGAGAGAGAGAGAGAGAGAGAGAGAGAGAGAGAGAGAGAGAGAGAGAGAGTCAAATATATACAATGATAGACTATATACCAATCAAAAGAAAGTTGTATATAGTTTTTCTTAAGAGGAGCTTCCAAGTACTTATGTTTCATAAATTGATGATTCATTGTCCTTGTTTGAATACAACATTCAATATGTATGCAATTGTTAGACATCTACTTGTTTCGTGGGTAAGTTCCACTCCCGTTCAACATCGAACCGTGAGTGGTATCAGATTTAACGGGCCTTACTTCAACCACATCGCCCAGTTTAACTCTTATTTCACTACTAATATTTTGAAATTCGTGTAAAGAAAAACCCTTCTTTCATCCCTAACTAAATCCCTTCAACAAAAAAGAATGTAATACCTGATGAAATGTACTAGCACTTCTGATAAGCGGCTTACAAAAAATCCTGAGGGATGAGAGGGAATGAAAAGGTTTTAAAATCAACCAGAGTTCAATAATATTACTGCTTCCAAAAGCGTAAATTAATATTAATGTAATTTTTAAAGGGAGATGGTAATCAACATTCGCACCTTTTTGAAGCAAATTTGATCAACGTTTACGGTTGATCAAATCTTTACGTATTATATAAATTTTTGAGTTAAATAAATCGAAGCATTTAATAAAATCGTTTCATATTTAAACAAAATGATTATTTTCTAAACATAATCAATAATAAATTCATTATTAATGACATTATTAATTAATTAATAATTTATTAATTAATAAATTATTTATTATTCAATTAATAATAATTAATTATTTTCATTATTAATTAATAATTTAATGACATTGGTAACAATTCTAGAATAAGAGTTGACAAATTTAATCAGTTATATTATCTGGAGAAAAACGATTTTAGATTTAACAATATTTTTAAATATATATAACATTTAAAATCGAATTTTGCTTGTTTCATTAAAATTGGTCTATTGAAATATTATATACTTTCAAGTAATTAAAATAGTGTAGGGCCTACAGTAAAAAATCAGTTAATTTTGAGACGTTATAAATTCTTAGTTTGCATAGCTATAAAACTGTACCTATCTTTTAGATGACAATATTGCATTCTGTACAAAACATGGTGGAGAATAAGACCTCTGAATTTAGGATGTTTTTAACAAGGACCTAAACTGGTAAGCTGCTTAGAACAAACACTTAATGACGTAACGATTCAAACCAAACGATTTTTTTGACAAAAAGGAAAGCTTAATTTATAGGTACATTATAATGGAAGGTTTTAAATAATAAGGTATCGTGTTGAAAGGAATTTTATTAAACGGTTACATTTATCTAACTAAATGGTTTCTATAATAGTTGACATTGACAAAAATAACAAAACCTTATCTACTGTCTCAAGTGCGTGTTTTCACGCTGCATTCTAAACATGTTATCAAGCAGCGTGTTACTTTGCTGGTTAGACTTTGCGTATATTTTTCATATGTACTTAAATTTGAAAAAAAAAAAAAAAAAAAAAAAAAAAAAAAAAAAAAAAAAAAACCAAATACCTACATAATTACAGTTTGTGCCTTTCTACACTTGTATTCTTATGATAAAACTTAATGGTATTGAAAAATCGTAACAAAACTTCATGTATTTTTTACTTATAATTAATAAATTTGTATTGGAGTTACAGTATATAATAATTAGGACAAGTTATGAGTACGGGCGTCGAAATCCCGAGGGAAAGCTGAATGAACACCTTCTTTATTATAGTTTTGGGTTATAACTTTCTCTTTACTAAAAGTTTTCTCTTGAACATTAGTTCTTATTTAAAACTTGACTCCATTAGAGCATTCGAGGTTTAGTAGTCTATATTAAACTTTAGGTTCTTTTCTTCCTTTTTTATAAGAAGATTATGACCGAAAGGTTTTTCACCTATAAACAACAACATAAAAAAAAGGTAATTTAACAACATATCAAATCTGTAATTAAAAACTTGTTTTTGTTTACTAAATAAATATATTCTCATATAACATCTAATTTTACTCTTAATTCCACATCCGTATTATAAAACAAATCAACGTTATATTGGTCTAATTAGTTTTATACAAACAAATAAATAATTTCTTGATTTTTAGTTAGTGAATCGAAAATATTATTCATTTAACGTCACAGTTGAATAAGTTTCAAACAGATGTCAATCAATGAAAAGTATTTTATGTAAAATAGTTATGATATCTTCATGATTGTAACAATAGAAATTGGTTTTGAATGTAGGTGGAGGAAGGTAAAAGACATTGAAAGCCTGTGATAAAGCTGCAATATTGCAACGTGGGAAGTATCGGAAAAAAGAAAAGGAAATGATATTTATTAAAATAACTCGCCTTGAGGGTGATAGGATTTAACTTTATCTTGGATTATTTTCCAATGACGAGATTATATTACTAAAGGAAATGTATAAATGAAATAATTAATTATTCAAAATTATGCCTTGCGTAATAATATATACTATATAGTTTTGTTTAGGATTTAGAAGTAATATTGTTTGGGTTTTTGTGTATTTTAATTTAAAGTAATTTGTTATTATGTAATACGTCAATTTGTTTGTTTTGTTTTAGTTTGTTGAGAAAGCTTTATTTTTTATGTAAATGTAAAAAAATGAATGGAAATATATATATATATATATATATATATATATATATATATATAAGTGATTTTGTACTACTTATTAATGTAAGAATCGAAGTATACATAATTGATTTTTTTTCTTTTTAAATCATTCAAGGAAATATTTATCAACTAGTAACATATTTTAAATTGACTGGTTTGGGATTTTCCGGAAAGAGATATTTTTAATTTGTAATACTTTTATCCAACCCTTTGTATAAACAAATAAATTAGAAGATTTATGAAAATTTGTTAAATCCCGTATCTCGTAAATGGAGATATTATTGATGAATACCAACCTCTACTACATGTTGAGCCTATTATGAATATTAGCTAATAAATCATTGAATGTGTAAACGGAAATGTAATGAATTTTATACTGACATATTAAGAGAGTAAATCATGTTTTGAATTAAAACTCGTAACTGAATTAAACACTATAGAAGAAACACTTTATACTTTAACTTTAAAACTATATTATATAATCTTTTAAAAATATAAATTTTTCTTAAAGAGAAATTGAATTTAATGACGTTCGTAATAAAGAAGAAGTTATGGTTTTTTAGCGGTGTTTTTAATGTTTAAAAACACATTTAAGAATGTTTAAAACTTACCTAACCCAACCTAACCTAACCTAACCTAACCTAACCTAACCTAATATAACCTAACCTAACCTTCCCACCCCCGCATATGTTGTCTAAGGGCAAAAAATCTCTCGGCCATGTAAAAAATAGAAAAGAAACTAATATCCCCAGCTATCGAATACTCTTACTAACTTTAAGTGTCGAAGGAATTTGTCAGGAATGACCTGATAAGAAAGGGCTACCCAAGACGGTATGAAAAAGATGTTTATCCAGCTATGTCTCTCGGAATTTCCAATCCAGTACTCAATATACGGTAGTTTATTTCGTCAGAAGATTATGTGTCAGTATATAATTACGAGGTTTACTAACATTTATAAACAGGGTTTAAAAAGTATGAGGGAAGGAGTGAATTTGATAAGTTTTAAAAAATGTTAAATTAAAAATTAAATTACAATATACTTCTCTACAGGTTATTTCTTAATTTAAAATAAAAAAATAAAAAAAGTTATTTATAAGCATATCCGGTGAGCTAGATTTCCAATTGTAATTTAAATTTCTGTTGGTTTTTCTTTTTATGTACAACAGCAGAAAGTCCTGATATTACCTTCCTCTTTCGGTTATTTGTAACAATTGAGATTTTGTAATAAATATCTTTGGACTTGTTATAAGTCTTAAAACTAAATTAAATCCGAGCTACTTTTTGTAAGTCTGCGTCATCCACCATCTTAATATATTTATTTTAAAGGTTGGCACACCATGAAAGCACTTTATTCCTTCAAATTAGGCTGCGGGATTATATAAATAATAACGTTGGTATAACAGTTATTCGGATATTACATAACTCATTTTTATAATTAAAATACTAATAAAAATCTTCTAAAGATATAACCGAATTCCGTTTGTTGTATCTATATGTAACATGTCAACATAGAGTTTTACCAGGAAGGGAGGATAATACAGCCACTTGGTTAGAAATAAATATCAAGGAATCAATTATAGTTGCTATTGAAACTGAACTGTGTTAGTAATTTACAAATATACTAATGGAAGATATGTTTACTTGGTAACAGATATATTGCCATTAAGATAGTGAACGACTGGTAACAGAGGGCGTGCCGGATATTAAGAGGAAATGAACTTCGCAGCAATTGTAATTTATATTACACTATTCCGTGTAATGTTTGAATTTAACGTAAGGATAATAGATCATTGGTAAAGCAGGAAACTTTATTCAGTATTTCTATTTCTTCATAGATTTGTAAACTTTATGTGGATTTAAACTTTAAAGGATGTTTTAATTTTAACTATCATGAAAGTGATAAACTTCATAAGTTTATAAAATATATATTTATTTATGATTATTTACATAATCGCTACAGTCTACTCTGTGATATCCTTTACAAAGTGAGGCAACTTTATTGTAACATGGGTCAATTAATTAGAGTATAATTTAAGTTATAGTCGGATTTCTTACAGAGAACTAATACCGCTGTACCCAATACAATTAGTTTATTCTGTAGTAAATGATAAGAAATATTTAACAATTGTAAGATAATTTTAACGCTTGACTTTACAATTTTAGTGCTTATACATGCGGAAACAAAATGTCTAAAATATGATGCCTCCCAGCAACTGCATGAGTTAAGTAATTTAATTGTTTTCTTTTTTATCTCTGCCCGATTTTTTTCTTCTGAATTACGCAATTTGTAATGAATGTATGATTTCTGTTAATTCTTGGACTCTTATTGTTAATTGTATGCGGAGGTTTGATTTATATTTAATGCTTGTATTGGTTATATTGTGTGTTTTATTAATTTATGGTTTCAAAAATTAATTGCTTTTCGATACTTCTGATATTAGATATTAAATAAGTTATAAATAAACTTTAAAATAAATATAATTTGTAAGTTGGGCTTTCCACCAATTGCACAAATGAACGGATTTAATTACATTAGCTGTGATAGGGTATAATTAAATTAAGACAAACACAACTTCAAAAGCAACTAAATTATTCAAAACGAATTTACTTTATTGGACACATAGTTCATATTTGGATTATTGAAAACTTCCATAAAGACATTTATACCATTTAATATAAGTTACTATTTATAACTTAGGATTGTTCTCTAACACGGTTTTTACAATCCTAAAATATTATCCTTACATTAAATATCTAGGTATTTCAATTAGTAAAACACAGTTCAGATTTGTATGGTTCAGGCTCTTTACGGTTATTACTAAAATAATTGTAATAAATAATACAAAATGGATACAATTTGAATTACAATGGTTTACTCACACGATTTATAATACGCTTTCACTATTTAATTTACAACATGTAAATCACTTATCACTTCTCTTATGAGGAATTGGATTTAATAATATTATCATCGCATTATATAAGTTTCACTTCGTTTAAACACTGGAAATATATAATTTACAATAAATGGTAATCCGCATGATGACTTTAATACACAAATTTCAAAGGATTATTACTATTGATACATATAATCAAGGGAATCCGAATTATAAGGAGATCGTAGTAAAATTCCATCGTATTGATTTTGTCTGCTAGTGTGGTAATGTCAAGCTATGTTTTATCCACGGTTTCAATGTGACATTTTAATTGATCTAAATAGTACAGATGAGAGAGCGTAGTTGTTTTATAATGAAATAAATTATCCGTAGTTATAAGTCTTAGTGCATGGAAGAATCTCTGGAAAATCACACTCAAATTATTTTATTATTTTAATTATCATTAATTAATGTCAAATAAAATTCTGTAATAATTAGGTGAACTATTCTGAGATTTGAAATTTAACGGTGTTACTATAAAATTTGTGGGAAAAAAATTTCACATAAATATATTTTTTATTGTAATACCCTTTTTTTTAACGAAAACAAAAATGTATTATAAATATGTAAACCTTTAACAATATTTAACATCTTATAGAGACCATGGATTAGTCATATACAAACTTAAATATAAATTGGATTTATGATTACTATTTTACAAAACATAGAATTTTAAATATCAAAGAATGTTATTCATTTAACATCAGAGTAAATTTAGTTTTCTAGAAACGATGCTTTTAAATAAATTGTAAAATCATTGTGAAGATCTTCATGATAGAAAGAAAGGAAATTGATTTTGTTGTTAGATGAAACGAAAGAAAAGAAATTTTCTGAAATATTCCTGATAAAACTGGATACAAACTGTAATGTTGTTAACGTAGGAAGCATCAGACTGGGGAAAAGGAAATGATATTTATTAAATGAGTTCCCTTGACGGTGATTGGATTTAACTTTATCTTGGATTATTTTCAAATAACTTGAAACTTTTTTATTAATTTAAAAATGAAAAGAATATTAAATAAATAATTGTTTAGTTATCTATAAAGTTATATGTGTTTTAATTCTCATTTAAATATGTTATGAATCATTTATGTTTAAGAAATCTTCAGAGGTTAATTTACAGGGAGTACGGGGGTGAGAATCATACGGGACAACAGCTGGATCTGTGCATTTATTTATGTAGGGTATTTAGATCTCTCTCTCTCTCTCTCTCTCTCTCTCTCTCTCTCTGTCTCTGTCTCTCTCTCTCTCTCTCTCTCTCTCTCTCTCTCTCTCTCTCTCTTCTCTCTCTCTCTCTCTCTCTCTCTCTCTCTCTCTCTCTCTCTCTCTCTCTCTGTCTATCGCATGTACCCTTCTGGGGATATACGTCCTGGAGATACCTTGTGGGATCTCGGTAAATATAAAAGGTAGAAGTCTGATTTTTAAAAAATGTATTGCTTAATAAATAAGTATTACTCCTAATACGTTATCTCTCGAAAATTTTGATTTTGATTTTTTTTTAAATATGTGTTTTGTGGGGATGTAACGGTTACGAGAGACAGAAACTTGTGGGCATGTAAGAGACAAGCTTTTCTGGGGATATGATTATTTTGTTAGAGAGAAGCTTTGCGAGGATGTGAGAGAGTGATTTACGGGGATGTATTATTTGTCCCACGTTTACATTTTATTGCATGTCATTATGTTTATATTTTTGTTGTTATTCGTTAAGTGATTGATTAAATTAAATTATGTTTCATATTTGTTAAATAGATTGTAATTTATAAAGTAAATTGTAGTAAATGAAAATAACAGTATACTAACAAATTTACAAACTTTTTGATAAGTCAAGTTTTAAATTATTACTTCGGAAACAAAACTAATAATGTATAACAAAAACGCCTGGTTGATACAAGGAAGCTTCAAAGGAATGTTAAATGGAAATAATCCTGAAAAACTCACTAACAATGTTTGTGTGAATTCTTTGTAATTATTGTGTTTCGTTTTACCACCACCATTTTAGAGCATTTTAAAATTATGAATCAAGACACCGCGATACTCGAACATACAATTTTATTTATTTCATTTTATAATTATCGGTATGAACATTTAAATTAGATTTGTTACTTCCCACTCTCATCCAGGAACATTATATTATTCAAACTACAACCAAAAAAAGTTATATTTTCAACGGGACACATGCAAATTAAATAAACATATTCTTCTCAAAATGTAACTGAGGTAAAATACATTTTGTCTATGAATTAATACCTTGTAACTTTTACTATTAGTAGGCTACTGCTCAAGTTTTACACAGAAAAATATAACATAGAAATAAAAATAATTATAAGTTAGAATTAAAACAGAAATTCCTATACAAATACTGTAATTTGAATCAGATCTCGAGACGCGAAAACGGTAGCGTAATATTTTTATGGTTTCCCATTAAAAACATAGTAAACATTTTTTTTAAATGGGTCATAAAAACGTTAAGTCGTTCTTTACTTTTATTTTTGCTGCCATTTTTAATTCTTTGAAGATATGACTAACCAAAAGGTTAAAAAAAATCAAATGTTCAGCATTAAGAAACTTACGATTAACCCTATTCGTCTATTCTGGTAGGTTACAGACGGACCTACAACTTAGTTGCGTAGGTTCAAACCTAGTTACTAAAGTTTTTTTTTTACTGCGTGTAACTATCTCTTCTGACTTTATTAGTCTAATTGGAATACAGTAAAGAAGTTAACAAAAATAATAATAATACATTCGTACAAACTGATAATAAAATCAACTCTTTTAAGTATAGGCCTACTTATTAGGAACGTAAAAAATAACTACAACTGGCTTTATAATTCGTTAACAGCTCTAAATACAATTAATTTGTATAAAAAATCAAAGTGCTGTTAACTTTACCACACAATTTCTGTCATGTTTATTACCCCCCATTAACAAACAAAAGGTTGGGACTAAGGGCTTGGTCGGCTACTGGTAGGTCGTAAATGCACAAGGGATGCTAGGTTTGATTTGTCAATACACTTAAGAAATAAGAAAAAACTTAAACATTAGGCGTACTACGACTATTGTTATGTATACATTTTTGACAAAATTTAATTTAATATCGTTACCAAAAACCAACTCGATTGTTACTGCACACAAACAGGCTGCGCCTATATTGTATGATTTTTTTACCAAATTATGTCGTGTTTGGTATCTTTCTTCTAATTTTTTCATTTACTGTACTTTTCAAATATTCGATGGAAATTTCCAAATTACGATCATGAAAAGAATGTTAATTTCCTATAGTGGAGATGCATAAATGAGACACAATATTGAATTAACTGAAGGCGGAAGCGAGGACTGGGGTTTAAACAGGTTCAAGTGGGTGTGTGTTACCTGAATAAATTACAATAGCTTGGACTTAGAACTCAAAAATATGTCTACAGAGAAAGTTATTTATTACACGGCGGGTTGTTTGTAAGTAAAATAATTGTAAACAAGTAGAACTTTATGGTTTAGACAACTTACAGATGGTCCTTTTCATGGGTCCAAAGTCCACTGACACTTTTCTTACTGACGGAAGTGATTTTTACTTTTCTAAAATTATCTGCCATAGTAATATTATATAGTTTACTATAGTAAAATTCAAGTCAGCTTGAGGCGGAAACCCAGTCGACCGCACTAATCGCCTACCCTTGGTGTCTATTGTGCGACTCGGCCGCGTTAAGTAGCCACTGGCTGGGGTCAGTGAATCATAACTAATGACTCCAGTAACGATATGCAACTTTTCCTCCTTCCTTAAATTCCGAAAAACAAATGATAACACGTGTTACATTGCAATTTTCTGATTATTTAGATACCAAATTTCAAAGGAATCGGTCATCTGTGACAAACACAGAGTGATTAGTGAAGTTATAAATGGTTTACTGTATTAATAAAACTTCCGTATATCAGACGAAACATTTTTATTTCAGAAAATATGTACAATTTATAAACACTAAAATAAAATAAATAAATATAATTAAATAATTAACCAAATTAAATCATTTAATTAAAATTAATATTGTTCCCCATGAAGGCAAAGGAATCAAGCTTAGTATAAACAAGTAAAATAAATTGTACGTATGCCTAAACTTAAAAACTAATAATAATACTGTACAGCATTTCCTTACAGAGGAAGAGCCAAATCATCAGCTAAATAACATAATTCTCTTGCTTTACTGTGTTATAACATTAGTCCTCAAATGTTTGGCAAGACAAAGTTACACAAATATTAAACTGTATTATTGAA
>OY740778.1:23490881-23580481 GCA_963513935.1 Aphrophora alni
GGGTTGAATTAAAACTAATGCAATTTTATAATAAGTTGTACTAAGTAAAATGTATTGATTGTTGAATTTACTCTAAAACAATTATTATTTTTAATAAAACTGTACATTGTTTCTGGGAAGAATATGAACAGTAATATATTACTATTCCAAAAACCCAAAACTATACCATATATGGATTTTTAATACATCTTTTATTTCATTTCAGTTTGTAACCAAAGTTCCCAATATAAATTGGTCTCCTAGATAAATTACTACGTAACCATTCCTAATTGATTAATTCATACATAAAATATGTAACAAAATATTTAATAAAGATAATTTTGTTCTTTAAAACTAGTGATATATATTATGTAAAAATCTGACAAATTTATATCTGATATACAAACACTTTTCGACGTAAACAGATAAATAGTTTTTCCATTTCATATAAAAGGTAGAACTCTTTAAAGGGACTAATTATTTAGAATGGCGAATAACTTATGTAATTTATAATATATATTGCACACATTCAAATAACGCAAAGAAGCAACAAGTATACAACCACCTCTAAGAAATTGAAATGGACAAACGGACTGAACTCTAAGTTTATGAAAGGTGCAATTGACGGCAACACTGGATCTGTTCCATCTGGCAACAATGTCCCCAAAGGCATAGTGACGTTCGTTGCAGTCTACATACAAATATTTGGTATCCTCACAAAGGCATTAACCAACTTGCTCTTTTCTCTCGAATTTGAATGGACCAATCATACTCAAGAGCCCCATAAGTCACCTTTAGGGCTAAAGCCCGAATCTCTTCTATAGGAGAGAGTATTGCGTTCAGCGCAGCCTGGTGGTCTCTCTTCAAAACTAAAGCTGTCGTCCCAAAAGCTATTTTAGGGGATATTTAAAAATATTTTTATTTTCGATCTAATATGCTTAAAAGTATATGTATATTACATATAAACTTGATTTAGGCCGCTTGCCCTTGTGGGGATATCCCCACAAGGGACAACATCCCCAGAAGTACTTTACAGGACGAGTGAGTATGCCCGGAAAGGTAGCTGTGATAGTTCTCTCTCTCTCTCTCTCTCTCTCTCTCTCTCTCTCTCTCTGTCTCTCTCTGTCTCTGTCTCTCTCTCTCTCTCTCTCTCTCTCTCTGTCTCTCTCTGTCTCTGGCTCTCTCTCTCTCTCTCTCTCTCTCTCTCTCTCTCTCTCTCTCTCTCTCTCTCTCTCTCTCTCTCTCTCTCTCTCTCTCTCTCTCTCTCTCTCTCTCGCTCTCTGTCTCTCTCTGTCTCTGTCTCTCTCTCTCTCTCTCTCTCTCTCTCTCTCTCTCTCTCTCTCTCTCTCTCTCTCTCTCTCTCTGTCTCTCTCTGTCTCTGTCTCTCTCTCTCTCTCTCTCTCTCTCTCTCTCTCTCTCTCTCTCTCTCTCTCTCTCTCTCTCTCTCTCTCTCTCTCTCTCTCTCTCTCTCTCTCTCTCTCTCTCTCTCTCTCTCTCTGTCTCTGTCTCTGTCTCTGTCTCTGTCTCTTTCTCTCTCTCTCTCTCTCTCTCTCTCTCTCTCTCTCTCTCTCTCTCTCTCTCTCTCTCTCTCTCTCTCTCTCTCTCTCTCTCTCTCTCTCTCTCTCTCTCTCTCTCTCTCTCTCTCTCTCTCTCTCTCTCTCTCTCTCTCTCTCTCTCTCTCTCTCTCTCTCTCTCTCTCTCTCTCTCTCTCTCTCTCTCTCTCTATCTCTCTCTCTCTCTCTCTCTCTCTCTCTCTCTCTCTCTCTCTCTCTCTCTCTCTCTCTCTCTCTCTCTCTCTCTCTCTCTCTCTCTCTCTCTCTCTCTCTCTCTCTCTCTCTCTCTTCTCTCTCTCTCTCTCTCTCTCTCACATAATTCTCATCATATCTTTCATGAGCACATCTTGTTGTCTTCCAACTTTAACGCTATAGGGTATGCGAGGGCTTTGTGTCTATATTTACGATCTTTTCTCTTTGCTTTATAGGGGTTTAAGCCGAAAGGTTTTTTTTTCCATTTAAACAACAAAATAGTACTGCATTTATGGAGAAATACGCAGGAATTGTAAATATATGGAAATAGCATTCCTTTAAACAGATTAAACCATGTTGTATTGTTTTGTTATTTTGTGTTGCATGCATGTTACTTAGACATTATAAAAATTTGTTTTGCATCGTCTCAATATGTATATATATGAACAATGTAATCTCCGGCTAAGATGCATTCCAAACATCGCAGAAAGGTTATATTATTGTAGAAAACACGATTAAGTTATTTCCCTCCATCCTCGTGCTAAGTAACATCCTCCAACTAAATCAAATTGATTTATAAACTTCAATGTGAGTTTCTATTCTGACCTATCCTGTATTTCAAATACAAAGATTATTTCTTGCAGATATTCCCAAATTTCAAGCGACTTAGAATGAAGTTCTATATCAAGAGATGTATTGATAAATTACAATATGAAAATACATGTAACACGAATTTGTGGCGAAGATCAGCCATGGTTATTCGATTGGTCCAGAGGTTCCAACCGCTTAAGGTTCTGGAAGGAGGGTTTGGAATAACGTGTTAGGACTTACCCAGTAAATATATTGGATCGTTAATTAACGCTTAGTCTCAAACCCTACTAATCACTATGTTCACAGCTAGCTTATGATGAGATATAATTTAATAACTAAACTAACTTATTAATTATAATAATTCAATAACTTATCGGTTAGGGTTAGGCGTGGTGGGAGAGTTATGTTAACCCTTTCGGGTCTTAATAATACTGCTTAATTTAGTCGGATGACCTACGAATGACTGCGTAACACCCGGGGGTCGATCAGACCCCGCAATTAGCGGTTTAGGCAGTCATTTAGGTTTATTACTAAAACGTTAAGAAACAATGCACAACTCTCCACTGTGTCTCGTCTTGACTACGATGAGCGGGCTAGCCTACGATGCGCGCGCATCGCATATCTCATACGGTGATCAATTCCTGTTGGAATCACCACATATTGTAAATTGAATGTGGTATTTTGATGTAAAAATGTAACAATCATTTTATAATTAGTACACGTCAGTTTCTAGAAATTTCTTCAATTTGAATATTTCCTTATCTTTTAAAGTGGAAAACCATCAAAAAAACGAGAATATAAAACGAAAAATATTATTGTAGATTCAGTATCGGAAGAGAACAAGAATTGGTTATGAAAGAACTGATAGGAATTATGAGAGAGTTAAATTTAATCTAAAACTATATTGAATCAAATGAATAATTCACTTGAACACTTGAAAAAGCGATAATCAAATATTATTGTAAATTGTATTAAAAGACATTAAAAAAACATTATAGTGATTTTAATCATTAAATGACTATTTTATTGGATATTTACTTTCATTCTTGTATTTTCGAGTTAGATTCCTATGCTTCTGGTAGGAATTAAATATTAAGATTAAGATATCTAGGTCCCACGTGTCACGCATTACACAAAGTACGCATTAAATTGTTATTAATAGAGAATGGAATAGTTATAATAAAGTCTAGTAAACTCATTTATGGATTGTTATTTATTGAACCCCAAACGGCTTGTTTTATTTGTTTTATCACAAATCTAATACTTGTTTTCGTACTTTGACACTTTTTGTTTGAGCTATTTACAAACGCCAACCATAAATCTACATCAATGTGTATCGAGAATCCGCAATATCTACGTGCAATAAATCCTCCATAAATCACAAGCGTTTTCCTAATGAAAACGTCTACAATATTTTATCTTAGATAAATTGTTATACACTCCTCGTATCAGAGTCTGTACGCTTCTTTATGTTACATATTCCTTTAGGAAGCGAAGGATGATTTGCACGGAATTACAGTCTGGAAGAAATCAAGTCGGCAATAACAGAATAATTCATGGGGAGTTTCTACACATGTAATGTTGTAAATTTTATTTATAAGGTTTAACACTGTATACTTTGTGATGCATGTGCACATTATTTGTTTACGGAAGCCATAAGTGCTTCATTATTCCACAATGGTTTGGCTGATTGTTGATTAGTAACCTTTATATATGAAACTGCAAATTTATTTTAAAAATAAGTAAATGTATAGGTGCGGTAACTGATAAATAAACACTACATAAGACTGCTCACCACCAAAATCAAATGAAATCCAACCAATATTTATTTTTACTTCAGTTTGATAATGTTTGGCAAAAAGTATAAATGACGTCTATACAATATTAATAGGTTTAATGTGGGTTTGTGCTCAAATCTTTCTAAACGTGAATCGCTATTCACTAAAATCAATGTCGATATAATAGCGTCAGTAAAGGTTCACTTTTTATTGTTGCAGTTGAAAACAAACCTAAAACGCTTTACTTTCTACCTACAATTTTTCACACAGGTTGGATCTTCATATTTATTCCTATTACATTTTAACTATTCATGTACTGCCCATTGGTTTTATAACGTTCTCATTGCCGTTTTTTCCACTATAACTCAGAAAACGGGATCTTTGAACCAATGGGTTTAGTTTGTGCTCGTATAAGGTACACATGGGCAATATTTAATGAAAGTGACTTTTGACAATTTGAAAAAAGTTTAATTTTTGTTTTTTTTATAGCAACTACTCCTAATTATAGTAGGCCATACTCAAATATTAATAAGTTATATTTATAGAGAGATATACTTAATAGCTCATATATATATATATATATATATATATATATATATATATATATATATATATATATATATAGTAGTTATGCATCATAATGTATAGCACACCACAAAGATATATGTAAGATACTAGACAGACAGACAGACAGAATTCATTACCAGAACAACTTTGTGTAATCAGAAGACTAGAAAACGGATTTATCGACAAAAACATTGACTTCGATGTTTGGACTAATCTCATCTATACTACGTACATGAAAGAAAGTAAACGGAACATCACCACATGTAAATTTATATTATATTGAGAGTCTTGGGCTGTTGCAACATAAATTGATTTATTATGTTATAAATCAATGTTATATAAATAAATTATGTTATTAATAGACTATGTTGCAAGTATATAATGGCTAACATAATAGAATATTACGTTTTGAGAATCTAATTTAATTATTTATTACCAACAATTATAAACGTTTATTTTTATCCTGCCAAATTGTTTTATAGCCAGAAACAGATAACGACAGGGCAGCAGTTAGAAAAAAAACAAACTTAGAAAATTGAACACAAATATTCTTACTGCTTAGTCCTATGATGTTATTTCTTGTCATATTTTTATGTAATAATATATTTTATAATTTTGCGATATTTTAGTTCTATGTTGACTTTATAAATTTGTATTTAGTTATTAGTTTCACTTTTTTTCACAAATTTATCAAGCTATTATTAAGGTTTTTATTTTATTATTTTGAGTACAAATGAATTTTATCTGTAATATTTATGATTTTTACAATTTAAATAATTTTCTTAGTCCTATGATGTTATTTCTTGTCATATTTTTATGTAAGAATATAATTTAAAATTTTACTATGTTTTAATTCTACGGTGACTTTATAAATTGTCTTTACTCCCCCCCCCATAAATTTATCAAGCTTTTCTTAAGGTTGTTATTTTATGTTGTTACGTATGTAAACAAAGTTTTCAAATCTCTTTTGTAAAATATTGTAACAAATATTATTAAAACATTTTTTATAAACGTTTTCAATAGTATCCAAACAATATTTTTTTAATATTTTCGAAACATTAAACAGTATTGCAAAACATTTCCCCATAAACCAAAATCAAATATGTTTTTAACTTCTTAAAAAATATTTTCCGGCGTATATTAGAAAAATGTTGAGAAAAGGTTTATAAAATATTTCATTACAATATTTTCAATATATTTCTAAAACTATAAACGACCAGTGTTTCCGTAACAATTTTTTTTTAAAGATTTTAAAAATGTATAAGATCACATGGATATTTTACTCATAATTACGATCGTCTTGGGGAAAGTATTATTTTAACGTTTTTGTTCTTTTAACTAGAATTGCATGATAGTATGAGTATTTAGAAAATGTTTTCAGCAAAAGCGGATGTTTTTGGTGCTGTTAGTAGTGACAAGTCCGGGCGCAGAGAAATGACCAGTGCAGTAGGTTAGATTATTATTTATTTACTTAACGTCGCAACGCAACTGAAACATTGTTTGACCGTAGAGCCACCTAGCGCCAGTCACGTCAACTTCAGATTCTCTAGCAGAGCGACAGCTCCACACCCTAGCGGGTAATGGACAACTCAAGAATAAGCGTAGAATATTTAACATGGCAATGTCGTGTCTTATAGTATTTATGTAGTCATTGATAATAGTGTGTTAATAAATCTACTGGGGGGGGGGGGTCTCTTATTTCTTATTCAGACACTTTATTTTTGTTAGAACCGAAGTTTACCTAAAATATCTTTTCTTTTAATCACTCAAATACTAATTTCTCAACTAGTGTCACTTTTTAAACTTACTGGTACGGTTTGGCAGGAGACAGACATGTTACATGTGGAAAAAGTTGGTTTAATCTTGTATATAAACACATAAATTTAAAGATTTATGAAACCCTGTTATATCCCGTTTGTCATGATTTCAGCCAATATTGATTAACCAATAAATCTTTGAATTCTATCAAGATGGATGTAATGAATTTCATGCTGACATGTTTATAGAGTAAATTGTACTTGAAAATAGAATTCATTACTGACATAGCACTGGAGAAGTACATATATTTTATACTTTAACTTAAAAACTACGAGTTTTAGAACAATATTTCTGAAGCATTAAAAATGGAATTAACTTCGTAATAAAACAGATATTATGGTTTTTTTTATGGTGGTTTAAAAGCATTGGAGATTAAATCTTTCAAATATTGATTTATTCTACTCCCCCCCCCCATTAATAATGTAAAAGCAAATCCCCCTCGGTCACAAAAAAAATTATAAAAGAATATAAACTAAATTCCCCTACAACCGAATTCTCTACTAGATTAAATGTAGGAAGGAGATTGTCAAAAGTAACCTGATAAGAAAGATGAAAGAGAAGGCTCTAACCCAAGACTGCATGCAAAAAGGGGTTTATCCATTTAAGGTTCTTCAAAATTTCCTATCCGGTACTCAGTATAGTAAATTTCTTCAGAATAGTATGTGTCAGTATATAATATGTGGTTTACTATCATTTATAGACAGGAACGGAGGTTTAATAAGTGTGACGGAGTGAGTAATCTCGATTAGTTAAAACAAGTTTAAATTTAAAATTAAATTATAATACAGGTTATTTCTTAAGTAAATATCAAATTATTTTTTGTTAAATTTACCGATTTTCGTTTTTCATAAATCTTGGATTACTTAGACTATTGAGTTGTTGATTATATTTGGCGCAACGGTATTTTGTTAGAGAATAATTGTAATTAGAAAATCTAAATTGGTATTCTAATTTTCGAAATACGCCATTTATTTTGAATTCAAACATTAAAAAACTATATTGACTAATATATTCCACTAATTTTTAATCAGTACAATATATGAAGTAAACACAACTAGTAGGATAAACGATTAACTTGATAATACTGACAATAAACGGGAAAGTACAGTGAAAAAAATAGCATAACTCTTAATTTCCTAGACTGTTGATTTATTGAAAAATTATTTGACAGAATTTTATTTAAAACATTTTAGTGGATGATTATATATAATGGTTTCAGAATTACGCCTGGCATGTTCAATATGACTTTAATGTAATTAGGTTAAAATATATTTGACTAATTACCTAAATTAAACAAAACACTATTCGTTCTCAGCAGTTTAAAATCTGAATATAATGATAATTATTAAAATTGTTATATAAATAACAATTTACCGTTTGAGGTTTTATTGTAAATGAATAACGTTAGGTAGAAGTGCCACTTTCCTAGTTATATTTTCTTTAATAGTTGTGTGTTTGAAAGAAAGTTTTTCCTTCAAAATAGGGTGCAGCATCACGTATATAATGTTGCTATAACAATTACGCAGATACAGTTCTCTATAAATCATTTTTAGAATTAAATAATAAAAAATTGATTCTAAATATATAACAGAGTACTGTTTACTGCCTCAGTTTTAACTTTCTTAACCACATATAGTTTTATCGTGTAGGGAGGAGAACACAACCTCATTCATATATTAAATATCACTAAATTAATTATAGTTACTATTGAAAATGAACTGTGTTCGTTATTAACAAATATACTAATGGAAGATATGTTTACTTGGTAACAGATATATTGCCATTAAGATATTGAACGACTGGTAACAGAGGGCGTGCCGGATATTAAGAGGAAATGAACTTCGCAGCAATTGTAATTTATATTACACTATTCCGTGTAATGTTTGAATTTAACGTAAGGATAATAGATCATTGGTAAAGCAGGAAACTTTATTCAGTATTTCTATTTCTCCATAGATTATAACTTTATGTGGATTTAAACTTTAAAGGATGTTTTAATTTTAACTATCATGAAATTTAAATAATATACAAAATTATAAGTGAAAACTTCAATCTACTCTGTGATATCTTTAAAAAGTAAGCCAACTTTCTTGTAACATGGGTCAATTAATTAGAGTATGTTAATGATGTTTTAGTTTTAACTATCAAAAAATTATAATAATATAATGAACGCTATGGGAAAAAGTATTGTGTATCAAAATATACAAATATGTTTTATAGGTCTAGAAAACATTTATATTATTTATTAATTATATAATAGCTACAGTCTGTTAATTATATTATGACCTTTAAACTTGGGACAACTTTTTCGTAATTTGTGTTTTTAATAACCTTATAATCTAAGCTATTGTTGGATTGTTTCCGATTATAGCGCAGAACTAGACCTATTGTTTCCAATACATTTAATTTATTCTGTCGTAAATCATAATTAATTCTTTACAATTGTAAAACTGTTCTTGAATATTATGGATTATTTTTTTTTTTTACAAACTGAAATATGTTTGGTCTATAATTTATATATTCTTATATATATATATATATATATATATATATATATATATATATATATCTTAGTACATATAAGTTTACAAAAGGTCTGAAATATGGGGCTTCCCTAAAACAGCATAAGTTCAGTAATTTAATTATTTTTATTATTGTGTGTGTCTGCCAGTTAATGTTTCTTCTGGATGAAGTACTCAATAATTAATTTTAGGAACATTTCTGCTCGTTTATTTCACTTAAATTAAGTAAATCAGTGGTTCAGTTATAAAATAACGAACCACTATTTTTTATTATTCATCATAACCTGATTATCTCTCACACATCTCCGCTATATACCAAATATCTTAATCTTATTACCACTAAGAACCCAGAATGGCTCTAACTAGTATATCTGTTTTATCTAATTCTACCTTAATAATTTATTAAACTGAATCTGAATAACTACAAGTTCTTTCACACGTACAGTTTGGTCACCCTTCTTGCAACTTTAGCAAATTCTTGTATGAAGGTCCGACCCCAACGGAAACTCTTTCTCGACAAGTACGTCTGGTTATCTACAGAACCTCCAACAGTTGTCCACTTGATCAATTTCACATTCTTCTCTTAGCGTTATAACGATCTCAAAGGATCAACAATTGATAAATATTTAATTAATGTCTAGTATAAAATATTAAAATAATAATAATCGATAAAAAGGTTAATATTAATAAATAATTGTAAGAATAAGTAAATTGGGACAAAACACATGTTACCAAGCTAAGTATAACGACAATAGCAGCTGCAAAGTTAAGTTGGGGAGATAACGGTACTAATTTGAAGAACGTGACAAATACAAGGAAAGAAAACATTCTGTTTTCTTTGAGGGAAGAAAGTTCGCCGACATACAAAAAAAAAGGCACGGTAAAAGTAAAAACATAACGGAGTAATGCTACTCGAAGCAGCTGTATATCATAAACAGGGAACCTAGAAAAAATGAGAAAGTAAATACCTAACGGTATCTCTGAGGGGCGAAGTCAACGTACGTTAAAAAAAATAACGTTTTAGAAAGTTTGGATGTCCAATCAGAAGAAACCTGAGTTTCAAAAAATTAGATATAGACCAATAGGCGAGGAAGACGCAGAACTTGGAAATCGGGAGAGGCAAGATCCAACGGTAAGAAGGGTCAGTCTAAAACTGGGGGTGAGAGTGTGTAGGTCTTGGCCTGTAGCTGGGAAACAGACTAAGGAGGTGTTAAGAGTCTTAAACTGAGAACCTGAGGGTTTAATTCAAAGTCGTCGAATAACTTAAAGGCAGAGTTGCCACAAAATTTAGTAGTTTTGTTGTTTTATAATAATAACTAAAGTCAAGGAGTATTAAAGTTGTAAAGGAAGAGGAGAGAATCATCGCGTCGAATTAAGAGTTAAATTGAGAACTAGTTAAGAGACCAAGCAGCGTTTAGCGGAAGTAATACAAGGGATTCACCATTCGTCAAGGAACCAGGATTGCAGCATCCGACCTCCCAGGATAAGGATATACATGTGTTTAGTGCGTCGTTAGTGAAGAAAGAGAAATTAAATAAATAAAAGCAGTGGGTGATTGTGTTTGTGTACAAGTGCCAAAAGGGGACGAGGCGTAACTGTTGATAAGTACCAAAATGTATAATTGATAATCATTTAGAATCTAGTATTTCACTTTGATGAGTCATAAAAGTTCCCATGCCCGAGATTAAGAGTAAAGTTTTTTATAAATTAAATTAAGAGAAAGTAATTGAGCTAGCCGGCAAAATAAAAGTAATTTGAAAATAATATAATTAAATTAAAGAAAATTGTTTTGTAATAGATTTGCTATAAATTAATAAGAACATTAAGACAAAATCTGTAGAGACATTCGTAGAGTTTTTATGTAATTTGAATAATAAATTAAGATTTTAAAATTGTCAACAATTAAATATTGTGTATTAGCATAAATTAGTTTTTAAAGAATGAAAGTGTGAAAGAATGAGTAGTCTTAAGATTGATATGAATATTTAATTGAATGTGATTCTTGTTATATAAATAACTAGATGAGAATAAATCCAGAAGATGGTTAATAGTAGAAGTTGTTTGTGGAATTAATTTAATTCAACCATCCTAGTTTTGGTAAGATTTCGATAGAAATCAAATAAAATTAATTGTCAGAAATAGATTAGCGCAAAATAAGTGTGGCTAATAAAGATTAAGTTTAAAAGTAAATTCATAAATGCAAATTAATTCAAAACAAATTAATGCAATTCACATTAAAGTAAATTAAAATAAACGGTAAAATAATTAAATAAAGGTAACGTGGGAGAAGTTACAGCGTTTATAATGACGTCCCTCGTACGTACAAGGTAAGTAATTTAATCAGTTTTTCAGGCCTGTATCAATATAAATTGTTGTTACTGTAGCATTCAAACTCTAAAATTCTATCCTGCAAAACAAATTCATAAACTCGTTCTCCACATCCAACTTCCGTCGCTTGACAGATGCTGCCACCCGGCGAGATTATCCCAAACTAATGATCATATGACATTTAGAGGGTAAAGTACAGCGGCAAGAGAGCCTATCTTCACTGATACCGGTATGAGAGTCTACCTGTAGTCACACAATGTCTGACATCCATATTCAGCTACGTTAGAGAAAAATTTCTTTCTTGGACTTCAAAATTTCAACCCTAGTTTTTTTGGCAATGTTAATCTACAAGTTTTGTGCGTTTTAGTTCTATAATGTTTAGTAAATTTTCGTTTTCACGGCACAAGCTTACGTGAACTGCGACAGGATTTTCCAGGTACAGATTTTATCATATATTAAATTTTTGTTAATGCTTTAAAACAATTTATTAATTATCATGTATTTTTAAAATATGTATTTCATTTTTTATTTAATATTCAATGTTCTTTTGAAACTCAATGATTATAAAAATTTACTTTTCTTAAAACATACTTTACAAAATCTTGTAAAGGCACATTTTGAGTTTGGAACAATTATGTGAAATAAGTGCAAACTAATGTTGAACTTTGAATGATCGAAATATCTCATTGTACATGTCAAATATAAAACAATTGAAGAAATCTGTTCTAAATCAGAAAATTTCGTTTTGCAGACTTTTGCAAATCTTTGCAAGTCTTATACAAGCTTTGTTTCAAACAAAATTAAATATATATAAATAGATTTATAATCATCTAAGAAGCTTTTAAGTACAATCTTAACGAATTTCTGTTATACAATCAATATTCTTTGATTTTGACAAATAACCAGATATTTTCTTTAATAATGAACATTAATGCTAAAACATGTCCGATTTTGTACAGACACTAAAAAACATGTTTTTTGCTATAGCTAATATGCTGGTAGAAGAAACACAGCGAAAGATCTAGACATGTTTCGTCCTGTTAACCAAAACACGTTTTATCCAACTTAGCTTCAGTTTCATGTGCACAAAAGTGATGTAAAAAAAAAAAAAAAAGAAAAAAACTAACTTTATTGAACTTTAATTAAACTCATATTGTATATGTGCCTAAAATTTATTTCAGCGAATATGTTTTCTTAAAACATTCTTTTAGATGTAGACTTGTGTAATTAATTATAAAATATATAAAAATTATTGGGTGGAGCCTGCATGCAAACTTTCGGTCCCAACAACCTCCCAGAGGTTAGTTTCTAAATTAAAACAATTGACGTCAATTAATAAAACTTAATATTCAAAATTTTCTTTTTAAAATAAACTTCTCTTTTTTTTATAATAAATTCTTTATCTAAAATATATATATATTTATTGGCCAATATAGCATTTAAGAAATTTATAAAATAAGTAATATTATGTAACTGTTTTAGAAAGCTATCATTTCATAAAGTTAAAAGGGGGGGGAAATAAAAAAATCAGTATCTTTTCATCTTTTTTTTATTTTTGTAATTTTTACATTTAAGGGCATATAATCTTTTTTTTTTGGATTAATTATAATCCAGCTAATTGTTAAGCTGTGCTCATTGTCTTTTGTTAAATTTTGTAACTATAAAATATATAAACTAAAAAAGGGGGGGGATAAATTTTCAGACTCTATTGATTAATTTTTTTTTAATTATAATATTTCACTTTAAGGGCGTATAATTTTTTTTTTAAAATATAATATTGTTAATCATAAGGTGTTTATGATAATTTTGTCTCAGGATGTCTTTCTCAGTTGTAAATGATAAAATCTGAAACGTCGAAATTTCTTTTTTTGTTCAATAAACTTGAGCCTTGTTAATTACTAAATTTGTCTTTGTCTTTTTTTTATATTTTCTAAACATTGTTACCATTTTGGTTCCGCCTTTTCTTAAATTTAAGTCCCCTGGTAACATTACTATGGTTACTTAAAAGTACTTTAACTATATACCTAACTAAATATATTCCTAATTACTAACACAAGGAAGGTATGATTTCTGTTAATTCTTGCACTTAAATTGTAAAATAGTTAATCTTATTTTTTATATTTTTTGGTTAATGCCGATATAGGTTAAGTAGTGGTTTTTTAATTAGTTATGGTTTTAAAGATTAATAGCTTACGATTCTTTTGAAGTTTGTTTAGAGTATGATTTTCCATGGTTAACTTTTTTTGGCTTTAATCCTTGAATATTATAAATTGTCGTTCGGTGATATTGGGGTACATTTTTCTACATATTGTTTGCACATTTAAAACGCAGCTCATCTTGTGTTTGTAATGTGTTCACAAAACTAATTGAAAAGTATGACTTTGTGCTTCTGGTGTAAAGAATTGCATTATTTTAAATTTTCTCTTGTGTAATTTGTTTTGTACTTTTAGTACCAATTTAAAACTGTTTACCTCAGATATGTTGATAGAAGGTGTATTGTCGTTTACTTATTAATGAGTAGACCTTTTTGTAAATGTTCAACCTTTGTTTTTTATGAGATGCAATCCACTTTCTGTCAACTTATAAGCGTCTAATTTCCTTTCAGTTTTTGTGTTACTTTCTTGATTAACTAATGATTCCTTCACTTGATTGTGATTTGTGCAATAATAAAGGCTACCATGTATAAATCCAAGGTAACTGAAATTGTAACGTAGTAAAATTCCTTCACATGGATTTTTGTCTCCATGTGTGGTAATGTTAATCTTTGTTTTCCCCATGGTTTCAAGTTCTGGAATTTCAATTCGGACACATTTTGGTTTTGGTTACAAAGAAATATTCAGATAAGAGTGAGGAGTTTAAAAAAAAATAAATAAAATAAATTATTCCAAGTTATTTGTCTTAGGACATGAATGGATCTCTATAAAATCACACTGAAATTATATTATTGTTTTAATTATCATTATTTAGTATTGATCGATATTCTAGAATAAATTGATGATTTTTCTGAGATTTTAATTTTAATGGTATTTTTACAAAATCTGTGAAATAAAAAAAATTCAATGAATAAATTTTAAAATATAATAAAAAATTGATAAAAAAAAAGAAATGGAAAATGTAATATTATATCTACACTCGTAAAAATATTGAACTTTCTTTTTTTTTTGAAGCATAGATTAGTTAATTACCAACATAGGCTAATTATAAATAGAATCCGTGACTATTAACTAAAAAAATATTGAAATTTGAATATCAAATAATGTTATCCATTTAACATCAGCGTTAATTTAGTTTTATGTACAACAATAGAGTAGTACATTTATGAAGTAAATGCAGTAATTATAAATGTATGTACATATCAATCCCGTTATCCAAGGAAACACTTTATATTGTTTTGTTATTTTGTTTATGAGTGAGTAGATCAAAGGTAGACAGTGAGGCTGGCGGAAGAAGGAAAACAATGACTACGAAGGACCAAGGTTAAACATTGGTGAGCAAGCATCGTGTATTCAGTTCTTAATAACTTCTTATAGATCATCATATACGAAGAGAGTTTGATAGATCTAAATTAACTTTCTTGTCACAACATTGTTTTATTGGTATATTGGCGAGACAAAAAGACCACTAAACATTAGAATTAAAGAGCATAAAAACAATGTGCGGTTAGGCCTAGTCGATAAAACGAAAATTGCAGAACATATATGATCCGAAAATCACAAATTTAATTGGGAAGAGGCAAAAATCATACACCGGGAAAGTAACTTATACAAACGTAAAATAATTGAAGCCTCATATATAATACTAACGGACAATCCTATCAGCCAATCAAGTATAGAAGTAAGGCCATTATGGCTCCCATTATTAAAAAAAGAACTAAAATTTGATTGTAATATACCTACAACTAAAAAACAAGCTGAAATTTTACCTGCTAAATCGCCACAAGGGGTTGTAACCCGTTCTCGGGCTAGGAAGCTTAATACAACTAACAATAGGCCACTCCCCTAATAGTTTGTCACGCCTTCTGGACCACGTCACTTGCTGTATCTTTGATACAACAACACGTATTTGACGTTAGTTGTGTGTTACCGTGATTGTTTTTTTTACTTCTCGGTTTTAGCTCTGAGATGTATGCTTAGATATTAAGGTTGTTGGTATTCTATTTAATTTTACTTCTTACATAGGCTTAGTTTCTAGTTTCATGTTTCTTTAGTTTTTAGTCACTTAATAACGGGAATTGATTCTTATTCCCGAAACGTCGTGTTTTGATTTTTAACACACAAATGATGTCAAATGTCCGAAAAATGTATATTAATAAAATCAAATATTATTGTAGATTGTAAATAAAGACATACAACACCATTGTCTTCATTTTAAAACATTGTTACATAATGGGTTCATTGTACTAAAGTACGCATTAAAAGGTTAATAACAGAGATTGGAATAATTATATTAAAGTATATTTAACTGAACCATCGATTGTTATTTAATAAACCCTTGCTTATTTAAAGGCCTGCTTTAATTTTCGTATCTCCAATCTAACACTTGCGTTCGTACTTTGACACTTTTTATTTCAGCTATTTACAAACGCCAACCATAAATCTACATCAGTGTGTATCGAGAATCCACGATATCTACTTGCAATAAATCCTCCATAAATCACAAGTATTTTTCCTAATGAAAACGTCAACAATATTTTACCTCTGATAAATTGTTATACATTCCTCGTATCAGAGATTGTACTCGTCTTTACTTTACATATTCCTGTAGGAAATGAAGGACAATTTGCACGAAATTACAGTCTGGAAAAAGTCAAGTCGGGAATAAAACAATAAATTATGTAGAGTTTCTACACATGTAATGTTGTTGTAAAGTTTGTTTATAAGGATTACCTTTTTATACTTTGTGATGCAAGTACAAATTATATTTGTTTACGAAAGCCATAAGGGGTTCGTAATTCGACAATGGTTGCTTGTTAGTTTAATTTATATGTTAAGCTAACCATAACAATTTGAAAATAAGATAATATACAGATGTTGTGCTGATAAATAAACACTCCACAACCTGGCTTCCTCTCAAAAATCAAATGAAATTCAACCAAAAACTATTCGCTCCCAAATATGTCATTTTATAATATTCCAAATATAGCGTCCGTTAAAAAGTATAGACTTCGTTTTCGGGAAAAAATTATTAATGAGTTAAAAGTTGGTTTGTGCCACAAGCACTTTCTCACTGTAAATTGACTTTCACTTAAACCAAAGTCGATGACGTCAAAGTAGTTGAATTCGCACTTGTGAAATCACTAGTCGAGGACGTCGTTTTCGCAGTTGAAATCGTCCCTCAAACGCTTTTTTTATAACTTACAATTTTTCACAACTGATGTATCTTCATATTATTCCATTTGAACTAAACATGTTAACTAAACATGTACCTCCGAATGATTTTATAACTGATTCATTGCCAGTTTTGAATAAATGGCGTACAATGGGTTTAGTTAGTAATCTGTATATGATACACTAAGTTAAAATTTACGCCAAGTGATTTTAGCCCATTTGAAAAATTGAAATTATATAAATTTTGTTGTAGGAGCTACCCCCATGAATATCGTATTCACAAATGTTAAAAAGTTGTATACCTAAAGCGATATACCAACAATATGGTCGTATATCAAATTTTATAATTGGTCAACAAGTTTGGATTGAAAAACAATCCACATCGATATACTTAAGAAAAAGAAATATAATTCATTACCAGAACTACTTTGTGTACCCAGAGGACTTCAAAACGTATTCTTGACGTCGAATTTTGGACTATTTACATCTTACACTACTTACAGGGGGGAAAATAAATGACTCATCATCACATGTATATTTATAATTTATAGGGAATCTTGGGCTATTACAACAGTATTTAACAAAATTTAATTTTGTGTGTGTGTGTGTGTGTGAAAGAGAGAGAGAGAGAGAGAGAGAGAGAGAGAGAGAGAGAGAGAGAGAGAGAGAGAGAGAGAGAGAGAGAGAGAGAGAGAGAGAGAGAGAGAGAGAGAGTCTGTTTTAACTTTCCAGTTTATAAGTGTGTCTTATGTGTTTATGTTACCTGATATGTGTTTTCGCACTCTTCGAGACATAATGGACAAATTCAAGCTTGTCACGTATTCTACTATAAACAGTCTTTCAATCTTTGATTTTTAGACTCTTCAGTATCCATTACGTAAGACAGAAGGCGAGATATTCTTCTATGTTTTTTGTCATAGACAGCACCGTGTGTTCTAAAACATTATTGGCCCACACAAGGAGTCATTTTTTGATAAACTTGAAATTAGATTTTTAAGTCTGGATGGGGCAAGGGATATCTATCCTTGCTATCTCTTTGTGACAACATAATGACGTTCTGTCAATCTCAAAATGAAACATCAAACACTATAATATCAACATTCATCAAAATATTTAATCTATATCTAAGCTCCCGTAAAATTGTCACGTTTGCAATAAGCCATATAGACAGTTAACTTTGTTAAGATGGAAGCAGTAAATCACAAATGAAGTAAGCGCTATACAGTTTACACAGTTGAGTCGTTTATTTTACGAGATAAAAAATGAAGACCTAATTGTCACACATTAATAACAATCCATATATAGTGTTTACTTTTGCGAAAAATAAGCAATCAATCACACACTACGCGAATACCCAAAAAATAAAGTACACATATAAAAGTGACCTAAAAAACTGCTGTTATAGATTTATCAAACAAAACAAACAAATATATTGTATTTCGGAATTTATAAAAACAGTTTTAATTTATTTTTGTCATGAAACATATTTTTTCCCCATAACAGGTATGTTATATAAATGAAAAATTTATTACATGGATTTTAATAAGTATTTCCCAGGAATATGAATAATTATTGAGAAATCTCTAAATAACACAGTTTAGTTTGACATTTAATCATTAAAATCCATCTTACAATAAGAAAACAAGCGAACGGCGTAGAAATTCTTTTGCGAATTAAATATAAGATGTTAAATTACTTCCAGTCCAAAAATCTAAAGTGTTGTTGGAATGAAATGAAAACGTTTCTTCTATTAAACTGATGAGTTATATTAAAAGTGTATGGCTATGATATATTAAATATAAATAAAGGAATATAGCTGAATACAAAGGGATAGTTATTAATTCAAAGAGTGGCGTAACTTTTTTTCCTAAGCTCAAACTCAAAGTTTTAAGAAACGAAAGGAGTTGTAATATTAAAACAATAGAAAAATGTTGGTAATTTCATAAAGCTCTTTCAGGAATATTAAATTCTAAAAGAAGGATACAAACACGAGAGGATTTATAATGGAGGAAAAACCTTACATGTTTTAGAATTTGAATTTATCATTTTCTATAGTTATTTTTTAAAGAATATTGATATAAGAATTTACATGTTACTAGGAATAGTTTATGTTACGGTTTTATTTTCCCTGCAATTTACTTATTTTAAATTATTTTTCTGATTTATTTATTTTACAATTACAAAACTGAGAAGTTCTGACGAATTCTGCCCTTGTATTTAAAGCTTTTTCATGTTAGATAGTAGTTTACAGGAATACAATTTTCAGTGCTTTCCTAAATAGCATAGTCTATTTTTTATTTATTATTTTTTTATTTTTTTCATGACCACAGTAGGATACGCACTGGTATTCAACAAATACTTAAAAAGAATAGAATTACGTTAAAAAGACTGAAAATACTAACCGTAAAAATCTAATTGTGTGTGTGTGTGTGTGTGTGTGTGTGTGTGTGTGTGTGTGTGTGTGTGTGTGTGCGTGTGTGTGTGTGTGGTGTTACTCAATCACGTTTAAACTACTGGACCCATTGAGCTGAAATTTTACATGGACATTCTTAGGGTCCTTGGTTAACATAAGCCTATTTTTATTTAGAAATTCCATCGGGGCACCGCCCCACTGGCCTTGAAAACTCCCTTAACACTCAATTATCTATACGTTAACCCCGTACGAAGGACGGGTACTCGGCTAATATATATAATGTTATTATAATTGGGGTCTTTTGTTTTTACTGTTACTGAATAACATACGATATGTCGTAAATTTCAATCAATTATTAAAGACCAAATTTAATTTCAAATAATATGAAAAATAATTTTAATCACGAAAAACCAATATTTCTCAATGATACTTGTAAGTTGAGATGATTTGCCGACATAACATCATGTAAGTTTGGTTGGGTGATGTTATGATCTTATAATATTAATTGCAACTAACAATATTTTGCAAGACAAGAATCAGTTGTTAAAACCCAATTTCATTTCGCTCTGCGCCTGAACCGTCGAACCAACCCTTTCGGCAAGATCGTCCTGTTCAAGCTTCATTTTAACTCTGCCATTTTCCACCAAACACACAAAATACTTCTGTCTACATTTACAATCAGCGACATACCTGTCTTCGACGATGATGGTTATTATAATTGGCTACCGTCTGGTATTTTGAAGGATGGGATACATTTCTCAAACTAGGGCAACACTAATTTTTTTGTTATCCTATCAAAATTTATTGCACACCTAAACCACACCTTCTTTTTCCTTCAACTCCTTTTAAGCTCAGTTATCCAAATCTAATTTTCTCATTCATTTCAATTCCACCCTACCTTAGGAATGCTGATCCAGATATAGAGTCTATTACTCCCAGGTTGACCTTTTTTCCATTCCATATCCTTCCCCCATATAATCCACATTTTATGGACCTTTGTTTAATCATCTCAAGATTACCAAGTACCAACCCTTTTTCTTGCCCTAATGTAGTTGCCACCAAACTATATTTGAGCTGATCTCACTCGGCCCATGTGATATGAGTCTTAAGATTATTTCCTTTTTTTTGTTTTATTGTTCACTAACCAATTACGTAACGCATACTAATCAGTACACGAACTCACGTTAAAGATCTCAATGCTTCGTGTCTTTTTCCTTGGATATTTGATGTACAATGTACTAATTTACATTATCTTTGGCAACAAATTGTTTATTTTTAAACCTTTTTCTTTTATTATTTCTCCAAACTCTATATGTTTCCAGCTGGTCGCCTAGAACGACTACCGAATCCGGAGGATGACACGTACAGGCTGATAGTCCTCCAATCTGAGTCTATCTCATCAACTCCTCATTTTTCCACTTTACCCATACACCTTACACTATACAAGCCAGGATGAATTTTTAAAATTCCCCTTAATTTACATTTACCATTTTTAATCCCCTGTCCCTGTAAAATACTCACCTTTAGTATCATTAAAAACAACACAATATTTTTTTTATATTTTAACAACCTTGGTCTTTTTTGGGGGTTAACTAGATTTATGTAGGACTCTTAGGTTTAAGGTTTAAGTTTTATGCCCCCCCCCCTTTAAATTTTACACAATATAGTGATATTTACGTTTTTAATTAGTTTTATTATTATTACGCACGTAGCTTCAAGACACACTACTTAAGCGTTGTTGGATTGTTGGCGGACGCAACGCACGCCGAGCACAATGTCAGGAAGGTTCTTACCAAATTATGTCATTCTTGAGGACCGAAGATATTTCATTAGGGTCCGAGGATCCATAATAGTATTGCTCAACCTATAATTAGTTATTACCAGAGTTACCTATTCTAACCTTATCAACATTTTTTAACTGTGACACCACTGGTACTTTGGAAACGGTGTGATTTACAGGTAACTTTAAATGGGGGACTTCACCTTAATTTTTATTCCCATTAAAAATATAAAATTCGAATTTTTAAATTCGGACGCCATTATCCCATATGAAATTACTTTGGAATTTGTAATGAAATACACTGTTTTTTTTTTATTATTCTTATTTTTTTTAATATATGAATATTATAAAAATTTTCAAGACTTTTTTATACTTGACATTTTTTTAAAAACTCGATGGTTTCGGGGCTAGATCCTGCAAATTTTGAAAAATACCATGTTTTGCCTATGTTTAGGCACCATGTAATTTTAACTGTTTTCTAAAATCTAATCACGTTATTTTAGAAACAATATACAGTTAAAATTCATGTGACGTCTTAGTTAATATAATTTTCTACATAAAACAAGGATCATAACTTTCTGGTAATTGTATAAAACACCTACTGGCTTACTACAGTTTGTAATTATTACTGGATGTATTTAGACCTTGTGAATAAGATACAGAAATAAGATTTTAAAACATCAAATCCCTATTTAAAATGAAATTTAGACCTTTTTTAAAACTTATTGGTAGCCCCAACGGTTCAAAAGTTAGCTGTTGTAAGATTTTAGGTGGGAATCAATAATTTGTAGGCCTATTAAACGTTTATTTTTTCTGAAATTTAATTGCTTGTAAATCATAAACGGCTAAACATTGTAAGAAATACACAAGAAAAAAAACATTCTTAAAATGTTGTTTTACTCCTGAAAATCCTAAAAAATATGATGTTTTGAAACAAATTAAAAAGTTGGGCGCCATATTGGAAATTGGCGGCCGAATTAAAAAATTATAAAGTCATATTTTAATGGTCATAAAAATTAAGGTGAAGTACCATATTTAAAGTTTCCTGTAAATCTTAGGGTTTTACAGTACCAATGGTGCCACAGTTAAAAAAGACACTCTGTATATTGTTGTCAATTATTTCGATTGTTTAATAAGTAGTTATAGCTTTGTTTAGGATATGATCTATTTATTTGTTGTTTAGGATATAATTATATTTACTGGTGATAGCCCACACAACTTTAAAATTACTACTTATGCCTTTGGTACCATTCTGCATCATTTCTCACAGTTTCTTTCCTTTCTCTTCTTATTCTATTACTATTCTCATTGCAATTACAAGTATTGATTTAAAGTGCCACATTATTTTTAAAAAAATGATTTCAACGCACAAGTACCTTAGGAGAAAATACGAAAATTTTGTAAATAATTAGTTTTACGTACGTATTTCCATTATTGGGTTATAAGAGTTACTATTTGTTATGTAATAATGAAAAATGTTAATAAGGTTATTTAAGAAAAATCGGGCATTTATCGTATAAAAAAAGCACCTTTCATCTTATACTTGGTTTCAAAATCTTGGTTTATTTTCCATTAGTTCTTGCTAAAATTATCATTTTTATGAATTAACTTTTGAAAAGGAGTTTAATCCCTCCATTTACATAGTAACCTTCCAAAAATCTTACCCTTTTACCCTTCATCAGTTAAACAATATTTTTTTTCGCTATCTTTCTCATTCATTCTATATTTTTTTTTTTTACGTTTATTATATAGCGATTAACATGTACAGTGTTACTATACAACTTCAACAATTACCATTTTACCTTGAAATAAGTCAGACATCCTCACCTACTAAATAAAAATTCCTATTACATATTCTCTATTTCTAAAACATAACCACCCATAACCTAGGAACCTTTCTACATTACAGAATTAATGTTTGCTATTCTAGTGACTAGTTTCAGCTATATTATAGTCGACCAGAATCTGATATGCTTACAAAGTTATGAACACCAATTTTGGTATCTCTTTCAACCTCTTTACAGCGTAGCACCAACAGTCTTACAATGTTTAGTTAAGTAGCAAGATACCTTGAGGGAATATTCTAAGAAGTTAATCCATATCAATTACCATCAGTTATGTTCTGGTCTTCTAGTTCGTTCTAACAAATTGTCCGGGCTACTATACTCTGTTTGAGAATCTAAATAACTATAAAAACCCACTTCATATTTACACGTTAGGATGAAAGCTTCACTTCAATGCCGAAGTTCAGCTTACAACTTATATCTCCATTTATTCTCCTTTCCGCTTTCAACTAACGTAATTCATTTTTCATTTCCTCCTATCTTTTATTACGAAAGTTTCCCTTCGGCCAATTTAACATTTTAATTAAAATATTGTTAACTTTAATGTAATAGCAGATATTTCTTGTAGAAGCTCCATATTCAAGGATAAAATAAAGCAAAAGCTTAATTAAAGTTTCAAATATTTTAATGATATAAAATGAGCTACAATTGTTTCGCCTTGCGGCATCATCGGGTAACTGATAATTTACAGGTATAGACAACTATTTAAACATAAGTAACAGGAAACTGAAATACAATAGAGAAATCGTGAAAGGTAGGGGGATAACCTAGCAGGTAGATAAAGGTTAATGAACTATGTTACGGATGGGTTTTAGAAGAGGTGACGAATTTAATACAAATTGGTCATTTAAATTGAGAATAGGCCTAAGTGAAATACATCTATTTATTTATTCCAAACAATTGTAGCTAATTTATATTATTAAAATAATTGAAACTTTAAGCTTTTGCTTTATTTTATCCTTAAAATATTGTTGATCGATTTTGTTTTTAATTATGCAATAAAAGATTGTTTGGCTTATCTCCCTTGTATGATTTACACTTTATTTTTACAATAATCACACTCCTCGATTTATTCTTTAAGCACATATATTTTCTAATTCATTTTAATTGTAGTTATCCTACATTTCCTGCCATTATAACAATAATTTATATTAGTTTCACATATGTTTACCCCCCTACCAAACAAATTGGGTCTTTATAATTATTTAAAATTAGGTAAGAACTGTTTAGATTTAAGCTAAATTGTAAACTTAGAGACCACCTATTTCCTTTATAAAAAATATCTTCTCCGACACCGGGGGATGATTCACCCCTCTCCTATATTCTTTTTTGTACCGTTTTTTTTTGCCCTTTATAACTTTTGCATGTTTGATATTTTCATTGTATTGTTATCGCTTGTGTCTTTAATCCATCATGGCTGGAGTTTTCTTTAATTGTTTTTGCTTAAATCATTATACAAGAAGGTAGGATTAGTTGCATATCTCACTGATTACCGGCGCTTTATTAATTCCTATACGTTATCGTAACTATTTAAGTAGTCCTATAGCGCAGGTTAAATTTGTTTTAAAACAGTTGTTATACATTTGTTTTAAAACAGTTGTCAGATTCCCTTTATCATTTATATCTTAACGTCGTCTAGGCTATAGTCTGCAATCACTTCGCTCGTGTTATTGTCATGGCCTCGTCCGTCCTTGAAGCTGTACATAACATTTTCTTCGGATTCGAAATTATATATTTGAAAATAACTTCATTATTTGTCATAGAAGAGACTTGGGTTAATCTTATTACATGAATTATTATAAGCTGCTTTTTTTATCTACATTTGTATGTTGTATGTTGAATAATACAGAATATAGGAAAGAAAAACTGTTTAAAATGACCACCATTACGACATTTTAAATATATTTTTTGCAATATCAATATGGTTTTATACGAGTTCACTATCGTCCACTGTACCCAATTTCATGATCCTATCTTAATACAGTGTTTAAAGACACTATAAGCTTACTTAAAGATTACAACAAAGACGGACGGACGCCATATGTAAAATTGTTTTGTTCAGTTTCCATATCCCATGAAACATGAAATTCAGTCGTAAAACAAGGGTAGAATTTTTTTCGATTACCCTACCCTATACTTTGTACACTGAGTGGAGTAAAATGATAATTAACGATTTAATTTTAAACAAAGGCTCCCCATTTGTTACAGGCTAAAATCATTAACTTATTACATATAAAATAAGCCAAATATATATTTTATATATATAATAATAATATTTTGTATTCAAAACATAAAACTGGATGTAAGAGTTACAATTTGATTCACGTATCCCTCCTGTTGCTGACGTATGCACAAATGGAAATGGTAAGAAAATTGATGACATTTTGATTCAAAAACGTTCTGAAACGATTTACAAGTTAACACTAGTAGAATAACAAATTGGAGTAAAATGGTGATCTCTTTATATATTGTATTGTGCATTGAAAATAATACAGAAACTTCACAAGGTTATAACTGGAACTTTTAAAATGGATATGTAAATTTTATTTGGTAAATATTTAATTTTGTTTTGAGAAATATGTGTCGTAAGTTTATTAAGTCTATTAGATATAATTATCCAAAATCTATCTAATCTATATTTTATTACTTAAAGTATTTTTTTTCATAGTTAATAACTTATTGTGGGTTTACATGTAATAAACCCAAAAAGGGTCTTTTTTAGAAGAGCCCCGCCACTTTTAAAATATTTTCTATAGGGATATTATAGTAAAAGTACACAAATATATATCTATGGAGTTTAAAATATTTTCTATAGAGTTGGGCAGTTTGAAATTATGAGAGGTTTTATTGTGAACCGAAGGATTGTTTTCTATTTGCTGTTCCTGACAGAACGGCGGAAACCTTGTTATCATGTATTAAAGAATGTATTTTACCCGGGACCCGCTTAATGTCGGATTTGTAGAAGTCCTACAAGAACATACCAAATCTACCGAACATTCAATATGAACATCTAACTGTCAATCACAGTGATAACTTTGTCGATCCCGTTACAGGAGCACAAACACAAATGGCGGGGCTCTTCTAAAAAAGACCCCCCCAAACACATTATGCTAATTTTATCTGTTCAATTCGAACTTTTCTGAAGTTATCTTTCTTTTATAACTATCAAATGAAAGAAGGTAATCCTTTTTTTAATTATAAGACAAGAATATCAAGTTCCCATATTAATGCCAATATGTTTCAAACTGAGCAGTGATAGTATATTATCTAAAATAATTTCGTATGTCAAATATAAAAGGTAACCTTTGTTTTGTGAACTATTCTCTCTCTTTTAAGACCGCATTTTCAATCCTAGATAAGTTTCAAGTTAACCTTTTAAGGAATTGACTTCATAAGTCAATATTTTCTCTTGAAGTACTAACAAACAACTATTTCCTCTTTCTTGTCTTTTGACACAACTAGTTTGGATATAAATCACTACTTGAAAAATAAAATTATCAGAATCGTCACCATCGATTTGTAACTCTAAAGCTTTAATGACATCCCATAGGGTTCATTTCCCCCTTTTTAACTGATAACTTAGGATAAGTGACCACCAACATTTGTTTTTGAAATTTCAGATCCTACATTTGTGAAAAATAAATAAAAAATGTTAAACAATGCTATGATTACGAGTGTCCAAGAACTGGAAAATCTTAACAGAAAAAGTCAAGAGCCATCTATCATGTTGTGTAAACACATCCTTAAAAATTGACAGAGTTCCTATCGAGGCATTGTACACTTATAGTACACCATAGATGTATTAGCAGGTGATAGGACCTGCAGAAAGAAAATACGAGACCTGGAGAAATCGTTTAACAGTATGTCTTACAGAGAGTGACAAAAGAGCTAGAAGTTTGCGATGGTGAATAGGGGATTAATACCCTTGATATGCTATAGGTCCTAGGGCTTCTACAGACAGGAATTCCCAAATCGAGCGGAAGTAATGGCACAATAGATTTATCGAAGTCACAGTGCAGTTCACCCATAACTTAACAATAAAAACAACACTGGTGTGTAACAAATATTGTGCAAAGTTAAAAAACAATTTTATTTGTAATGATTCTATTTGCATATGATCTTATGTGTCGTTATTTACGTGCATAAAAGTGGGAATGTTTTTATGAAGAGTAGTAACATTCAATACACCTACTCTTGTGTTACTTACAGAGGATAGTCTCGATTTAGTCGCTAGGAATTACAAAGAAAATACATTATTGTATCAGACAATTTATATCGTTCCATATTTCTAAAGGGAGGAAATAAACTGATTATATTTCAATTTTGAATTAAGTAAGGGTTTTAATTCTCTTTGTATATAGTTATTTCAAAAATTCACTTCTTAATAAATATTTAAACAAATTTCTTTTGACATAGAAATTCCTATATTTTGATTTGTTATTTCTTATAGTTATGTTTAATTAAAATTTTAACAATAGTCGCAAACAAATTCCCAATATATTGATTACCCGTTGATTGATAAAATACCCTCTTCTTCTACTTATAAAAATGCAATAAATGAATATAATATAATCCTAGCCCTCGAATATTTTAATATTGTCAGAGTCGGAAAATAAGAAGAGTTCTGATAGGAACGATGTTCTATTCCATGGAGTGGTCTATTCCAAGACAACATAAAAAAGTGTGGATCCAGTTAGTAAACATCGGGATTGCTAAGGCTGTATTCAGTGTAATGAGTCCTTGATACGTATTATTATTATTATAAATAAACTAAAGTGATCGGAACATTATAGTTACGATGGAATGTAATTTGGAAAGTAATTACTGTACTACATTTTCTGATACAATGAAATCCTATCTTAGATAGTGATCACCATCATCTCCCTAACAAAGTTTGGTAGGTATAAATCAAAAAGTAAAATAATTTATTACGATGTCTTTGATAGCATCAAAATAAGTACCGACATAGCCTCATTTGTGCACTTCAGGTGTAAATTGTAAATATTTAATTGAAAATAAAGTAAGAAAGTGGTCAAAATTCGATTTTTGTTTTTAAGAATTATTTCTAAACCCTAATATTTCTATCGTGACAGCAAATTGGGTTATAACTTTTTTCACCTACGAAAAAATATCATTAAATTAGTTTTTAAACAATATTGATTGTAGGACAAAGGATTTACTATCCTGGGTACTCTCTCTCTCCTATATAGCTTATTTGGACGCTAATTTAAAGGATTTTCCTTGTCATCCAGTTTCAATTTTAGAAAAACCATGAGATGATTTGGATTATGTTGTCCAGTTTTGCAATCTATCCTCCACTGGATAGAGTACTTAGGGAATCAAATCGTTTCCTGTCCAGACTGGGGAGTCAAAAACTACTTGTTTAGCAGATTCTACAGCTGAACCATATATCCCACACACAATAGGTCAGGGTTTCGTAACTCTATTGTGTATGGATATATACGGAAAATTCTGTAATACGTCCAAAATACGGTCACTCTCTGTAGATCAGTCCTGTTCAGTCTAGGGGCCTCCTTCGTGTGAAGTCTTAACGGACCCTTGAGCATACTCTTAGACTGTACATTACCCTTGGTTTTCTCCCAAAACTTCTTGTGTTCATTCAAAGTCCGTTGTAAGACACATCTGTGTGTTAAGGTATAGGGATATGTGTTAGTAAATAATATGTCCCAAGTCTGGTTATGTGCCAATAAAGTGTTTTCCGGTTCCTATTTTGGCACACCTGTCTGCACATCATTCCCTTCGGTTTGTATGATAATAATAAACTAGTTCTTTTTAGAATTTCATTATTTTTTTTCTTTTCTTTTTTTTTTTTTTTCAGTTATTAAATCGAAAATATACATTGTGTGATAGGGCAAACACTACAATTTTTGTTGATCATAAGTACTACGATTATTCAAAATGTGATGAAAGTCGTTGCAGCTGATTTTTTTTTTCATCATGATTTGGTGTATTATTCTTATGGCAGCTACTTACACATGTTATGTGTTATATGTATAACGTGTTATTAAAATTGTGTGTGGTTGGATCATACGCAGAACACATACTGTCTTCCACTTCTCACCTATTGGAAGAACTACCTTTAGAATTCGTGTAGGCCTTGTGTTTACCTACCGATATGGCTGATAATTTAATAGGGCTCCGAGACTACGATATTTAATTACTTAAAATCGTCTATTCTTTACGTACATTATATTCTTTTTTTATTAAGTAATAATATTTCAGTGTATTTCTTAACAATTGTTAAAGTTTTTCAACTCATGAAACAAGAGTAACCACCTACATTTTTGCAGGACTACTTTATTTTATTTGTGTTAGACATTGATTTTTCTAACTAAAAGTTTAGTCTTCTGCGATGTTTACTATGATTTTATTTAGTGAAATATTTATCCAGGTTTTGACCCTCTATTAAAAAATATGACTGAAAATGAAAGATTTTGATATTAGAAATGAGCATGGTGAAAAACTTATTTTTTTTTCTACTTTATGCCAGAACGACTAGTGAAGACATTGGAGGAATGTAACACACGCAAAAATCAAACACCAGAAACCGGTCTCAAATCTGTGTACTGTACCTTGGGGGTAACAAGTTCTAGTTTTAACAATTTTAAGATACCTATTAACTGTAATGTGCTGAACCTGTTTAAACTTCAATAACCAAATGGATTAAAACACAATTATCGACACAAAAAATCACTCTATTTGTCCAACACTAATATTACACTACGTTTCAACTACGAAGTCATCATCCTCAGCTGCTACAAGCACACAAACCCCTGCTGACATTAGACTGTCAATGCAATATTAGTGAGGTTTTGGCTTTTCCAATTACAGTCTACTCTCAGTAAGGTTTGTGTGAATGTAGCAACTGAGGATGGTGACTTGGTAGTTGAATTAATTGTGGTCTTGTATTTGCATTGCACAAATAAAGGGATTTGGTGTGTAAAATTGTGTTTTCATAAATTTGTTTATTAAGGTGCCTATTGAATAACACTACATCGAACATCTCGTGATATGGATAAAGTAAGAAAATTTCGTGCTTCTTTACTGACATCTACAAGTAATCCAAATTCCATAAGTGAATTATTTAAGTAATCTTTGACACTTAACACTACAGGAGACGAATGGATAGTTTATTGAAACATATATAGAGTACAAAAGTTTCCTTGTTTAATATATATTTAAAATAAAAGTTAAAAAATTGTATTCCAATTTTAAAAATCAGCCATTTTAATTTAATTTACTCAAACTATCATTTACTTTTATAGGGGTATTTTACGAACCCAATAAAATTCGTTCAGTAATCGACAAACATTACAACCTCTGTTTCGTGACAAATATTCAAGTTTCTGGTCTCAGAAAACTGAAAATCTGATTTTCGACATCTAGTCTGTCAGTTTTTGTCTGTATGTAAAAACGATATTATTAATTTTAATTGTCAGTATGTACAATACAAATCTGTAATAATTAAGATAGAAGCATAAAATTTGGTATTGGGTAAATGGTGTTTTCATAAAGAACACTTCTTCGAAAAATCGCAACATCAAACACAATTTATACAGTATTTTGTTCATATCTCAAGTGCTATTCAATTTCTAACACACTAAAATAAAATAAATTACAGAGTTCTGTTGTGTATGTTAAGGTACCCACGCCTCCTCTCAATTATGATAAATAGTGACGATATTGTCAAAAATGTAATCTCGAATCCTGACCTACCAAAAAATTGTGGTACACGTGTTACAAGATGTAGCAGATTGAGTTACCGATACTAGCGTAACGTGTGGAGCAGCCTTCACCTATGTACAGCTTCGACTCCCACCATGGCTGAGACACTGACAATAACAAAGAGAGTGAGGACTCTTTCATATCTACATATCTACTACGTAAATAAAGTAGTGATATATAATACAATTACGAAGGTCTCAAAACTTATGTTACTACGGTTTTAAACAACCTTTACCAATATCAGCAAAACGATTTATGATTTCACACAATTTTCAAGAGATCAACTTTTGAATTATATTCAAATTTAATTGGGCATAACCAACGTCCTTCAAAAGTAAATGTTTTGCCAAGAATAACAACCAGTTGATTGAACCGTTTGTTAACGGATCCACCATGGATTGATGGAAACTTGAACCATGAGTAATATGTATAGCGACTTGCCAACCAGATTGTGCCTACACTCCAAAATAATTTTGGACAGGAGACAGAAAACATTTGGTTGCTACAAAATGGAACACTCCCACAGTACGGCCGTGATGCACAAAATTTTTGGATAATGTTTTCTCGAGATTATGGATAGGTACACGAGTCGCTGTGGAATGGCTAGCAAGGTATCCTGACCTTAATCGACTAGAATATATCTTTTGTGGTCACAAAAAACCTTATTTATGATACTATGCTAACTCACGTCAATGACCTACAAGGTAGAATTAAACAAAAGGTTCAATACTTTCCAAGTTAATCCTTGAAACAATGGTGTCTCAGTTTCTTACAATCGGCTAACACACCGTCATACCACCTAACCTAACCTAACCTACACAATTCGAGCACTTAACACAAGTAAGAGATACGCAAAATAGTTATAACTATTTTTTTAATGAAATTTTGCACAGAGATATAATAGAAACCTTTTGGAAGTTCCTTTATTTTTTCAATTGCATAGACCTTTCCAAAGATATCTCACAAGATAGGGGTTGCAATTTAAAAAATTAAAAAGTTGCCTCTTTTAACCCAGTTATTTTAACACTTCTTAAACAACACAAAAGTGTTATAATAGGTATGAGAGGATTTATGTTGATATAGTAATCCATTTAAATTATAACGAGGTGTATCACAACTTATTTCACACTCTGATGAGATAGAAATTATTACATCATTTGTATGCACGTGTGTCTCCTTGTATATATAATTCATTCCTCATGCATACCATAGCATATACCGTGCATTGTACTATACCTGTTTTAGGAAAGAAATGGAACAAGTTTAAATAACTCTCCCTCCTCAACCGATGAATTCCGATACTGATCGTTCTCCTGGGTAGGTATGTCTCTATTTTTCACGCTGTAAAATGTTTATTTCTAAAACAATGGTGAGATGACTTATATATATATACGGTTTTCTTGAATGTTTACTTACGACTATTTTACTTTTGTTTTACTGCTTATAGATGTGTTTCAATTTTATACTTCATACCTCAGTGACAGTAAATTTATTACATTTACAAAACATCCTATTCTCAATGTTATATTTTAACAAAATATTGGAATTTCAAATTATTTGAGAGAACTTATCTGATTGAATATTGTAAAGTGGGAGAGGGTTGGAGATCTCACAGCTTAGGGGCGATAATAAATTCTGATTTTATTAAAGGAAAATGTGACATCCAGACGATGGCTAATCCACTCTTCTTAATAAACTAGCTGAGATGTCAGCCCTTTCCAAATTGTATAGAACTGTTCTTACTCGGTCATTATTTATTTATAAACTGATGTTTCAAATCATTAATTAGTTATTATTGATTAACTAATGATTAAATATAAATTATTAACTAATGATTTATTAGTTAGTTGTATTTTTCAAATAATTTGAATTACACTATAAGGACAAAGTTTTTAAAAGAAAGCCTCATAATTTGGATGAACTGAGAAAAAGAATACTTCTAGAATGTGAAATGCTTCCTCCAGTTGCAAAATTCTGTAAATAGTTTTTATGTGCGTCTTTCCAACTGACAGGAAGAGAACAATTTGAACATTTACTCTGAAAACATTTGTTAAATAAACATCACTCTTTTTTTTCAGTAAAACTTTTGAACATCTGTCTTTTTGTAAGGGAATAAATCTTTTGAAGTGCTGCGATTTCCGGCATTAAACTCTGCCAGTAAAGCCCTTTCATATTATGTACAACTCGGCCTATGCTTCTATTTAAGATTTTTTTAACTCCTGATGGGCTTCCACCCTCCTGGTCCTACGCTGTCACTCACGGTATGCAAGAATAATTCTTTAGATTCATAGTGTAAGTCCAGGTTTTCAGCTATCCAGTGTCATTTAAAACAAAAATAAGAAACCTGTGCTATACGTTTTGTACACCCGGTATATTCACACACATACTAATAGGAATAATACTCTAGTATAGTAAATATAACCTTTAAGTGTTTTAAAATCGAGGTGGAGAGAGGGTGTCGTAAAATGTAAAATTAGGGTTCAAAAACTTACATTCACACACACAATAGTGTTTTACTAAGTATTTATATCTAAACCAATTTTTTAAACTTGCAATATTTAATATTTGCATCATAGACATATTTCTTCGTAGATATAATTTGTGTATTTCATATAGTGCCGAAAGCGCCCTCTCCCTTATTTTGTGTTAATATTAGAATAAAACATTGACTTTGAATATCTTTGTTTGTGTGTAACCTCTATTTTATAGTTAAATAACTGTTAATGGGATCAACGTAAATATTCTAAATTATTAGAGTTAGTGGTAAATCATTTTCATCGTCTTGAGTATATTTTTAATTATGGAAAATTGAAGGTTTTTCCGTAGAGTCAATTTATAAATAGCAGCCGGTAGAGGAAAACAGATCTTTGCAAACACGCCTTTTCAATAAGAAGCAGACCAGTTAAACAAACAAGTTATTGTGATTTCAACCTGTGATTGGAATAGTTACAATATACAGGGTTACATCATTTTGAGATCACAATAATAACTTGGAAGAATCAAGATAATTTTTATGAACAAATGTTATTACACCCCCCTCTGTTGTTTTTAAGCGAAAAACTTCTTGGACATCGTCGTCCTAAAAGTTTATATATCATAAATATATAATAATAACCCCTAACCTTCTACTACGCTAATAGTATCAAGGCCAGAGTGACCAACAGATAGTCAACCAGTACCTGATAAGGAAAATGAAAGAGAGAGATATAAACCAAGATTACATGAAAAAAGTAGATCCAGCTAAGATCATTCGGAATTATCACGCCTATGCTGACAATAATAAGCCATTGAGGGCAATTTTATTATAGGTGTAATACTTATTTCAATAAGAAGAGAAAAAGTGAGTATTACATATTAAACATAATACTATAGAAACAAACACTCCCGAGTGAATAATTAGAGCCAAACCACGCCATTTTAATTTATTAAATTATAGGGGTTATGTAAGATAATAGAATTAGGTTTTCCTTAAGCACCGGATGTTCATGAACAGAACAAATAATTGAAGCAATTTTTGAACACTCATGAGATTAAAATAATAAAATTAGAACATAATTTCTTAAAACATAATTTCTTATAAAAACGTTTATAATATCAACGACGATGTCACCCTCTTCAGTGATGCATGAGCTACAATGATCAAACTTTTTATTTAATTTTAAACCTGAGTAGGTTCTGGTTTCTATGTTATTGGTTCCCTTTAATAATGGATTGTACCTACTTTTGTCGATGCAATTCAGTGTTTGTCCCAAATAACTATTTATTGCACCATAAACGAACGGTTACAGATCTAGTCAGCGAAATGAAGACTCGTTATAAATTTGATACTTTTTAAAAATTAAACAAAAATTATTTTCAATATAATAAATTTTTCCCTTAAATATTTTAGCTATTTTACAACCAATTTAGTTTAATTCACTAAATTCAGTTCACTGAGTTAAAATGTATTCGAGTTTAAGTGAAAAAGTGTACTTTCAAGAAATACTTCATTTTTATAGAGTCGAAATTCATGTTTTTGTACGAGGTCTTTGCATCGCTTTAAAATCTGTTTCAATCATTATAAATATATAAAAATAAAACGTTCTATTCAAAAAATGTTGGAGGATAAGTTGTTCTTATTGATCGCGTATGTACCTTACTCGCAAAAATGTATAAATTATGAAAAGTATGTAAATTGATTTCACTTAAAAGTTTGAATAAATAATATTATAATTTGTGCAATGGATTCATCATCGAAGTAAATTTAAATTTAATCAGAATATCAATCTTCAAAATGAACAAAGGATTGTGCATAAAAGAAAAGGGAATAATAATAACGTATAAAAAAAAAATTAGAGGGAAAAGTTTTCTTCGTAATAAAGAAAAACTCTTTTCATTTTTGAGAAGAAGTTTTGAAGATAGGTTGATTAAAAGCATTATTTAGGAAAAGATGTTACAATTTATTTTATTCATTTAGATTTGCTCTTCACTGAAATATATTGTAAGTATACAAAAAGACAGTAACAAGATGACGTTTCAGTGACGTCAATATCATCAGTAGTTACTCGTGCACTAACGTAGTGACATAGGAGTCATATTATTATGGTTTTCAGAATATATTTAAGTGAATTATATATATTTGCTATAATTTGTATATGAACAACCAAGATTTCGTTCAAAACGTGCCACATTGATTGAATCACGGTAACGTACCCTTTATTGTTTGAACGAGTTTGACGGTAAGATGTAATACGACACGTGCAGATTTTAAAAATTGAAAGAATTCATTTTAAGCTTATAAATAAACAAAGACATGTAATAATATTTTTAACTTTTATATTTTTATATCAGCAAACTCTGATAAACAGTTCTTCACACTAATAGTGAAGCCAGCAACTCATGCAGGACACGACTTTAGTATTAGGAGAACTGTATGAGGATAATAAGGTAGTTGATTAACGCTGCAATTAACTGAAACAGAGGAAAAAGTCGTTACTATACAAAGAATTTATTTTGAAAACTAATTATTTAGACGTCTGAAGTACGTTCCAAAAACCAATGCAAATTTTGAATGATTACAGTCACATAAAAATTGATGTAGGTTTCGTTATCCTGGTAAATAATATAAGTGTACTCGTAGATTTTTTATTTTTAGTGATTAACTTAAACAAATAAAATATTACAAGAATTTTTTTTTTAAATTTACTTACTCATGTTTGTAGAGTAATGCTCATGAAGGTAAACCACTCACTTTTATCTTAACCAGGCACTTTGTTGCTTTTAGCCAATTTAATTAAAATTATGGACTTCATTCAGAGAAAGGGTAAAATCAGTTTTAGTAATATTGAATGTATGTGTTTAGTCCTGTAAATTACAGTTAAGAAAGGTTTTCTTATAATCCTATAAATATCTTTTTAATTCTTTATTCTTTGGGGAAAAAAAGAAAAGAAGTTGACTAATCTTAATTTAAACATATTGTATACATTAAACGTTTATCAAACACTTCATTTCCTCATATACGAAAAGAAAGGTAAGTTTGGCGTTTGAAAAAACAATGCGAACTCTATTTTATTTATTCTATGGTCTCAAAAAATTTAAAAAAATAATTACGTCATTCCGTCAGTCGTCATTGTCGTTGTGGTCTGAACGTAATTACGAAACAAGCCAAAAATTAAGAAAGAAATATAAAATCATTTATAGATGACGATGTTTATACAGAACAATACTGAAATTCATAAAAATCAAATTGAAAACGACAAAGTATCGGCTGTTATGAACAGTTTTTAAAAACCGTGATCTCCCAAGAATACGTGATATTAGTATAGTTACGAAGGCACCTATACAAGCATAGCCAGTGGACACTCCTTCATAATTGTACAACTTCGAACCAGGCCAGCCACTGTTAATGAAGGGATAGGAGTCTTTTTAACATACATACATCTACGAGGCCCATTAGTTCTAAAAATAAGTGTAAAAATAGTTGAAACAAACTTACCCTATAGGATAAGTTGCTTTTGTCTACCAATACAGTTTAACATTTCCTCCCAGTTCCAAGAGACCAACATTCATTACATTCACAAAATGTTCTTATATTACGTTGTACAATGGGGCTGGGTATAATGGCGCACATCTATTTGTTTTACTTATTCTATTCATAAGTACCTGAAACGACCAGTCATTACTTTATACATCACTTGGCTGTTGTCAGTAACAACAGTTGTGTCACATCAGTCAAGGACAATATAAAGCCTCAGTGTAACAACATAAACAGAGTTGTAACTTACAACGACAGGGAAAGACGGTTTGAATTTTGTATTATAATGATTGACTGACTGGACAGTGGGATAAGTAACGTTATCCTTTTCTTTTCTGTCAATGTTTTACTTGAATCATTACATCATTAGTATTAAACGCTACCTCTAGTCTATTAAAATTATTTTAGTTTGGAAGTTATATAGAGTGCATTACACTTCATGAAAGACTATTAACATTGAATATGGAAACAGAAAGTTTACGTAAGCAAGAAATATGAATGCACGAAATAACATCGTACTTTGATCAATAAATGGTTCAAATAAATAACAGAAAATGAAAAGGAAAAAATATATGAGTCCATGAGGAATCAGTAAATTTAAATAGAGAGAGAGAGATAAGCTAGGAGTCATGAAATATCTTGCGAAGAAAAAGAAACGCTGAACTGTGTACAGTCAATTGTGATGTGAATAGATAAAAAGCAATTTTGTAATGTTTAAATTAGTAGATAAAGTTTTAAATTAACAAAAATAATAAGGTGTTTCTATAAATACGTAGCCTATCTTTAAAGTTTGTTTGTGAGTAAACAGTTTTCATAGTTTTGAATTACCCATAAGTTGTTAGTAATCTTATTAAAAACGTTATCCTCTAAAGGTGGTAGGCGATGGTATTGAAATAAATTTCATGTATTTTTTATTGAGATAAAGTATAATTTGTGATTAAGTTCATGTACCTTTTTCATAAAGAGTTCATTTTGTTGTGGTTTTAATAATTGGAGTAAGAAACAGACATAGAGAACTCATTTCATAAATTTAACTTTAATTATTGTATTTCTAATAAACAATGAAGTCAAAATTTAAATATTTAATCAAATAAAATTTACTGGTGTTTTGTTGACTATAAAACAATTCTGATCTTGGTTGTTTATTATATTTTAATACATATTATTTGCGATTTATTACATTACTAGTGGTTTAACCCGGCTTCGCCCGGGACTTCTAACATAATATGTTATTCATGAATAAATGTTAAATATGATCTTGATTTCAAAATATTCGCAAACCCGCCTGCTAACACCTAATTGAAGAATCATGCGCAAGACCCTAAACATGATAGTAATGAGTTAAATAAAGTATTTTTACAAAGTAGAAATTTACTCAGTTAACTGTACCTTTTTTCAAGATGATCCGGGGCTATAGGATTGTGTGGTAGTTGGAATTTAAGGAGATAAACCTCAAAATATAAGAAGTAAAATCTTTATATTGAAAACATTCTAACTATTTATAAACAACATTTTTCATTTTGTTATCTGGGGTATATCTATATATATATATATATATATATATATATATATATATATATATATATATACAAATTTTTCGGATTTCCTACTCGAGACCGTATAATTTCCTACGTATAATTGACCGTGAGAAAAGCAGGAATCTTTGAGACTTATGCCGCAATACTTTAAAGTTTGTCTCTGCAAGTTGTTAATAATAAAACTGTAAACTAGTTTGATTGGAAATTACAGTCTCTTTAATTGGAATGGTAATTCAGTCGATATCAGTGGTATTCTGGGGATAAATATTGTATTTCCCTTGTATTTTTCGGTCATAAGTTCGGCCCTTTTATCTTCCAATGGACGCTCTTAGAGACAAAACGGAAACCTTCTTCACAGATGGGACTATCACATCATATACCCCCTTTGATTGTATCGGGATTCGTTTTTGAGTTTTAGCGGCACGCACATTCTAGACTTCCTTTTATTTTATTATATTGATTAAATATATACAAAGTATGGGTAATTTAAAGATAACTATCATTATTATTATTACTCTTATTATTATTATTAGTCTTGAAAGTCACAAAACAATCTTTAATATTAACCGTCATTAGTCAACTTTGAGTACGTTCTATCTAAACTCAGTTCACACAAAATGGCAAGATAAGACCATAAAGCATATTAACTTTCTAACATGGTGTATTATATATGTAACCTCTTTCATAATTTCTTACAAAGGTCAACTAGAAATATGTCACTACTTTTTGCTGCGGATAGTGTCAAAGAATGTTGGTATAATGACACCATTTGTTACTTTATTGGTTAGCAACATTATATTATCTGACTGATAAAAACACAAGACTAGTCGTGTTTAAAATTTAACACTTTTAACCAATAACTTTACCCGTCATTTTTCTTTGTAATTAATTTTTTATGAATACTTAGGACTATGCTATAGAAGGTGTAGATAGGTATCAAATACGTGCAATCTGTCAGGATTGCAAATCAATATTCATTATAGTTAGAACCTGTTTTTAAAGGTATCTTGGCCGTTAGATGGAGTTAAGGTTTATAACTGTGCCTCTATTTTAAATAAAAATTTCCACTTCAACAATACGATGTACAGGTAAATATTTTAATCTACGTTCAGTTGTACTAGGTATGTTTGTTTTCAATTAATCGAATTATGTCTAGTGACAACAATCTCCTAAACGGTGGTGTTTCACTTTTTTATCACTTGAGAGCTGATGATGATTTATGTTCTCTAATAATCGTCTATTAGTTTTAATCTACAAAAATAATTTTAAATATCTGGTTATATTTTATTATTATTAAATTTTTAATTTTAAACTCTACCAGAGGGTTGAAGAAACTCATATTTTAAATGAGAGAAGCAGTTTGTTCCAAATATTAACTACTCTATACCACCGTTCATGCTGTGATATAATGTTTATTATTTAGGATTTAGGAAAAGCACATTGAAAATTTGTAATACCCGTTAACAAAACATGAAGTTATAATATTATTTTTACTTCATCAATCATTGTTATATTTGTCTAACTAATTCGTGAATGACCTTTAATATTGTCCATACTGTCATTATTGTTTATATAATACAAAAGGTAACTCTTATATTACAAACTTACATATATATGTATATTTCTATTTCTTACTAACATAAACTTACCGATGTGATAGACTGTGCACTGTAGTCAAAGCAGGTAATTGCTACAGGCTGGTGTAGTACTTCCAGATAAAGGAGAGAGAGCTGTAAATTTAAACATATTTTTATAAATTTGGTTTCATGGCGACACTAATTAAAACAAAAATTCCTAATATCCTGTAAATATTTTTATAAATAATATTTTTACTAATCACCTGTTTTTCAATAAATTGAGATTTCTGAAAAGTTCTGACTGTCAATTTCCAGTTTGAACTTCTCAATCTGAAAATACAAAACCCGAATTAATAAAAACTAAACACTATATATCACCAAGTAGTATTAGATAACTGAAAACAATAAAACCTGTGTTAATAAAACAATAAATGATTATCTAAGTAAACATTATTGCCTATTTGGATTTTGAAATACGTGTCAACAAAAATAATTATAAAATTTTTCTTTCTTAGTGTAACAATTTTGAATATATCACTTACAATTTTTAAATTTTACTATTTTACGAATAAAATGATGTTATAACACCATTATGGTTATTATTATGTAGAAATGAATTGTCTCTTAGATATTGGAAAATCTTTACAGTAATGTGATATCACCCCTCCCAGACAGTGATTTCCGTCAAAGTCGGTCCATAAAATATAATATTAGTTAAGAAATAAGTCTCGCATCAAACTATTGTTAGTGGATATATAAACTCTAAGTTATGATTGAAAATCCTCAATACTGGAATAGGGGAATCTTTGATACATTAATTAAAAACAACAAGAGTGAAGATTTTATCAGAGTATTTAAGAATAATTCAAATAATGAATTCATTTTTCCAGTATCCAAGTCACTAATATATATAATAAAGTATTACCTTAATTTTCCGTCAGTGAACTTCTTTTTTCTTTTTTCTTTACTCTTGACGCGTTTCGAGATTTTTATCCCATCATCAGAAATTCCCTCTATGGATGGAGGTCGTCAAAACGTTAAATACACACATACATACACATAACACACAACACATTAAAAAAAACACAGTCTGTACACATTCAAATTCAATATTTACAGGAAGCCAACCACAACTGATATCACCATACACTCCGACTCCCACCATCCGCCTTCCCAAAAAATGGCCGCCTACAACAGCATGATCCATAGATTGATCACCATTCCTCTTGAACCACAAGATTATCAGAATGAACTAAATATAATTAAACATATCGCCACAAGGAATGGTTACAAAGCTTCTATGATTGATAAACTGTTCGCAAATCACATCAATAAATCCAAAAGACCACCGAAAGACAAAGCTAAATCTATATTTGTTTCCACAGAATATGGCAGCATTCTTCCTAAAATAATAACCTCCACTTTCAAAAAAATCAATAGAACTATCGCCTTCCGCACCAATAATGACATTAAAAAACTACTTCAACCCCTTAAACATAAGCCATTAGAAGCCCAAACAGGTGTCTATAAACTAACGTGTGATAGCTGTGACAAGTTCTATATAGGCCAAACGGGAAGAGCTTTCAAGGTTCGTTTTAAAGAACACCTGCCTAAAAAGATTATTTCAGGCAACAAATCCAATTATGCGCGTCATTTAATTGACGAAGACCATAGCTACTCGGACTTTGAAAGCAATTTAAACCCCACTAAGATTTGCAGTAAAAGCAAAATTATGAATGCCGTAGAAGAATACGAAATCTACAAGGCTTTTAAAATATTAGATTCAAATAATGAACACCGATTATTGAACGACCAACTGAACTTTGACTCGAATATCCTATATGACGCAGCAATAACAATTCAGAACGCCTGAGGCATATTATAGTTTTTGTGTGTTATCTAACTACGGACAACTAGTGTATATCCGGGAACGGTAAGATGCGCATCTACAGACTGTGTTTTTTTAATGTGTTGTGTGTTATGTGTATGTATGTGTGTATTTAACGTTTTGACGACCTCCATCCATAGAGGGAATTTCTGATGATGGGATAAAAATCTCGAAACGCGTCAAGAGTAAAGAAAAAAGAAAAAAGAAGTTCACTGACGGAAAATTAAGGTAATACTTTATTATATAATAATTCAAAATATGAGCTAAGAGAGGGGAGAGGAATATCCCGGAGGAAAGGGAACTCAAGCTATCAGATTCCTACAACTAAACCTTTTATAGTTTAATAACAACAATAACGAAATTATTTTAAGTTTACAAGTTTTTAAAGTGTAAATACAATGAAGTTAAAAGTTAAAGTTTACCTTAAAACGAAGGAAACACTTCAAATAAATTTTTTTTCTTCGTGAATTAAGGAAATAATGTATATAAAGTGTTTTGACCTGTACCCATTGTGTACAGAAAGAACTAAAACAAGTCCTTATTTATATAATTAAAGCAACAATGTATAAAAAAAAAATGTAAAACAGTGTTTAAAATGTACATATTTTTTTTAAAATTTCCAAATTTACGTGTTGAAAAAACAGGTTGTTATCTGACCTTAGAAATAATGAATTAAGATTGGATGTATGTCCTAGATAAGTGAGGCAAATTTAACATGTGTTTTTTACAACTTATTATTGAAAAGGAAGAGTAATTTATTTTTAAGAGTAATTATTAAAATAATATTTATAAATAAAATCACAATTGTTTGCGAAAAGAAAAAAATTTGGGATCGTTGTAATGCGAAAATGTAGAAACATATGACATATTCAAGAATATCATGCAATACCGTAGATTTTCTTGGATTTCCTAAATACAGTTTATATGAATTTATAGTAACTATAAAACATAAATTATTTGATCTTACCTCACTATTGAGACTAAATTCCATAAAGGATAGCGTACAAATGATAGGAGTATTCCAAATTCTACAAGCATCGAAATTAAACTGATGTTTTGTCCTGTGAAACTTTGGTCCCAAATTTCGTAACTTATTAACATCATACTTGACATACACATGACATAGTTTGTACGGCAGGACCATGAGAAATACTCATTGAATATAGTATGGTTGACTCGAGCACGTTGAAATACTTCTATACAATAGAATACTAAGTCATGATTATCGATATTTTGAAAGTCTATTGTCTGATTAGACTGCAAGTGTTCTGGACAATCAGTAAGTAGTGAAATCATTTCCTTCACTCTGTTGTGATCATGCATTTTAACATTACAAACTGAATCAATAGACCATTCACGATTATATCAAAGATAAAGTGAAATATAGACATGGCTGGTAGATTGTAAAACAATCCTATAATGTCCAGAGATATAAACGTCATTACCACCAATACCAGAATTAGAACTAGAATCTGACTTATAGATAGTGGTAAATTACCGATCCTCAGAATGTTGTCAATTGTATTCTGATTTTTACCAAATTGTACAAGATAATGTTTTCTCCAAAACTGATAGAAGAAAAGATTTAGACTAAGTAAGAGTTCAAACACGTTAAAAGACAGTTTTAAAACTTCACAAATAGATACATCTTTAAGTCCAAGTATTTGTGATGTAACTTCAACAAGGCCTTTGTAAGTTGTGATTGTAACTAACCACAATAACGCGATGTGTTTTACAGAGATTACATTTTCCTTCAACCATGGTGATTGTAATAAAAGTAGAGGCAGTACATAGTTCTGAAAATTTACATAAATATGTTCGTCCAACATTACTTTATGCTATTGTTGGCAATTCAAGGCTACTCTGTTTCCACACAATTTGTTATTGATGATAATATATTCTTCCCTAATACATTACTGATCTAGTGATGTGTTACATTTTTGTCATTCTATGTAACAAGTGACAGGTTGAAGATAAATATCAACACGTTAATATAATTGTTTAATATTTTTCAAGATATGCATTTTTGCAAAGTTGAAATCAATAATTAATAACCATAAAGATTGATCGAGTCTACACGGTTGCAAGTACAAATTCCATATCCCTATCTTCACAACACCAGGTAATAATTGTGAAAAATTATACAGTGTGTTCATAAGTAACGTAACCAAAAATTCTCGTCCATCCTACCATTTGTAAATTTGTTCAGAAAGGGTTCCTTGCTAAGCAGATATTTTGCTCAGACTGTACCTGACGGATAAAAATGTATAGACCACGTGACCTGTCTCGTTTTCTGTTCAGTATTTTTGCAAACATGGCGCTGTGGGTCTTTTATTGCCATCCCAGTTATGTCCAAAATCTGTCTCTCATAAATTCAGCGAAGTTTAAATGACTAGTCTTATTCTGATTCCCAGAATAGTTTTATAGATAGATTACACTTTAGGTAATATAAATAAACTACTTTTCAATTATAGGTTGTAAATTTCGTGGGGCAGGAGTAGTAGCTGATCATAATGGCTATCAATGTCTCAGGAAGACAATTTGCAAAACATTTAACATCGTTCACGTTTTGGTAACAATCCTTTAAGAAACAATTTTGATTTAAATTACATTTTTTTATATTATCTTTACTTTTTTAAATTTTACCTTGTTGAGTCTGTTGACTCTTAAATACAACTATATCACCTGCAATTTCAAGAAGTTTAAGACAGAATAAACTATTCACTATACTTATGATTAAAATTTACTTATCCAAATTATTATCTAGTTATATTTGTTAGAAATCAATTTGTATATCTAAGCCAAATAATATTATTAACTTTCAAAACCAAAATTAAATTTTCAAAAAATTAAATATAAACTACATAAATATTTATCTATACATATTAATATATACACCTTATATCTTTTAACAAACTTTTATCCTATATGGCCCAAGCTATGCGAATAAAATTTAAAAAATTAAGAATTTACTAACTCAAAATTTCCCCCCAGTATTATGTTATTATAAGTTGAAAAATGTATCTCAACTTAGTTTTATTGTTTGAATTTACTTGGTGTCTTCAAAAAGGACATTGGATAATCCATCTATCAAAATTGATACCTTAAACACTATGAGGATATCGGTATTTGTCTAAGATCCTTTTCGTAGCCTGGTCCTGGATGGTTAAGATTCGACTGCGTTCCGTCGTGTGTTCTAGATGAGGTCTGTTGAACGAGTAACAAACTGACGTCCGTCAATTTGGATATCCCCTTTTAGGTAAATCCGTGTACCAACATTACTAAACTTCTTCAGTCAAATTTCTCTTCGGTTTTTCTTACTTAGTAGACGAATGGTTGGCTTTGTCTTGTTTTTTCTGCATAATCGTGTTCCATAGGGATTTCTTGATACAGTTGTATCCATTTAACCCTTTCCTTTTGATTAGAATTTTGATCTGATGGTAAATTACAGTTTCTTTTGTTAAGTGTTGCGGGGTTTCGCAGTCATCTCCCTATACTTTTACTTCAAACTGTGTTAATGTTCATATTCACTCCTGTTCGCACAGGTCTGTTCCTGTCGATTTTTTAATTAACTATAAATTTATCCCTTTTTTCTCCAAACTGCCATAACTCCTGAACCGTTTGAGCAATCTTGATTCTTCTTGCAGATTCTTCTTGCTCTTAATTCACTGATCTGACACGAACTCGATTTGTAGTTGCAGGCCGTCTGGATTCGTTTTCATGGCACTTTGAAGGAATGTTCTAAATTTCCAAATTTATTTTTTGATCTGTTCTTATTTTGAAAATTTTAAAGTTTCTCTTTTATAGTCATTGCACTATAATGATGATATCACTTTTCACTTTCTTGATCTGTCTCTTAATCTTGAAGTTATATGCTTTTGAACTTAGCGTTTTATTACTTTCTACTTTATTTGCTCAATCCCCCCTTATAATTATTTTCATTCATCATGCTTGTAATTTTACAACAAACAATCCTTAATACTATATTTCAATGTTTTTCTATTGTATTTTATCCCTTTACTTTAGTCTTTATTCAAATAAATAATTTTCCATTTTAAATTACCCCTAACTTATTTATTTTTATTTTTATTAACTATAAATTTTGTAGTGTTATACTTCCTTACATTCTTTATCATATTCAATTATTACTTTTTCTTATTATTATCTCATTTTCTTTTTATTAATTAAACACCTTCAAGAATGATTTTAAACCCCTTTTTATGATTTTACCCTTTTAATTGTTTTATTATTATTTGTTATTTTGTTCTAATTGCCCCTTATTAATGGCTTCCCACAATTATTTTTTCATTACCGTTAGTTTTACAAGTTTTAGTTTTTTGATGGGTTAGATTTATCTTTATAACTTTTTGTTCTATATCTGATTTCAATTTTCTTTAAATACACATTTCATTTTTCAGTTCAGCTTAACCTAATTTAATTAAAATAATTTCAAGTTTTTTTTTTCAAAATTAATTTTTACATATTATGTGTTTATATTTACATTATTGATCACTTACTTGTTGCGACAGGTCCGTGGTTTGACCTTGTCAACATCCCTCTTTAGTCCACTTACCTATACCCAATTTACTATTCTGTTAAACTTAGTATATATTAGGTTTTTATTATATTCTAATAAAATCCAAGTTACAACGCACTGAATTTTTTCAGTCCGTTATAACACACACACACACAAGCGCGCGCGTGCGATATTAATTATTGTAGTTAATTGTAAAGGTTTCAAGCTGTACTAGTGCCTATACCGAGAACATTGGCAGCGACCTATGGACGAGAAACTGTATCGCGCAATAAATACACATTGGCTATTTCTTAAATTTCAGCTATGGCCTGATAGAAATATTTACATTTAATGGAAGATGTTTTGATCAAAAAAATAACTTTGGAAAAAACTAGGAATGTGCATGGATTCCGTTTCCGATAATATAATAATATAATCAATTTAAAATTGAATAATAAAATAAATAAGTGAAACCGTAATTACTCACCTTGATTTAAACTTTTGTACAATTAAAATCACTTAAAACAGATAGTTAATACTACATATTCCATTGAAAGATATATTAAGAATAATTGAAGGAATAATTTTGTTTAGAAATAAGAAGAAAAAAGATGTGTCGTTGTTTTTTAAATAATAACAATATGATTTGAAACATGTAATAATGTAGTGAAATAAATTAAGAATTTGATAAGTTGATCAAACGATATTTATTGTTGTATAGTTTCATCAAAACCATAATAGCTCCCCTTAGAAGAACTATTCAAATCATATCATGATAAATCAGTAAAATTGTTGTAAATTTATTTTTAAATAAAACGTAAATGAGAATTTGTATCACTTTGGACACAAGGAATATTGGTCATGTGCTCAGGTCTTGTTTGCAATTTAAAAATATTTTACAGGCATGGTTTTGTTCCTGAGAACCGTTCTAACACCGTATGACCTCGAGATAGGGTTAAAGACAATTTGAATCAAATAAAACAATTATTTTTAATAAGAAAGTCAGTAGCTAAGCCCAGTGCAAACAATTGATGCAAAGAGTCCAACATTAATTATAAAATATTATTGGTAAATTGCAATTAGTGTTGAAAAAAACTGAGAATTATCGTCACAGAACTCACAATTTCGAAAGAAAGTTAATCGAGTTATCAACGATCAATATACGGATATGGCCCTGACTGTTGTAATCTTACAGCCGTAAAAATTAATCGGCGTTTATAAAAATCTTCTTTGAAACAATATAATAGAATCTTCCTTAATATTTCTGTCATTAAAGATGAATGATTTATATTGAAAATGATTTATCAAGTTATGTTCAACATTATTTTCTTAAATAGCTGATAATGCAGAAAGCACAGTATTGCTGAGCTAGTGAATGTATTTAACCCTAATCACCTATTTGTGTATCAACAAACAAAATGATGATAAATTGCACCCTCAACCTCCGCATCGCTATTCACTGCGTCAAGACACATTGCTGCTTTTACATTTCATACTCCAGTCTCCCTAATTATACTTATATTTATGTCTACAAACTTGTATTTAATCAAGGTGACTTCTTGAAAATAAAATACATAGTGTTCAGAGCAAGCGTTAAAGGGACGATATACATCCCTCACTTTTTGTAATGCGTTTGTTTTAACATGAGTTTTTACGTTAAACACTGTATCTCAAATACAGGGAAGTTAGTTTAAAATTTATTGCAAATTTTTTACCGAACAGACAGATAAGAAAGTGTGTTAATACAAACGTGTTATAAATATACTCTAACCGTCATATCTGAATTTCTGGATTCTATACTGCGTTTTGTTTCTGTGTTTGTAGTAAACATATCGCACAACTTAAGATGACCTTGAAACAGAAAATTGACAAGGGTTGATTCGTCAGAAGTGAACTTGGATTTTTATCCACAAAGCATAAAACTCCGAAATAAAACTTTAATAAGAAATTTGTTTAATAGATTGATTTAAAATAAACATTTTAAAAATTGGGTTTACACTAAATATTGTGGTCAATACATTTATACCAGCTTGTATGTGTGAGTAGAAGTTTTACAAATCACGTGTTTATCAATATAAGTAGAATTCTGAAACATACTGACTCTGTCCATTTCCATTTTGAAATCCTCAATCTAAAATTGGAAAACACAAATTATTGAGATAAACCAAAATACCAACTAGTAACAGTGGTAATGCTTAGTGTTTGTTATTTATTTCGAGGTAATTAATCTAACTTAAAATAATTTCTTGATTTTTATATTTACATGTAATTAAAGTGTCGGTGACGTATTAATTTATGTAATATACGTAACTAATTGTAGGCCTATATATTGTGTTACCTTTTACGAAGGTAACTTTATATTCATAACTGTGACTCGAGTGACACAAGTCCCCGAGAAAAAGAAAAATTAATGACTCAAGATTAAGGATTATAATGAGTATGGGTGATAACACTAAGGGATTAATTAAACACCTCAACCTTCCAAAAAATAAATAGAGCAATAGCTTTTCTTACCAGGAATACAATTAAAAAATGACATCCTAACAGCCGTGTACAAAGTAACATTTGACAGTTGTGACAAATTGTATATACTGTAGGCTAAACTGGGAGAACGTTGGAAGAACACCTACCAAAAAGTCAATATCCGGTTACAAATCAAATTATGCGCGCCTTATTATCAAGGGAAATACCTTCGGTGCACCTCATTTACATTAGCGTTTGAAGTGGCTGTTTTTAGAAGTATTATTTCTTATCAGCTGTTTACCGATTTTAGAAAAGTTAATATTTTTTAATGAAGATTTGTTTATTATAAACTCTGTTTGAGAAGTATATAACAACACCGATGGGAATTACAAAGTGGTAACCTTGAATTACCCAATTAAATATCTGTCTATTAGGCCCAGACTCCTAACGGGCGCGTGCACAAATATTGAAAAGTGAAAAGTTTTGTAAAAATATGTGTAAGAAAAAACACACATTCAACCTCTAGTGAACAATAGTACTAAAATCAATTATAAATAACATTGCACATTCGTTATGTCTCATAGACTCCTATTTTTGAACGATACTCATTCCGGACTAAATAATTCTCCAATTTTCACCTAACAATATTGTAGAGTTTAAGTACTCTTCACTATAGACAACTGATCGGTCAATACACCACAATGTATCAGGCGAAAAAGTAGCTGATTTCAAATAGTAACAAGATATAACAGACAAGAAGGAGGAAGAAAAATGTAGTATAATTAAAGTGGAAACGTTTTACAAATAAGTAAATTATTTTCACTAAAATTTTGAGAGATTCTGTTTGGATGTTAGAGTTGGATAAATTGTTTTATCAAACCATTTCAGTTTCTATACATTCCTGTTTAATAACGATATATTTAGTTTATCAATGACAATACTAACTAAATTAGTATGTTGTTACAACTTACCGTCCCCGTCGTCAATAGTCAGTTGTATAGTTTATAAAACGACAGCCGTTTCGGCAAACAGCCATTATCAACTTTATTATTGGAAAAGCTTCTCTGTTGTCATGGTACACTCAATAAAACACTTTCACAAATATTTAAATAAAATTATTCTAAAAAACATATCAAATAAAACTCATGTATGGTGTGCCCATTTTCTCATACTGAACTATTGCTTATTTAATGAAGATGATAACTGGTTTGTCACAGGGAAAAGTTGTGGTTAGGTCTACAGCTGTTTCTGTTATTTTGATATATAATGTGTTCGATTCGAAAAAATGTTTCTAAAAGTATTGCATTAGGATTAGCTTCGAATATTATATATATTTCGTTTTATTTCAGAAAATTCAATAACTTAAATAAATAATAAAAAGTTTTTCTATAAAATACTTAAATATATTATTAAAAAGTTAATGTTTCGTCAACAAAACTATGTAACGTAATATATTAATATCAATGTCGAATTTAAAGATACCTAAATTATATATTGAGTTTTAAAAACGCCTGTCTATCGCACTTTCATGTAATATTTCGATTTAATGAGCTACAGTCTGTTTAAAAAAATTGTTAAAGTTTTAATACTAAGCCAAGTTCAGAAATTTAAAAATAATCACTTTATATATTGTGGACGTTTGTGCTTTTTGCAAAAGAATCCTTTTCTCACTAAACTAAATTCAATAATATTTCTAACTGTTAATCCTTTATTAAATCTAACACGTATCAAGGACAAAATTTCCATTTTTATTGATGTATAACTATCACAACCTAAATGTAACTAGTGTCATTTGTGTGAAATTGTATTACAGTATTATTTTCATTATATAAAATCTCTCAAGTCGAGGTCAATATTTGTTTATATTGAACGTCTGATATTTTCAAATAACCTTCTACTAATATTCAAAATGTTATTATTGTATCAACTCTGAAAGCCACTAACTCCTCCAAATTACAGGTGTCTTAGTAATAGTTTAATCTTTAAAAATCAACAATACACGCCCTTAAAAGGGGTGGATCAATCAAAAAACGTGGGTAAGATAATGTTAAGAAATTGGGTTTGTGATAAACTGAAAAATATACAATGGACTATGAACCACTTATTTTATGTTTATTGTACCCAGCTGTGACATTTCTTTGTTTGTAAAATTTTAAAACTATGAAATATTCTAAAGTTGATAGAAGTTTCTCAGAACAGCTGTTAGATTATAAAGTAATCGGGTCACTTTGATTGTAGCAGTTTTGTCACTTCTTTCAGCAACACAGTCACGCCTCTATCAACGCTTCTGGAATTCTTAATCTACAGCAAATTGTCAAGAAAATATTTGTATTCTGAGAAATTGGCGAGATCGTTTCCCATTGCCTCAATATTTTCTAATATCGTAATTATGAGTATATATCAAAGTGAACTCAAATCACTTTGATATATACTCATAATTACGATATTAGAAAATTTTATTTTAATACATATAAGTTACGATTTATCTCGCAACAGATAGGTAAAACAAACAAAAAAGTTATGTATTTTTAATACCATTTGTTTATTATAAACTGTAATAATATGCACTTAACACAATATTATAAGAAATAATAGATGTACGTAAAACAACTAATGTGCTCTTAGATGTGCACGGAGTCAATGTTGGCAGAGAACGGATTACACGAAGCAAGCTTAAATTTTTCTTTCCATTACTACATTTTGAGGTAGTTATGAATTTATTTACATGATGGTAATAATGAAGAATATAATATTGGATCCTTTTCGGTTTAATATTTTATTAAAGCATACTGTTATTTATTAACGTTATCAAATCTTTATTTCAACTTCAAGATTTAAAATTACTGTAAATTTCTGGCTTAATGAATAAATACCAGGTGTAATATATGCAACTTTTATAGGATCAGACTGTGTTTAATTTAATGCAATACACGCCCACATGTTCGAATAGCCTGTCGTCTTATATTCTGTATGAAAATATATTTTCACTCCACCCGAATTGAAGATAAAAAAATAGGTATTATTATTTTTTACATACCCACTGTATATCCAGTAAAAGAAAGTTACAATCATTAATTGATCGTAGAATCTAAATTGTTGGGTTTATATAAAAAAAATCAAGAATTAAAAGCTGCATGTTCAATGGAAACAAACCTTAAAGTCATTGTTTTGCTATGTAGATAAATCAACATTCAAAATTTTGTAACATAATATATTCAATCCAATAGTACGGTAGGTTACACTTTTAAAGATTTGTGTTTGTCTTTTAGTCTTAAAAATCTTAACGGTGGCAACCTTGATTTGATCACTCTGTACATATCAGTTCCACATTTATTAACACTTACCCAAAACCGGGAACCCTCCTTGATTATTTGAGCTGATTTTGCGATCCTCTCCACACCTATCACAAGCCGAGGTAACCTTTCAACATATAATGTTCGGTGTACAGTGATCTGATAACAGATAACCACCAAACGTCACCCTTGGCAACTTAACTTAACCTAACATAACCTAAACCTAAAACAAGACGAAGTAACCTTCCAACATATAATGTTCAGTGTACAGTGATCTGATAACAGATAACCACCAAATTTCACCCCTGGTAACTTAACTTAACCTAACATAACCTAACACAAAACGAATTAACCTTCCAATATATAATGTTCGTGGAACAATTCTCTCATAAAAGATAACCACTAAAAGTCACGACTGACAACCTAACCTACCTACAACAACCTAACCTAACACAAGACGAGGTAACCTTCCAAAATATAATGCTCGTGGAACTATGCTCTGATAACAGATAACCACCAAAAGTCTTCACTGACAACGTAACCTAACCTAACATAAGACGAGGTAACCTTCCATCATATCATATTGTTCGGGGAACAGTGATTTCATAACAGATAACCACCAAAAGTCTTCACTGACAACCTAACCTAACCTAACCTAACACAAGACTAGGTAACCTTACAACATTTAATGTTCGGGGAACAGTTCTCCGCTAACTGATAACCACCAAAAGTCATCACTGACAACCTAACCTAACCTAACACATGACGAGGTAACCTTCCAACATATAACACTGATCTCACAACATATAACCACCAAAAATCATCCCTGGCAACCGAACTATTCCTGAACTCTAACCTAACGCAACCTGTCTACAATTTGTTGATGTTTTATTATCTAATATTATTTACACTTCATAAGGTCACCTATAGTTTTTCTTAATTGTGATTACAAGATTCTTTATTCAAATATACTCCTTTATTCATCTAGTCATAGGTATATTAGCTTTCTTTCACCTTTCTTACCAAGTTATTCTCATTTTTATCACAACCAGTTAGAGTACTCGAGGGCTTAGAGACTTTATTTTATGTTCTTTACTTTCTTTTTTTTGTAAGGCCATGAATACGGTGAAGTTTTTCGCCTTTAAACAATAAAGTAAAACGCTTATGTCATTTACATAGAACATATTAAAACTTTGAGACCCTCCCACCTACTAATAAAATACTGTATTATAAAAGAAATACTTTCATGTTATCAATCAATTAATTGTACAGAGGAAGTAACTCTGTGAACATTTTTGTATTACATAAGGCTTTATGAGATTTGTTCTGAACTATTAAAATAGACTTTACCGTCGAAATAAAGTTTCTCTAAGCATGAAATAATTCACAATTCACCATTGTTTTAACTTTTCAGATTGAAATAGAACATTATATTTAATAGATGTTCTTCGGTGTTAGAGTCTGCCAAGGACGGATGGCGTTGGATAAATTAAAGTAAAGTAAGTAGGTATTAGCGTGAAGTCAGCAGCTCGTGCAAAAAGTAAGAATAAGATAACTGTATGATAACGATAAGGTAGTTGATTAAGATATCACTATCTCCTCATAAAGAAATAAAGAAACATCCGTAGCCTTCGAATACTCTAGTATTGTAAGGATTTTAAGAGACGAAAGGTCTTTGGAAAGATGAAGACATGGATTGCTACATGAACATAGGTGTTGATCCTGCTAGAGGACCTCGGGATTGCCACGCCCGTACTCAGTATAACTGAACCTGTAAGAGTTTTAAATAGTAGAGAAACAGGTAGTTAGATATCAGAAATATAAATGTAAACATTTACTGCAATACACATTATATTACATTAGTTATTAATACTTACAGTGTGGTCTGATAATTTAAAATATAAACAAAATTATGATTGGTACATAGTAATTAAATATATTAATATATAAACATATTCCATATGTTTTAGTTTATAGAGGAAATAAGAAAATGTTCATCATATAATTGAAATCAGGAGGTCTTGCACGAGACTAGGTGAGTGATATCTTTAAGAAAACTGTATGAGTATGATAAGGTAGTTGTGGAAGACAGCTAGTATCTAAAACAAATGAAAATAAAAGAATTTTTAAACAGATAATTTATTGTCAGTAAATTGAAGACAACACAATTCCATATTAAATATTTTATTTACACAAGACGATTTCATAGTCATCATTGGCTGTTGTCACTTTCACACAAACTCTCTTGACTTTGAAGTATGACTGGCAAGGCCAAAGTGTCACACAGATAACAAGAAATAAAAGTGACCACGCCCACTAGTTTAATGCCGTTACAGTTTAGTCAATTACACAAGGTATAAGATCAACAAAGTCATATTCTGATACATAGCAATTATATTTAACTACTCTTATACTAAATAATAGGTATTATTAAATAATCTATACTATTATATAAAAATCTAATGGTGTGTGTGTGTGTGTGTGTGTGTGCGTGTTTTACTCATTCACGTAAAAACTACTGGACCCATTGAGCTGAAATTGTACATGGTCATTCTTGTGCCCCTAGTTAACACATAAGCCAATTTTTATTTAGAAATTCCATCAGGGCACCGCCCCACTGGCCTTGAAAACTTCCATAATACTAAATACAAACATATGTCAACCCCGTACGAAGTACGGGTACTCTGCTAGTACTAAATAAAAGGAAGTTCATTCTCTTCAAAAATATACGAAGCACGTTTTTTAATTAGGTTCCGGTTTGTATTTGTCCCCTTTATATAGTCTACACAAACATATAGCGTTAGCCTAGCGTATTTACATGAATCAATAGTCAGCTGTTAGCAACAATAGTTTAGTTATTTTGGTTTTTGGTGTTCATACTCAACCGTTATAATATGTTCATTGATCGCACTAATAGCAGTAATGTGATTTTTGAAGGGGAAATTATTAATGCCATCGAAATTCAAACAAATTTTTTTGGAATTTACAAATTATAAGTGACACTAGAGTAAACAGAAAATCTGAATTTTATATTAAGACGTCAAGATGAAGCACTTGTCATTGCAATGGCGGGATTCGACATAACTGATACAGAAGAAATTTAAAAGAACGTTCTCTAAAGAAGCTCATTGCTACTGTCTTTTTGGGACAGAAGGGGTGTCGGCTTGTCGAATTTTGTGATTGCATAATTACTCTGACCGGATATTTTTACTGTGCGCAACGTAAATATATCTTAATAGAGATACAGTATTAAATAATAAAAACTAAACCGACATGGGTAGATCCTATTCAGACTAATAATTGTTATTTTTACTACTACTTAGTATGCCTAGTTCAAGGTTATATTTAATATATATGACATGACTTTATTAAATATTTCAATGGAAAGAGGGAAGATTCTATTAAAATCATTTGTGGTATATATTTTTAACATTACTATTTAAGCCTAATTCACACAGTTATAATTAATATGCATGACTTTATTAAATATTTCACCAAAGAGAGGGAAAATTGTATTCAAATCATTTGTGATTATTTTTAACACTGCAAGTGCTTCCTCGTTCACATAACTTATTTATTTAATACTTCGGAGAGCAACTTCTATAAATTTCAAAGTTCATGCCTTGGAACCTATTAGTACGTCTTTTAATAACCGCTATTTTAAATTAAAATTTTTCAAAATACCTGTAATAAATACATGGCAAGTTTCAAATAACATTTTTCACAGTTTCATAAGATTGGGAGTCACATTTGGTCATATTGCCTAACATCTAATTTTCTTGTTGTTTAAAAACAAATTCTGTACGAGCCAACAGATTTCTAATAAAAGTAAAATATAATTAAACAATAAAGACCCCTAGCCAAATTAATAATCTAACGTAACTGCTGGAACATAACAAGAGCTGGTCAAGAGAGACAAAATCGAACGAATGAAAAAGAGAGATTTCACTCCAGATGACGGAAAAATATTTAAATCCAGTTACAATCACTCGAGATTTCAAAGAATCACTCAAACACAATGCGATTATTTCGTGTTGAAAATTCAACTAATTTACATTAAATATATAAAGTCATAGACATTAAAATAGCTTTTATAATTCTTTTAAGTGAATATGTAAGATGTCAGTTTAAATGATTGATATGTAAATATTTTTACAGTGAAAGGTTAGATAACGATCATAGTACTTACCCAACTCTGTACTTATTCAATAGACTAATCTGAAGCCATATTTACGAGAAGTCCACTGGCTAACGGTTTTTATGATCAGGCTTACGTTCTTACGTCACTTGTCACTTAAATCTGTATCTTTTGAACGTTATTTAAGTTATTAGTTCGTTTACTTTCTGGTTAGCTCGTTCCCGAACACCTTATTTAAACACCAATACAATCCGCAAATTAGAGTGTCTTACCAATCAACAGTTCGTAAATTTTCTGTTTCGCTAATTTTGGTTTTATTTTTGTAATTCAATTATTTAATGTTAAAAATTTAATGTTGTCAACTTATGGAATAATTCAAAATTTGATATCTCTTATTTTTCTGTTAACTCTTACTCAAAGGTCGTGCCTTGTGGAAGAGATCTTTCCAAATTTTAATCTACACTAAGACATAATATATTCATATATCACTTAAATTTGAAAATTATGAGCACAAACACAGATATAATTTTATATGACATGAAATAATGAGGTTCAAATGAAATAATATTAACAAAATAAACAAGATTTTTATGCAATGTTTACTTTCTTGAAATTTCTAAAATAATTTTAAAATACCATATACAATCCCAAATACCAATTAATAAAGTTTTAAAAATACAAATATTTTTATTACTAATAATCGTTAGAAGAAAGAATTTATAAAAACAAATAAAATAAAAATTTTATTACTGGATGACCAAAGAAGTACAACAATTTAGTAAATTTGATATTTCATCCAAAGTTTAATTTTTCACAATTTAATGTATTTTTTCAATTTACAATTTTTAAATTTTATCAAAATAAATTTGAATGAAAATTCCTCCTTTAAACTAGATTATCCAATAATTTCACCCTTAACACTATGAAAATCTTAAATTTGCTGATGTCTTGTTTTTAGTATCTCTGATGTATTTATGGATGATAGTTGCAAGTTTGGATAGTTTCTTCTGCCTCCTCGATGGAAGTGTTCTGAAGCAGGATCTGATGAGAGAGTGTCGATCTTTCGACTGACAAACTTGGAAATGTCCAAACTGGGACATTCCTTTACCAACTTAATTGATTTTTACCCATTTTTTCCACTTGAGTTTTTCTTTATAATAATGGATTGGTTGGTTATTTAAAATATATTTGAGGATAATTCTGTTCCTCACACACTTCCTGATTTTTAAAATATTTCTTTAACACCTTCTTTTTATTATTATTCTACTTTAGTCCTTTTCTATTTCATACAATTGTTTTTACTACGTTACTGTACCTCCTCCTATCCAACCTGTCCTAATTATTAAGGTCTATGATCGCCCCTTCTGACTTTTTAATGTTCACTCATGCAAATTGTAACATAATGATATTTTATTCAATCTGCTATTACTTTCGAACCCATGGTTAAATTTCGATTCTCATTGTAGGTTTTTCTTCCTCTTAATATTCTGCATCTATACGAACTCGTTTTCAGTTGTTCAAAAGTTTTTAGGACGGGCCCAAAGTAAAGACACTTTTTCGAAGGTTTCATATTAACTAAATTCCCTTTTACAGGTAATTTGTTTTTTTAATTTTACTGTTTTTAACTTATTAGACTATGAATAAAACAAAGTTTTCATTTTATACTTTTCCATTATGTTTCTTATTTTTCATATATTCACCTTTGAAGTGGAATTATTGAACTTGGTTTTAAATAATAAACACCTCACTATTTACTTATTTTACCCGTATTTCTTGGTCATTTTTCAATTAATATTATTTAATAATAATTCTATTTATTTATTTACCTTTTAATTCCTTTACTTATATTTCCATTTAAATAATATAATTTATTCTTATTTTCAATTGTCAATAACTATTTAATTAATTATTGTTCAAATTAATCTAATTTACTTTATCATTTTTTATACCTGTACTCCCTTTATCTGAATATATTATTACTTTTACTATATTCGATATCCTTTGCATCATATTCCAGAACACCCATCCCAATAATAACCATTAAAACTACTTTCTGACTGAATTCCTCAATTAATAGATTGATTATTAACAATGAATGTCGTATTTATTCACCTTAAACAATTTCCCAGAGATATTTTTTAAATTATCTTAGCCTACTTACCACAACAATTTGTTTTTCACGTTGTTGTTTTATCTTGTGTAGTTTTTGTCGTATGACTGCTTTCATTTTCTTGTACTGTATTAACTCCCCTTAATTACATCCTGCTTAATTGGTTTTTATTTTAATATTTTAATTATTTCCTAAAATTAGTTTTTGTTATGTTCAACTTTCTTTCCTGATCTTGTCGGTTACAGAATGCCATTATCGCTATCGAGTGTTGCAAGCTTTACCTTGTATTAAGGTAGTCCTATAAACTTATATTATTGCATTCAATTTAAGATATATTTTTTTAAATAGAATTTTTACAATATAACCGTCACGAGACACAAACAAAATTAAAAGGGTTGGGATTTATATATTTTTTTAGTCTACTCTACTGAAATATTTGTTCCCTTCTGAGACAAAATATTGCTTACGGGATTAGCAAAACCGAGGGACTCTTGCAGGAGCAACAACCATTTTTTATGCAGTTTTGAGTTAGATAATCTTTTTTAACCACCCTATTGGGTCTCTCACTACTAACTCTTGTTCTTTTATTGACTCTGATGCTATTAGACTATTAGAGGAGTAGCAGTCTAAAATTTACGTTATTTTCTTTCATTTTTCAATAAGGTGATTATGACCAAGAGGGTGTTTATACTTTAAACAAAAGAAATAATATTGGTGTTGTTTTTTTCAACTTATCTTACTGTATCAACTAATTAAATCCAACAATAACATAACAGACAAAATACCAATCATTTGAATATTTAGTATTTAATTTTTAATCTAGAAAGACTAAAAACGAACCAGTAAAATTTATATATTGAGTTAACATATTTATAAAATTCTGTCTGTTTTAAATGTTCCTCAGGAACAGTCCCGAGATAAGGTCAAATATCTCCACATACAAAATATAAAATCAATCCATAGTATGTACTCTAGAGCACTGTACATACGATGGAGGACAGATGCCAGACGTAAATCTAAAAAACGCTATTTTGACTCAAAAGACCTCAACACTGATATATTAACAACAATTGAATGACAATTTGTACACCCCAAACACAACTTTCTCTGTTCATATATATGAGAAGGTACACTCATACATTCCTAAACATATGTTTATTTATGCATATTTATTATGACTTACCGATGTGAGGGACTGTGCATTGAAGTCAAAACATGTGATTGCTACAGGGTGGTGTTGTACTTCCAAGTAAAGAAGAGAGAGCTGCAATTGAAAAAAAGACGAATTTATTACATCGTTTTTCAAAGACGTATCGAATTTAGATTATTAAATTATAATTATTAACATACATATTTTTTAATGTTGGTTATATATTTAATTGATCACCTGTTTGTCAATGTAAGGGGATTTCTGAAATGTCCGCACTTTATCTATTTCCATTACGAACTGCCCAGTCTGAAAATATAAAATATATGTTATTTATAAATTAAATCTAAATTAACCTCTAGTTGAAGGGTAGGTGATATCTGGCTATGAAAGTTTCGTATGGTTGTTTTTCGAGATAATAGAGATAAGATATGTAACACTCAATACAAGAAAATCAATATCTTTCTACATTTACAGTGAATTTATAATATATTGTTTTTACACACACTTTGATATATATACAGGGTGTCTTGCAACCATATGAACAAACTTTGTCACGTTATTCAGCATGTCAAAAGAAACAAAAAATGTAATATAACATGTGTCCTATCTCATTCCGTTTTCGGTCTATCTGTCTGTATGTTTTTTTTTAAACCTATTTGGTTGCAAGACACCCTGTATATTGATAAAAAAACTACCAGCACCGGTACTGTAAATTAAAATTTATTAAAATTAAAATACAAAATTTCGTATTTTTACATTTTAACAGGTACAATTTGAGTTAAATTATGTATAAAATAACTTGCAATTCATATAAAATTTATAAAAAGTAAACAATAATAACGTTTCTTACATTTTGGTAATTAAACGATTTATTTTTTGGTTTTATAGAAATATTATATGTCAAATTATTAAGTAGTGCTGAATTCAAAATAATTTTTCTCCATTTATATCTTCATGACCAATTGAGCACATGTGATTTTTATTTGTTTATTTATAGTTAGTTGTTGTATGATGGGCTAAGTAAATACCATGATTGTGACAGGTAAATCGGTTTTATATATATATTAACCTGAATTGTTAAATTTTATTCGGTTTCTTGAAATACATAAAAGTGACATCAACGTTTGCTAACATGAGTTAGAAAGGGCTAAGGTGCGAAATAGCCTTCAATAAGTCGTAGTGATGGAATCACAATGCCCCCCCTTTTAAATATCAATCTAGTAATTATTAAAAAATAACAAATCAGTTAATGAAGTCTTACCTTGTTATTGAGATCAATTGTTGTTATAGAGAAGATAAGCAAGTACATAAATCCCATACTGATGAAAGCCAACATTGAAAAGATTTCTAATTTGTCTTCTTCTAAGTAACAAATTTGCCGAACCTCGTAACATGAGAAAATCAACCAACTCCAAACCATTGCATATGAAGAACGACAGAGAAAAGCAAAATAGTCATTCAAAAGCACGTGGTTGTATTTAATCAGTCGAAATACTTCAATAGAGTCTTGATCCTCGACACCTTCAAAATGTATTGATTGATTGTTCTTCAAGTGTTCAGGACAATCAGCAAGTAGTGAAATCATTTCCTTCGCTTTGTTGTAACGCACTTTTACCATAGAATGTAACATTATCCATTGAAACGAAAGTCCTAGGAACATAAAATCACCTAACCATAGAAGAAGGTTGGACGCTGATAATTTATCAAAGACTGTTAGTGTATCAAAGGTTAATTTGATGATTGCAAAGAAGAGCATTAGGACTAACGATATAATCTCAGTTTTTGATATTGGAAGATAACATATCCCCAGTATCTTGTCAATGGTCTTCTGATTTTCACTGAATTGTGTTAAAACTTGTCTTTTCCAAATCTGATAGTAGAACACCAAATACGGTACGCATAGGTTTGCAACCAAAACGTTTATCAATTTCAAAACATCAGAAATAAATGTTTCGTGAAGTTCAAGAATTTGTTTTATAACTTCAACATGTCCTTTATAAGTTATTACTGAAAATAAGCACCAAAACGCGATTTGTTTGAATGAAATTTTCTTTTCCTTCAACCATGGTGACTCTAATAAAATTAGGGGCAGAATAAAATTTTGCAAATCAATATAAATTTTTTCTTCGTACATTACAGGTGTTAGTCGTTGCTAGGGTGGTGTTGTAGTAAATGACACAGTAGCGCCGTTTTCAATTCAAGGTATTGATCGAAATATGTTTTGTTATTATTAATAGATTACTACTAAGTAATTACTTTGATATTTCAAGTGACAACTTTTAAATATATATATATATATATATATATATATATATATATATATCAAAATGTAAAAAGAATGGATAATAATAATATCATTGTTTTTAATACAGGGTGTGTATAAAAGAACACTGCAGTTTAAAAAGTAAATTCACTTTATCCTAGAAGATATCAATCAATTTAGGATAAACTCTTCCACTTAATTCTCTCATTTCACAAAATATATTTTCTTCCATAAATTAAATTCCATTTCATAAATATCGAATTCAATATTATATATACACTGTAATATTTAATTTATTTTTAAATCAGAGATTTGTGACTACCAATACTCTAACCTATTATAACCTGAATTAATCAATTCGAGATAATATCCATAATCCACAGTCTACCACAATCAATTTCGCTGCTATTCTCAATTATCCACGATGCCTCTCTTCAATACTATCCTCCATGCTAAATCCTCTTGAACGGCGTTCACTATAATCCGTTCATTTTAGATTTTAGGTTATTCGATATCCGTTAAATTGTTAGCTTTTGGCAAGAGTTATTTTAATAGAACTATTCTTAACCATATCCTATGTCCTGTAATATGATTAAACACCATCTTTCAAGAAAATAATAATTCTTAATGTGATAAAATATTGTTAAATTTTGGAAAAACAAAAGGTCCAAACATATTACAGTAAATATCTATGTTCATTATTTTATTTTTACTTTGTTGTTTAGATGTTTTAAAACCTCTCGGTCATCATTTATTCAAAAAAGAAGACAACAGCATTAAAAAAAAATAAAAAAAACTTCTATCACTGATTATTCTCAGGTTATGAAAAAAAAAAACAAGATCTTCGCCAATAGAGATCTGATAAGAAAGTAGAAAGAGAGGGTTCTAACCCAAGACTACATGAATAGAAGTCTAGATTCAAGTAGGGACTTTGGGCTTGTCATGTGTGATCCCATGGTATTGTTCATTATTTTAGACAAATAAACAACTGTTTTACGGTCGTACTTCAAATCAATACTGAACCGCATGTTAGTCAATTTTGGTTTATGAATATTTTGAAGAAAAATATATCAATAAAAGGATTAATTTTTTCTTTCCTGTAAGTACTTTATTTGTTTTCTTTTCCATCTGAAAACGTGGAGGAGTATTAAGAGTACTGTAGTATTCTATTACATGGCACAGGTCTTTCGAAGTATGATATGAAAGAAAAATTTTAAGCAATCGTAAAAAGACAATTCAAATGGCAAATGATACCTTAACGTTTATAAACAATACAATTATTTATCTAACAGAAAAAATAAAGCTTCTTTTCTTAATATTTTAAAATGTTTACATTTATATTAGTTACACACTCTATTGGATTACACAAATTCCAAATCAACCATTAATTTATTTTAAATTAAACATTTTATTCTCTGTACTTTAAAATTTCTTTACTCTAATAAACAGCTTCATTGTTGGCAGGTCATTCCAATTATTGTTTTCGTATTGTTTGTGGACACATTATAAGGTCTTAAGAGTACATACCTGCAGCTGGACAAGTAAGACCTTATTATGAGGCCACAAACAATTTTATTATTTATGTACGACGAGTCTTACTCTGATTTTATATGTGTTACTGTTGTGTTGTGTTACGTGTTTATGTCTTAATGCGGGCCTGACGAAGCCGACAGTGTTCGGCGAAACAGCGCTGTAGCCATAACTATAATACGGACTGAGGACAACCTCTAAGGTAATTAACTATATTATATATTAAACAGTCCAAGACAACACATTATACTTTATAAAAGTTAGATACAAGTATTGCATATATATTAGATTACCTGATTCTAAGTCGCACTGTTGGAGACACCTTCATTTTAGCTATTCTAAGAGTTTGACGAATTTGTGGTCCATTTACGGTGCGTTTCAAAAAACCACAAATCGTTATTAGTTTTAATATTTTCAATTCATAAAATGGCAATATTTTAACATATTCAGAATGTATTAATTAATCAATTACGTAACAGTTAAAATATATTTTATGTTTAACAATATTTAGCATAAACTGAGATATAACGGAGTTAAATCAGTAAAATTAACTAAATTAATTATTATTTTTGTAATTCAAATAAACATTCAAAAGACAACGCCATGTTTATGACTCAATGATCTCATTGATTTAAAAAAAAAAAAAAAAAAAAAAAAAAAACATAAAAATTGAGTAATAATAACAAAATTTGAAAACATAAACTGAACAATGTTTTTTTTTTTTTAATTATTCCAAATACAATAACAATTTACTATCATTACTGAATATTATAGGAAAAATATAAATCGCGAGGTAAAAACCAGGATGTAAAACTCAAAAATACAACAACAACACAAAACAAAACTCAAAGAAGAAAAGTTTCGGGTAGAGCAAGTTCCAATAAGTCTTGGAGAATAAAGTTTATTAAAAAATAACAATATCAATAATGGATTGATTGGTTTAAAGAAAAGAAATGCTATTCAATACATAATTTATTTAAAATATGTAAAATGAACATACATACAAAATAGAAACTTTCAACAATGTTATAAGAATATTATACAAAGAATAAAAACAGTTTATCCTAAATTATTAACAAAATATGACATTAATGTCTGACAACATGTTAATTAAATAATGAAACAAACCGGTAATAATTCATCCTTAAAACCCTGTTTGGAGCAACAGTACAAATGAAAATACAAATACTGCAAAAACAATGTCTTGACTATTTACTCTATATTTGGTTAAAATAATACAATTACAAAATCTCCTCTATGATGTACGGACTAACTAACCTGTCAGAATGTGAATTAGGAAGGGAGATTAGTGTTACCAAAATTTCAATAACGCGGAATACTTTGTAAGTAAATACTAAGTCTCAATAAAATGTATAGAATAAAGGTTTGTATTTCGTTCTAAATATAATCCATGATATCGAGCCTTAGTTGGTGTAAACGATAGAATAATTATGGAAGCCTTCACCTAATTACTGGAAGGGATTTGCAGCGCTAAGCTCTGTGGAAGAGATTTAATGCTTGAATGGTAAACTGCTTAGACGATGTATACAAAACAAAATGATTGCTTAGAGTTTGAAATTACGATTAGTGTATCAACGTGAACATATGACGTCATCAAAGCTTATATAGACACTAAAGATGGTAACGTCAACTTAAAACGAATAGAACTTTTTGAAGTGAACACATATTTACGCCCGGTAGGCTATTTTTTTGGTGCTGTTAAATCGATGTGGTGAAAGGGAGAATAATAATAACAGTATACGTACAACAACGGTAATGCTGCGTCTTTAAATAATCTACTATTTTTATTATTTGTTTTATAACGTATCAGACTCCATACATAGTCATCCTAGTAATCAATGCAGAAATACTGCACAAACTTTCTCACATACTTACCCATATATATTAAAACTAAAAATCTACGAAAAATATTGCACTAACTTTCTCACATACTTATATATATTAAACCTAATTGACCAAAGATATTGCACTAACTATCTCAGACTCTCATACATAGTCAAACTAGTAATCAATGCAGTAATATTGCACAAACTCTCTCTCTCATACCCGTATATATTAAAACCAAAAATTGACCAAAGATATTGCACTAACTATCTCAGACTCTCATACATAGTCAAACTAGTAATCAATGAAGTAATATTGCACAAACTCTCTCTCATACCCATATATATTAAAACCAAAAATTGACCAAAGATATTGCACTAACTATCTCAGACTCTCATACATAGTCAAACTAGTAATCAATGCAGTAATATTGCACAAACTCTCTCTCTCATACCCGTATATATTAAAACCAAAAATTGACCAAAGATATTGCACTAACTATCTCAGACTCTCATACATAGTCAAACTAGTAATCAATGCAGTAATATTGCACAAACTCTCTCTCTCATACCCGTATATATTAAAACCAAAAATTGACCAAAGATATTGCACTAACTATCTCAGACTCTCATACATAGTCAAACTAGTAATCAATGCAGTAATATTGCACAAACTCTCTCTCTCATACCCGTATATATTAAAACCAAAAATTGACCAAAGATATTGCACTAACTATCTCAGACTCTCATACATAGTCAAACTAGTAATCAATGCAGTAATATTGCACAAACTCTCTCTCTCATACCCGTATATATTAAAACCAAAAATTGACCAAAGATATTGCACTAACTATCTCAGACTCTCATACATAGTCAAACTAGTAATCAATGAAGTAATATTGCACAAACTCTCTCTCATACCCATATATATTAAAACCAAAAATTGACCAAAGATATTGCACTAACTATCTCAGACTCTCATACATAGTCAAACTAGTAATCAATGAAGTAATATTGCACAAACTCTCTCTCATACCCGTATATATTAAAACCAAAAATTGACCAAAGATATTGCACTAACTATCTCAGACTCTCATACATAGTCAAACTAGTAATCAATGCAGTAATATTGCACAAACTCTCTCTCTCATACCCGTATATATTAAAACCAAAAATTGACCAAAGATATTGCACTAACTATCTCAGACTCTCATACATAGTCAAACTAGTAATCAATGCAGTAATATTGCACAAACTCTCTCTCATACCCGTATATATTAAAACCAAAAATTGACCAAAGATATTGCACTAACTATCTCAGACTCTCATACATAGTCAAACTAGTAATCAATGCAGTAATATTGCACAAACTCTCTCTCTCATACCCGTATATATTAAAACCAAAAATTGACCAAAGATATTGCACTAACTATCTCAGACTCTCATACATAGTCAAACTAGTAATCAATGAAGTAATATTGCACAAACTCTCTCTCATACCCGTATATATTAAAACCAAAAATTGACCAAAGATATTGCACTAACTATCTCAGACTCTCATACATAGTCAAACTAGTAATCAATGCAGTAATATTGCACAAACTCTCTCTCTCATACCCGTATATATTAAAACCAAAAATTGACCAAAGATATTGCACTAACTATCTCAGACTCCCATACATAGTCAAACTAGTAATCAATGCAGTCATATTGCACAAACTCTCTCTCATACCCATATATATTAAAACCAAAAATTGACCAAAGATATTGCACTAACTATCTCAGACTCTCATACATAGTCAAACTAGTAATCAATGCAGTAATATTGCACAAACTCTCTCTCTCATACCCGTATATATTAAAACCAAAAATTGACCAAAGATATTGCACTAACTATCTCAGACTCTCATACATAGTCAAACTAGTAATCAATGCAGTAATATTGCACAAACTCTCTCTCTCATACCCGTATATATTAAAACTAAAAATTGACCAAAAATATTGCACAAACTTTCTCAGACTCCCATACATGGTCAAACTAGTAATCAATGCAGTAATATTGCACAAACTTTCTCACATACCCATATATATTAAAACTAAAAATTGACCAAAGATATTGCACTAACTATCTCAGACTCTCATACATAGTCAAACTAGTAATCAATGCAGTCATATTGCACAAACTTTCTCACATACCCATATATATTAAAACTAAAAATTGACCAAAGATATTGCACTAACTATCTCAGACTCTCATACATAGTCAAACTAGTAATCAATGCAGTAATATTGCACAAACTCTCTCTCATACCAATATATATTAAAACTAAAAATTGACCAAAGATATTGCACTAACTATCTCAGACTCTCATACATAGTCAAACTAGTAATCAATGCAGTCATATTGCACAAACTCTCTCTCATACCAATATATATTAAAACTAAAAATTGACCAAAGATATTGCACTAACTATCTCAGACTCTCATACATAGTCAAACTAGTAATCAATGCAGTAATATTGCACAAACTTTCTCACATACCCATATATATTAAAACTAAAAATTGACCAAAGATATTGCACTAACTATCTCAGACTCTCATACATAGTCAAACTAGTAATCAATGCAGTCATATTACACAAACTTTCTCACATACCCATATATATTAAAACTAAAAATTGACCAAAGATATTGCACTAACTATCTCAGACTCTCATACATAGTCAAACTAGTAATCAATGCAGTCATATTGCACAAACTCTCTCTCATACCAATATATATTAAAACCAAAAATTGACCAAAGATATTGCACTAACTATCTCAGACTCTCATACATAGTCAAACTAGTAATCAATGCAGTCATATTGCACAAACTTTCTCACATACCCATATATATTAAAACTAAAAATTGACCAAAGATATTGCACTAACTATCTCAGACTCTCATACATAGTCAAACTAGTAATCAATGCAGTCATATTGCACAAACTTTCTCACATACCCATAAATATTAAAACTAAAAATCTACCAAAAATATTGCACAAACTTTCTCAGACTCCCATACATGGTCAAACTAGTAATCAATGCAGTAATATTGCACAAACTTTCTCACATACCCATATATATTAAAACTAAAAATTGACCAAAGATATTGCACTAACTATCTCAGACTCTCATACATAGTCAAACTAGTAATCAATGCAGTAATATTGCACTAACTTTCTCTCATACCAATATATATTAAAACTAAAAATCTACCAAAAATATTGCACAAACTTTCTCAGACTCCCATACATGGTCAAACTAGTAATCAATGCAGTCATATTACACAAACTTTCTCACATACCCATATATATTAAAACTAAAAATTGACCAAAGATATTGCACTAACTATCTCAGACTCTCATACATAGTCAAACTAGTAATCAATGCAGTCATATTACACAAACTTTCTCACATACCCATATATATTAAAACTAAAAATTGACCAAAGATATTGCACTAACTATCTCAGACTCTCATACATAGTCAAACTAGTAATCAATGCAGTCATATTGCACAAACTTTCTCACATACCCATATATATTAAAACTAAAAATCTACCAAAAATATTGCACAAACTTTCTCAGACTCCCATACATGGTCAAACTAGTAATCAATGCAGTAATATTGCACAAACTTTCTCACATACCCATATATATTAAAACTAAAAATTGACCAAAGATATTGCACTAACTATCTCAGACTCTCATACATAGTCAAACTAGTAATCAATGAAGTAATATTGCACAAACTTTCTCACATACCCATATATATTAAAACTAAAAATCTACCAAAAATATTGCACAAACTTTCTCAGACTCCCATACATGGTCAAACTAGTAATCAATGCAGTAATATTGCACAAACTTTCTCACATACCCATATATATTAAAACTAAAAATCTACCAAAAATATTGCACAAACTTTCTCAGACTCCCATACATGGTCAAACTAGTAATCAATGCAGTAATATTGCACAAACTTTCTCACATACCCATATATATTAAAACCAAAAATTGACCAAAGATATTGCACTAACTATCTCAGACTCTCATACATAGTCAAACTAGTAATCAATGCAGTAATATTGCACAAACTTTCTCACATACCCATATATATTAAAACTAAAAATTGACCAAAGATATTGCACTAACTATCTCAGACTCTCATACATAGTCAAACTAGTAATCAATGCAGTCATATTACACAAACTTTCTCACATACCCATATATATTAAAACTAAAAATTGACCAAAGATATTGCACTAACTATCTCAGACTCTCATACATAGTCAAACTAGTAATCAATGCAGTCATATTGCACAAACTTTCTCACATACCCATATATATTAAAACTAAAAATCTACCAAAAATATTGCACAAACTTTCTCAGACTCCCATACATGGTCAAACTAGTAATCAATGCAGTAATATTGCACAAACTTTCTCACATACCCATATATATTAAAACCAAAAATTGACCAAAGATATTGCACTAACTATCTCAGACTCTCATACATAGTCAAACTAGTAATCAATGCAGTAATATTGCACAAACTCTCTCTCATACCAATATATATTAAAACTAAAAATTGACCAAAGATATTGCACTAACTATCTCAGACTCTCATACATAGTCAAACTAGTAATCAATGCAGTAATATTGCACAAACTCTCTCTCATACCAATATATATTAAAACTAAAAATTGACCAAAGATATTGCACTAACTATCTCAGACTCTCATACATAGTCAAACTAGTAATCAATGCAGTAATATTGCACAAACTCTCTCTCTCATACCCGTATATATTAAAACCAAAAATTGACCAAAGATATTGCACTAACTATCTCAGACTCTCATACATAGTCAAACTAGTAATCAATGCAGTAATATTGCACAAACTCTCTCTCTCATACCCATATATATTAAAACCAAAAATTGACCAAAGATATTGCACTAACTATCTCAGACTCTCATACATAGTCAAACTAGTAATCAATGCAGTAATATTGCACAAACTCTCTCTCATACCAATATATATTAAAACTAAAAATTGACCAAAGATATTGCACTAACTATCTCAGACTCTCATACATAGTCAAACTAGTAATCAATGCAGTAATATTGCACAAACTCTCTCTCATACCAATATATATTAAAACTAAAAATTGACCAAAGATATTGCACTAACTATCTCAGACTCTCATACATAGTGAAACTAGTAATCAATGCAGTAATATTGCACAAACTCTCTCTCTCATACCCGTATATATTAAAACTAAAAATTGACCAAAGATATTGCACTAACTATCTCAGACTCTCATACATAGTCAAACTAGTAATCAATGCAGTAATATTGCACAAACTCTCTCTCATACCCATATATATTAAAACCAAAAATTGACCAAAGATATTGCACTAACTATCTCAGACTCTCATACATAGTCAAACTAGTAATCAATGCAGTAATATTGCACAAACTCTCTCTCATACCCGTATATATTAAAACTAAAAATTGACCAAAGATATTGCACTAACTATCTCAGACTCTCATACATAGTCAAACTAGTAATCAATGCAGTAATATTGCACAAACTCTCTCTCATACCAATATATATTAAAACTAAAAATTGACCAAAGATATTGCACTAACTATCTCAGACTCTCATACATAGTCAAACTAGTAATCAATGCAGTAATATTGCACAAACTCTCTCTCATACCCGTATATATTAAAACTAAAAATTGACCAAAGATATTGCACTAAATATCTCAGACTCTCATACATAGTCAAACTAGTAATCAATGCAGTAATATTGCACAAACTCTCTCTCATACCAATATATATTAAAACTAAAAATTGACCAAAGATATTGCACTAACTATCTCAGACTCTCATACATAGTCAAACTAGTAATCAATGCAGTAATATTGCACAAACTCTCTCTCATACCCGTATATATTAAAACTAAAAATTGACCAAAGATATTGCACTAACTATCTCAGACTCTCATACATAGTCAAACTAGTAATCAATGCAGTAATATTGCACAAACTCTCTCTCATACCCGTATATATTAAAACTAAAAATTGACCAAAGATATTGCACTAACTATCTCAGACTCTCATACATAGTCAAACTAGTAATCAATGCAGTAATATTGCACAAACTCTCTCTCATACCAATATATATTAAAACTAAAAATTGATCAAAGATATTGCACTAACTATCTCAGACTCTCATACATAGTCAAACTAGTAATCAATGCAGTAATATTGCACAAACTCTCTCTCATACCCGTATATATTAAAACTAAAAATTGACCAAAGATATTGCACTAAATATCTCAGACTCTCATACATAGTCAAACTAGTAATCAATGCAGTAATATTGCACAAACTCTCTCTCATACCAATATATATTAAAACTAAAAATTGACCAAAGATATTGCACTAACTATCTCAGACTCTCATACATAGTCAAACTAGTAATCAATGCAGTAATATTGCACAAACTCTCTCTCATACCCGTATATATTAAAACTAAAAATTGACCAAAGATATTGCACTAACTATCTCAGACTCTCATACATAGTCAAACTAGTAATCAATGCAGTAATATTGCACAAACTCTCTCTCATACCTATATATATTAAAACTAAAAATTGACCAAAGATATTGCACTAACTATCTCAGACTCTCATACATAGTCAAACTAGTAATCAATGCAGTAATATTGCACAAACTCTCTCTCATACCCGTATATATTAAAACTAAAAATTGACCAAAGATATTGCACTAACTATCTCAGACTCTCATACATAGTCAAACTAGTAATCAATGCAGTAATATTGCACAAACTCTCTCTCATACCCGTATATATTAAAACTAAAAATTGACCAAAGATATTGCACTAACTATCTCAGACTCTCATACATAGTCAAACTAGTAATCAATGCAGTAATATTGCACAAACTCTCTCTCATACCCATATATATTAAAACTAAAAATTGACCAAAGATATTGCACTAACTATCTCAGACTCTCATACATAGTCAAACTAGTAATCAATGCAGTAATATTGCACAAACTCTCTCTCATACCCATATATATTAAAACCAAAAATTGACCAAAGATATTGCACTAACTATCTCAGACTCTCATACATAGTCAAACTAGTAATCAATGCAGTAATATTGCACAAACTCTCTCTCATACCCATATATATTAAAACCAAAAATTGACCAAAGATATTGCACTAACTATCTCAGACTCTCATACATAGTCAAACTAGTAATCAATGCAGTAATATTGCACAAACTCTCTCTCATACCAATATATATTAAAACTAAAAATTGACCAAAGATATTGCACTAACTATCTCAGACTCTCATACATAGTCAAACTAGTAATCAATGCAGTAATATTGCACAAACTCTCTCTCATACCCATATATATTAAAACCAAAAATTGACCAAAGATATTGCACTAACTATCTCAGACTCTCATACATAGTCAAACTAGTAATCAATGCAGTAATATTGCACAAACTCTCTCTCATACCCGTATATATTAAAACTAAAAATTGACCAAAGATATTGCACTAACTATCTCAGACTCTCATACATAGTCAAACTAGTAATCAATGCAGTAATATTGCACAAACTCTCTCTCATACCCATATATATTAAAACCAAAAATTGACCAAAGATATTGCACTAACTATCTCAGACTCTCATACATAGTCAAACTAGTAATCAATGCAGTAATATTGCACAAACTCTCTCTCATACCCGTATATATTAAAACTAAAAATTGACCAAAGATATTGCACTAACTATCTCAGACTCTCATACATAGTCAAACTAGTAATCAATGCAGTAATATTGCACAAACTCTCTCTCATACCCATATATATTAAAACTAAAAATTGACCAAAGATATTGCACTAACTATCTCAGACTCTCATACATAGTCAAACTAGTAATCAATGCAGTAATATTGCACAAACTCTCTCTCATACCCGTATATATTAAAACTAAAAATTGACCAAAGATATTGCACTAACTATCTCAGACTCTCATACATAGTCAAACTAGTAATCAATGCAGTAATATTGCACAAACTCTCTCTCATACCCGTATATATTAAAACTTAAAATTGACCAAAGATATTGCACTAACTATCTCAGACTCTCATACATAGTCAAACTAGTAATCAATGCAGTAATATTGCACAAACTCTCTCTCATACCCATATATATTAAAACTAAAAATTGACCAAAGATATTGCACTAACTATCTCAGACTCTCATACATAGTCAAACTAGTAATCAATGCAGTAATATTGCACAAACTCTCTCTCATACCCATATATATTAAAACCAAAAATTGACCAAAGATATTGCACTAACTATCTCAGACTCTCATACATAGTCAAACTAGTAATCAATGCAGTAATATTGCACAAACTCTCTCTCATACCCATATATATTAAAACCAAAAATTGACCAAAGATATTGCACTAACTATCTCAGACTCTCATACATAGTCAAACTAGTAATCAATGCAGTAATATTGCACAAACTCTCTCTCATACCAATATATATTAAAACTAAAAATTGACCAAAGATATTGCACTAACTATCTCAGACTCTCATACATAGTCAAACTAGTAATCAATGCAGTAATATTGCACAAACTCTCTCTCATACCCATATATATTAAAACCAAAAATTGACCAAAGATATTGCACTAACTATCTCAGACTCTCATACATAGTCAAACTAGTAATCAATGAAGTAATATTGCACAAACTCTCTCTCATACCAATATATATTAAAACTAAAAATTGACCAAAGATATTGCACTAACTATCTCAGACTCTCATACATAGTCAAACTAGTAATCAATGCAGTAATATTGCACAAACTCTCTCTCATACCCATATATATTAAAACTAAAAATTGACCAAAGATATTGCACTAACTATCTCAGACTCTCATACATAGTCAAACTAGTAATCAATGCAGTAATATTGCACAAACTCTCTCTCATACCCATATATATTAAAACCAAAAATTGACCAAAGATATTGCACTAACTATCTCAGACTCTCATACATAGTCAAACTAGTAATCAATGCAGTAATATTGCACAAACTCTCTCTCATACCCATATATATTAAAACCAAAAATTGACCAAAGATATTGCACTAACTATCTCAGACTCTCATACATAGTCAAACTAGTAATCAATGAAGTAATATTGCACAAACTCTCTCTCATACCAATATATATTAAAACTAAAAATTGACCAAAGATATTGCACTAACTATCTCAGACTCTCATACATAGTCAAACTAGTAATCAATGCAGTAATATTGCACAAACTCTCTCTCATACCCATATATATTAAAACCAAAAATTGACCAAAGATATTGCACTAACTATCTCAGACTCTCATACATAGTCAAACTAGTAATCAATGAAGTAATATTGCACAAACTCTCTCTCATACCAATATATATTAAAACTAAAAATTGACCAAAGATATTGCACTAACTATCTCAGACTCTCATACATAGTCAAACTAGTAATCAATGCAGTAATATTGCACAAACTCTCTCTCATACCAATATATATTAAAACTAAAAATTGACCAAAGATATTGCACTAACTATCTCAGACTCTCATACATAGTCAAACTAGTAATCAATGCAGTAATATTGCACAAACTCTCTCTCATACCCATATATATTAAAACTAAAAATTGACCAAAGATATTGCACTAACTATCTCAGACTCTCATACATAGTCAAACTAGTAATCAATGCAGTAATATTGCACAAACTCTCTCTCATACCCATATATATTAAAACCAAAAATTGACCAAAGATATTGCACTAACTATCTCAGACTCTCATACATAGTCAAACTAGTAATCAATGCAGTAATATTGCACAAACTCTCTCTCATACCAATATATATTAAAACTAAAAATTGACCAAAGATATTGCACTAACTATCTCAGACTCTCATACATAGTCAAACTAGTAATCAATGAAGTAATATTGCACAAACTCTCTCTCTCATACCCGTATATATTAAAACTAAAAATTGACCAAAGATATTGCACTAAATATCTCAGACTCTCATACATAGTCAAACTAGTAATCAATGCAGTAATATTGCACTAACTTTCTTACAAATATACCTATACATATTAAATCTAAAAATCTACGAAAAATATTACACTATCACAGACTCGCATACATAGTGAAACTAGTAATCAATGCAGTAATATTGCACAAACTCTCTCTCTCATACCCGTATATATTAAAACTAAAAATTGACCAAAGATATTGCACTAACTATCTCAGACTCTCATACATAGTCAAACTAGTAATCAATGCAGTAATATTGCACAAACTCTCTCTCATACCCATATATATTAAAACCAAAAATTGACCAAAGATATTGCACTAACTATCTCAGACTCTCATACATAGTCAAACTAGTAATCAATGCAGTAATATTGCACAAACTCTCTCTCATACCCATATATATTAAAACCAAAAATTGACCAAAGATATTGCACTAACTATCTCAGACTCTCATACATAGTCAAACTAGTAATCAATGCAGTAATATTGCACAAACTCTCTCTCATACCAATATATATTAAAACCAAAAATTGACCAAAGATATTGCACTAACTATCTCAGACTCTCATACATAGTCAAACTAGTAATCAATGCAGTAATATTGCACAAACTCTCTCTCATACCCATATATATTAAAACTAAAAATTGACCAAAGATATTGCACTAACTATCTCAGACTCTCATACATAGTCAAACTAGTAATCAATGCAGTAATATTGCACAAACTCTCTCTCATACCCATATATATTAAAACTAAAAATTGACCAAAGATATTGCACTAACTATCTCAGACTCTCATACATAGTCAAACTAGTAATCAATGCAGTAATATTGCACAAACTCTCTCTCATACCCATATATATTAAAACTAAAAATTGACCAAAGATATTGCACTAACTATCTCAGACTCTCATACATAGTCAAACTAGTAATCAATGCAGTAATATTGCACAAACTCTCTCTCTCATACCCATATATATTAAAACCAAAAATTGACCAAAGATATTGCACTAACTATCTCAGACTCTCATACATAGTCAAACTAGTAATCAATGCAGTAATATTGCACAAACTCTCTCTCTCATACCCGTATATATTAAAACTAAAAATTGACCAAAGATATTGCACTAACTATCTCAGACTCTCATACATAGTCAAACTAGTAATCAATGCAGTAATATTGCACAAACTCTCTCTCTCATACCCATATATATTAAAACCAAAAATTGACCAAAGATATTGCACTAACTATCTCAGACTCTCATACATAGTCAAACTAGTAATCAATGCAGTAATATTGCACAAACTCTCTCTCATACCAATATATATTAAAACTAAAAATTGACCAAAGATATTGCACTAACTATCTCAGACTCTCATACATAGTCAAACTAGTAATCAATGCAGTAATATTGCACAAACTCTCTCTCTAATACCCATATATATTAAAACCAAAAATTGACCAAAGATATTGCACTAACTATCTCAGACTCTCATACATAGTCAAACTAGTAATCAATGCAGTAATATTGCACAAACTCTCTCTCATACCAATATATATTAAAACTAAAAATTGACCAAAGATATTGCACTAACTATCTCAGACTCTCATACATAGTCAAACTAGTAATCAATGCAGTAATATTGCACAAACTCTCTCTCATACCCATATATATTAAAACCAAAAATTGACCAAAGATATTGCACTAACTATCTCAGACTCTCATACATAGTCAAACTAGTAATCAATGAAGTAATATTGCACAAACTCTCTCTCATACCAATATATATTAAAACTAAAAATTGACCAAAGATATTGCACTAACTATCTCAGACTCTCATACATAGTCAAACTAGTAATCAATGCAGTAATATTGCACAAACTCTCTCTCATACCCATATATATTAAAACTAAAAATTGACCAAAGATATTGCACTAACTATCTCAGACTCTCATACATAGTCAAACTAGTAATCAATGCAGTAATATTGCACAAACTCTCTCTCATACCCATATATATTAAAACCAAAAATTGACCAAAGATATTGCACTAACTATCTCAGACTCTCATACATAGTCAAACTAGTAATCAATGCAGTAATATTGCACAAACTCTCTCTCATACCCATATATATTAAAACCAAAAATTGACCAAAGATATTGCACTAACTATCTCAGACTCTCATACATAGTCAAACTAGTAATCAATGAAGTAATATTGCACAAACTCTCTCTCATACCAATATATATTAAAACTAAAAATTGACCAAAGATATTGCACTAACTATCTCAGACTCTCATACATAGTCAAACTAGTAATCAATGCAGTAATATTGCACAAACTCTCTCTCATACCCATATATATTAAAACCAAAAATTGACCAAAGATATTGCACTAACTATCTCAGACTCTCATACATAGTCAAACTAGTAATCAATGAAGTAATATTGCACAAACTCTCTCTCATACCAATATATATTAAAACTAAAAATTGACCAAAGATATTGCACTAACTATCTCAGACTCTCATACATAGTCAAACTAGTAATCAATGCAGTAATATTGCACAAACTCTCTCTCATACCAATATATATTAAAACTAAAAATTGACCAAAGATATTGCACTAACTATCTCAGACTCTCATACATAGTCAAACTAGTAATCAATGCAGTAATATTGCACAAACTCTCTCTCATACCCATATATATTAAAACTAAAAATTGACCAAAGATATTGCACTAACTATCTCAGACTCTCATACATAGTCAAACTAGTAATCAATGCAGTAATATTGCACAAACTCTCTCTCATACCCATATATATTAAAACCAAAAATTGACCAAAGATATTGCACTAACTATCTCAGACTCTCATACATAGTCAAACTAGTAATCAATGCAGTAATATTGCACAAACTCTCTCTCATACCAATATATATTAAAACTAAAAATTGACCAAAGATATTGCACTAACTATCTCAGACTCTCATACATAGTCAAACTAGTAATCAATGAAGTAATATTGCACAAACTCTCTCTCTCATACCCGTATATATTAAAACTAAAAATTGACCAAAGATATTGCACTAAATATCTCAGACTCTCATACATAGTCAAACTAGTAATCAATGCAGTAATATTGCACTAACTTTCTTACAAATATACCTATACATATTAAATCTAAAAATCTACGAAAAATATTACACTATCACAGACTCGCATACATAGTGAAACTAGTAATCAATGCAGTAATATTGCACAAACTCTCTCTCTCATACCCGTATATATTAAAACTAAAAATTGACCAAAGATATTGCACTAACTATCTCAGACTCTCATACATAGTCAAACTAGTAATCAATGCAGTAATATTGCACAAACTCTCTCTCATACCCATATATATTAAAACCAAAAATTGACCAAAGATATTGCACTAACTATCTCAGACTCTCATACATAGTCAAACTAGTAATCAATGCAGTAATATTGCACAAACTCTCTCTCATACCCATATATATTAAAACCAAAAATTGACCAAAGATATTGCACTAACTATCTCAGACTCTCATACATAGTCAAACTAGTAATCAATGCAGTAATATTGCACAAACTCTCTCTCATACCAATATATATTAAAACCAAAAATTGACCAAAGATATTGCACTAACTATCTCAGACTCTCATACATAGTCAAACTAGTAATCAATGCAGTAATATTGCACAAACTCTCTCTCATACCCATATATATTAAAACTAAAAATTGACCAAAGATATTGCACTAACTATCTCAGACTCTCATACATAGTCAAACTAGTAATCAATGCAGTAATATTGCACAAACTCTCTCTCATACCCATATATATTAAAACTAAAAATTGACCAAAGATATTGCACTAACTATCTCAGACTCTCATACATAGTCAAACTAGTAATCAATGCAGTAATATTGCACAAACTCTCTCTCATACCCATATATATTAAAACTAAAAATTGACCAAAGATATTGCACTAACTATCTCAGACTCTCATACATAGTCAAACTAGTAATCAATGCAGTAATATTGCACAAACTCTCTCTCTCATACCCATATATATTAAAACCAAAAATTGACCAAAGATATTGCACTAACTATCTCAGACTCTCATACATAGTCAAACTAGTAATCAATGCAGTAATATTGCACAAACTCTCTCTCATACCCATATATATTAAAACTAAAAATTGACCAAAGATATTGCACTAACTATCTCAGACTCTCATACATAGTCAAACTAGTAATCAATGCAGTAATATTGCACAAACTCTCTCTCTCATACCCATATATATTAAAACCAAAAATTGACCAAAGATATTGCACTAACTATCTCAGACTCTCATACATAGTCAAACTAGTAATCAATGCAGTAATATTGCACAAACTCTCTCTCATACCCATATATATTAAAACTAAAAATTGACCAAAGATATTGCACTAACTATCTCAGACTCTCATACATAGTCAAACTAGTAATCAATGCAGTAATATTGCACAAACTCTCTCTCATACCCATATATATTAAAACCAAAAATTGACCAAAGATATTGCACTAACTATCTCAGACTCTCATACATAGTCAAACTAGTAATCAATGCAGTAATATTGCACAAACTCTCTCTCATACCAATATATATTAAAACTAAAAATTGACCAAAGATATTGCACTAACTATCTCAGACTCTCATACATAGTCAAACTAGTAATCAATGAAGTAATATTGCACAAACTCTCTCTCTCATACCCGTATATATTAAAACTAAAAATTGACCAAAGATATTGCACTAAATATCTCAGACTCTCATACATAGTCAAACTAGTAATCAATGCAGTAATATTGCACTAACTTTCTTACAAATATACCTATACATATTAAATCTAAAAATCTACGAAAAATATTACACTATCACAGACTCGCATACATAGTGAAACTAGTAATCAATGCAGTAATATTGCACAAACTCTCTCTCTCATACCCGTATATATTAAAACTAAAAATTGACCAAAGATATTGCACTAACTATCTCAGACTCTCATACATAGTCAAACTAGTAATCAATGCAGTAATATTGCACAAACTCTCTCTCATACCCATATATATTAAAACCAAAAATTGACCAAAGATATTGCACTAACTATCTCAGACTCTCATACATAGTCAAACTAGTAATCAATGCAGTAATATTGCACAAACTCTCTCTCATACCCATATATATTAAAACCAAAAATTGACCAAAGATATTGCACTAACTATCTCAGACTCTCATACATAGTCAAACTAGTAATCAATGCAGTAATATTGCACAAACTCTCTCTCATACCAATATATATTAAAACCAAAAATTGACCAAAGATATTGCACTAACTATCTCAGACTCTCATACATAGTCAAACTAGTAATCAATGCAGTAATATTGCACAAACTCTCTCTCATACCCATATATATTAAAACTAAAAATTGACCAAAGATATTGCACTAACTATCTCAGACTCTCATACATAGTCAAACTAGTAATCAATGCAGTAATATTGCACAAACTCTCTCTCATACCCATATATATTAAAACTAAAAATTGACCAAAGATATTGCACTAACTATCTCAGACTCTCATACATAGTCAAACTAGTAATCAATGCAGTAATATTGCACAAACTCTCTCTCATACCCATATATATTAAAACTAAAAATTGACCAAAGATATTGCACTAACTATCTCAGACTCTCATACATAGTCAAACTAGTAATCAATGCAGTAATATTGCACAAACTCTCTCTCTCATACCCATATATATTAAAACCAAAAATTGACCAAAGATATTGCACTAACTATCTCAGACTCTCATACATAGTCAAACTAGTAATCAATGCAGTAATATTGCACAAACTCTCTCTCTCATACCCGTATATATTAAAACTAAAAATTGACCAAAGATATTGCACTAACTATCTCAGACTCTCATACATAGTCAAACTAGTAATCAATGCAGTAATATTGCACAAACTCTCTCTCTCATACCCATATATATTAAAACCAAAAATTGACCAAAGATATTGCACTAACTATCTCAGACTCTCATACATAGTCAAACTAGTAATCAATGCAGTAATATTGCACAAACTCTCTCTCATACCAATATATATTAAAACTAAAAATTGACCAAAGATATTGCACTAACTATCTCAGACTCTCATACATAGTCAAACTAGTAATCAATGCAGTAATATTGCACAAACTCTCTCTCTAATACCCATATATATTAAAACCAAAAATTGACCAAAGATATTGCACTAACTATCTCAGACTCTCATACATAGTCAAACTAGTAATCAATGCAGTAATATTGCACAAACTCTCTCTCATACCAATATATATTAAAACTAAAAATTGACCAAAGATATTGCACTAACTATCTCAGACTCTCATACATAGTCAAACTAGTAATCAATGCAGTAATATTGCACAAACTCTCTCTCTCATACCCATATATATTAAAACCAAAAATTGACCAAAGATATTGCACTAACTATCTCAGACTCTCATACATAGTCAAACTAGTAATCAATGCAGTAATATTGCACAAACTCTCTCTCTCATACCCATATATATTAAAACCAAAAATTGACCAAAGATATTGCACTAACTATCTCAGACTCTCATACATAGTCAAACTAGTAATCAATGCAGTAATATTGCACAAACTCTCTCTCTCATACCCGTATATATTAAAACTAAAAATTGACCAAAGATATTGCACTAACTATCTCAGACTCTCATACATAGTCAAACTAGTAATCAATGCAGTAATATTGCACAAACTCTCTCTCTCATACCCATATATATTAAAACCAAAAATTGACCAAAGATATTGCACTAACTATCTCAGACTCTCATACATAGTCAAACTAGTAATCAATGCAGTAATATTGCACAAACTCTCTCTCATACCAATATATATTAAAACTAAAAATTGACCAAAGATATTGCACTAACTATCTCAGACTCTCATACATAGTCAAACTAGTAATCAATGCAGTAATATTGCACAAACTCTCTCTCTCATACCCATATATATTAAAACTAAAAATTGACCAAAGATATTGCACTAACTATCTCAGACTCTCATACATAGTCAAACTAGTAATCAATGAAGTAATATTGCACAAACTCTCTCTCATACCCATATATATTAAAACCAAAAATTGACCAAAGATATTGCACTAACTATCTCAGACTCTCATACATAGTCAAACTAGTAATCAATGCAGTAATATTGCACAAACTCTCTCTCATACCAATATATATTAAAACTAAAAATTGACCAAAGATATTGCACTAACTATCTCAGACTCTCATACATAGTCAAACTAGTAATCAATGCAGTAATATTGCACAAACTCTCTCTCATACCAATATATATTAAAACTAAAAATTGACCAAAGATATTGCACTAACTATCTCAGACTCTCATACATAGTCAAACTAGTAATCAATGCAGTAATATTGCACAAACTCTCTCTCTCATACCCGTATATATTAAAACTAAAAATTGACCAAAGATATTGCACTAACTATCTCAGACTCTCATACATAGTCAAACTAGTAATCAATGCAGTAATATTGCACAAACTCTCTCTCTCATACCCATATATATTAAAACCAAAAATTGACCAAAGATATTGCACTAACTATCTCAGACTCTCATACATAGTCAAACTAGTAATCAATGCAGTAATATTGCACAAACTCTCTCTCATACCCATATATATTAAAACCAAAAATTGACCAAAGATATTGCACTAACTATCTCAGACTCTCATACATAGTCAAACTAGTAATCAATGAAGTAATATTGCACAAACTCTCTCTCTCATACCCGTATATATTAAAACTAAAAATTGACCAAAGATATTGCACTAAATATCTCAGACTCTCATACATAGTCAAACTAGTAATCAATGCAGTAATATTGCACAAACTCTCTCTCATACCCATATATATTAAAACCAAAAATTGACCAAAGATATTGCACTAACTATCTCAGACTCTCATACATAGTCAAACTAGTAATCAATGCAGTAATATTGCACAAACTCTCTCTCATACCCATATATATTAAAACTAAAAATTGACCAAAGATATTGCACTAACTATCTCAGACTCTCATACATAGTCAAACTAGTAATCAATGCAGTAATATTGCACAAACTCTCTCTCATACCAATATATATTAAAACTAAAAATTGACCAAAGATATTGCACTAACTATCTCAGACTCTCATACATAGTCAAACTAGTAATCAATGAAGTAATATTGCACAACTCTCTCTCTCATACCCGTATATATTAAAACTAAAAATTGACCAAAGATATTGCACTAACTATCTCAGACTCTCATACATAGTCAAACTAGTAATCAATGCAGTAATATTGCACAAACTCTCTCTCATACCAATATATATTAAAACTAAAAATTGACCAAAGATATTGCACTAAATATCTCAGACTCTCATACATAGTCAAACTAGTAATCAATGCAGTAATATTGCACAAACTCTCTCTCATACCATATATATTAAAACCAAAAATTGACCAAAGATATTGCACTAACTATCTCAGACTCTCATACATAGTCAAACTAGTAATCAATGCAGTAATATTGCACAAACTCTCTCTCATACCCATATATATTAAAACCAAAAATTGACCAAAGATATTGCACTAACTATCTCAGACTCTCATACATAGTCAAACTAGTAATCAATGCAGTAATATTGCACAAACTCTCTCTCATACCAATATATATTAAAACTAAAAATTGACCAAAGATATTGCACTAACTATCTCAGACTCTCATACATAGTCAAACTAGTAATCAATGAAGTAATATTGCACAAACTCTCTCTCTCATACCCGTATATATTAAAACTAAAAATTGACCAAAGATATTGCACTAAATATCTCAGACTCTCATACATAGTCAAACTAGTAATCAATGCAGTAATATTGCACAAACTCTCTCTCATACCCATATATATTAAAACCAAAAATTGACCAAAGATATTGCACTAACTATCTCAGACTCTCATACATAGTCAAACTAGTAATCAATGCAGTAATATTGCACAAACTCTCTCTCATACCAATATATATTAAAACCAAAAATTGACCAAAGATATTGCACTAACTATCTCAGACTCTCATACATAGTCAAACTAGTAATCAATGCAGTAATATTGCACAAACTCTCTCTCATACCAATATATATTAAAACCAAAAATTGACCAAAGATATTGCACTAACTATCTCAGACTCTCATACATAGTCAAACTAGTAATCAATGCAGTAATATTGCACAAACTCTCTCTCATACCCATATATATTAAAACCAAAAATTGACCAAAGATATTGCACTAACTATCTCAGACTCTCATACATAGTCAAACTAGTAATCAATGCAGTAATATTGCACAAAACTCTCTCTCATACCCATATATATTAAAACCAAAAATTGACCAAAGATATTGCACTAACTATCTCAGACTCTCATACATAGTCAAACTAGTAATCAATGCAGTAATATTGCACAAACTCTCTCTCATACCCATATATATTAAAACCAAAAATTGACCAAAGATATTGCACTAACTATCTCAGACTCTCATACATAGTCAAACTAGTAATCAATGCAGTAATATTGCACAAACTCTCTCTCATACCCATATATATTAAAACCAAAAATTGACCAAAGATATTGCACTAACTATCTCAGACTCTCATACATAGTCAAACTAGTAATCAATGCAGTAATATTGCACTAAACTCTCTCTCATACCCGTATATATTAAAACTAAAAATTGACCAAAGATATTGCACTAAATATCTCAGACTCTCATACATAGTCAAACTAGTAATCAATGCAGTAATATTGCACAAACTCTCTCTCATACCCATATATATTAAAACCAAAAATTGACCAAAGATATTGCACTAACTATCTCAGACTCTCATACATAGTCAAACTAGTAATCAATGCAGTAATATTGCACAAACTCTCTCTCATACCAATATATATTAAAACCAAAAATTGACCAAAGATATTGCACTAACTATCTCAGACTCTCATACATAGTCAAACTAGTAATCAATGCAGTAATATTGCACAAACTCTCTCTCATACCAATATATATTAAAACCAAAAATTGACCAAAGATATTGCACTAACTATCTCAGACTCTCATACATAGTCAAACTAGTAATCAATGCAGTAATATTGCACAAACTCTCTCTCATACCCATATATATTAAAACCAAAAATTGACCAAAGATATTGCACTAACTATCTCAGACTCTCATACATAGTCAAACTAGTAATCAATGCAGTAATATTGCACAAACTCTCTCTCATACCCATATATATTAAAACCAAAAATTGACCAAAGATATTGCACTAACTATCTCAGACTCTCATACATAGTCAAACTAGTAATCAATGCAGTAATATTGCACAAACTCTCTCTCATACCAATATATATTAAAACTAAAAATTGACCAAAGATATTGCACTAACTATCTCAGACTCTCATACATAGTCAAACTAGTAATCAATGCAGTAATATTGCACAAACTCTCTCTCATACCCATATATATTAAAACCAAAAATTGACCAAAGATATTGCACTAACTATCTCAGACTCTCATACATAGTCAAACTAGTAATCAATGCAGTAATATTGCACAAACTCTCTCTCATACCAATATATATTAAAACCAAAAATTGACCAAAGATATTGCACTAACTATCTCAGACTCTCATACATAGTCAAACTAGTAATCAATGCAGTAATATTGCACAAACTCTCTCTCATACCAATATATATTAAAACCAAAAATTGACCAAAGATATTGCACTAACTATCTCAGACTCTCATACATAGTCAAACTAGTAATCAATGCAGTAATATTGCACAAACTCTCTCTCATACCCATATATATTAAAACCAAAAATTGACCAAAGATATTGCACTAACTATCTCAGACTCTCATACATAGTCAAACTAGTAATCAATGCAGTAATATTGCACAAACTCTCTCTCATACCCATATATATTAAAACCAAAAATTGACCAAAGATATTGCACTAACTATCTCAGACTCTCATACATAGTCAAACTAGTAATCAATGCAGTAATATTGCACAAACTCTCTCTCATACCAATATATATTAAAACTAAAAATTGACCAAAGATATTGCACTAACTATCTCAGACTCTCATACATAGTCAAACTAGTAATCAATGCAGTAATATTGCACAAACTCTCTCTCTCATACCCATATATATTAAAACCAAAAATTGACCAAAGATATTGCACTAACTATCTCAGACTCTCATACATAGTCAAACTAGTAATCAATGCAGTAATATTGCACAAACTCTCTCTCATACCCAATATATATTAAAACTAAAAATTGACCAAAGATATTGCACTAACTATCTCAGACTCTCATACATAGTCAAACTAGTAATCAATGCAGTAATATTGCACAAACTCTCTCTCATACCCAGTATATATTAAAACAAAAATTGACCAAAGATATTGCACTAACTATCTCAGACTCTCATACATAGTCAAACTAGTAATCAATGAAGTAATATTGCACAAACTCTCTCTCTCATACCCGTATATATTAAAACTAAAAATTGACCAAAGATATTGCACTAAATATCTCAGACTCTCATACATAGTCAAACTAGTAATCAATGCAGTAATATTGCACAAACTCTCTCTCATACCCATATATATTAAAACCAAAAATTGACCAAAGATATTGCACTAACTATCTCAGACTCTCATACATAGTCAAACTAGTAATCAATGCAGTAATATTGCACAAACTCTCTCTCATACCAATATATATTAAAACCAAAAATTGACCAAAGATATTGCACTAACTATCTCAGACTCTCATACATAGTCAAACTAGTAATCAATGCAGTAATATTGCACAAACTCTCTCTCATACCCATATATATTAAAACCAAAAATTGACCAAAGATATTGCACTAACTATCTCAGACTCTCATACATAGTCAAACTAGTAATCAATGAAGTAATATTGCACAAACTCTCTCTCATACCAATATATATTAAAACCAAAAATTGACCAAAGATATTGCACTAACTATCTCAGACTCTCATACATAGTCAAACTAGTAATCAATGCAGTAATATTGCACAAACTCTCTCTCATACCCATATATATTAAAACCAAAAATTGACCAAAGATATTGCACTAACTATCTCAGACTCTCATACATAGTCAAACTAGTAATCAATGAAGTAATATTGCACAAACTCTCTCTCATACCCATATATATTAAAACCAAAAATTGACCAAAGATATTGCACTAACTATCTCAGACTCTCATACATAGTCAAACTAGTAATCAATGCAGTAATATTGCACAAACTCTCTCTCATACCAATATATATTAAAACCAAAAATTGACCAAAGATATTGCACTAACTATCTCAGACTCTCATACATAGTCAAACTAGTAATCAATGCAGTAATATTGCACAAACTCTCTCTCATACCCGTATATATTAAAACCAAAAATTGACCAAAGATATTGCACTAACTATCTCAGACTCTCATACATAGTCAAACTAGTAATCAATGAAGTAATATTGCACAAACTCTCTCTCTCATACCCGTATATATTAAAACTAAAAATTGACCAAAGATATTGCACTAACTATCTCAGACTCTCATACATAGTCAAACTAGTAATCAATGAAGTAATATTGCACAAACTCTCTCTCATACCCTATATATTAAAACCAAAAATTGACCAAAGATATTGCACTAACTATCTCAGACTCTCATACATAGTCAAACTAGTAATCAATGCAGTAATATTGCACAAACTCTCTCTCATACCCATATATATTAAAACCAAAAATTGACCAAAGATATTGCACTAACTATCTCAGACTCTCATACATAGTCAAACTAGTAATCAATGCAGTAATATTGCACAAACTCTCTCTCATACCAATATATATTAAAACCAAAAATTGACCAAAGATATTGCACTAACTATCTCAGACTCTCATACATAGTCAAACTAGTAATCAATGCAGTAATATTGCACAAACTCTCTCTCATACCAATATATATTAAAACCAAAAATTGACCAAAGATATTGCACTAACTATCTCAGACTCTCATACATAGTCAAACTAGTAATCAATGCAGTAATATTGCACAAACTCTCTCTCTCATACCCGTATATATTAAAACTAAAAATTGACCAAAGATATTGCACTAACTATCTCAGACTCTCATACATAGTCAAACTAGTAATCAATGCAGTAATATTGCACAAACTCTCTCTCTCATACCCGTATATATTAAAACTAAAAATTGACCAAAGATATTGCACTAACTATCTCAGACTCTCATACATAGTCAAACTAGTAATCAATGCAGTAATATTGCACAAACTCTCTCTCTCATACCCGTATATATTAAAACTAAAAATTGACCAAAGATATTGCACTAACTATCTCAGACTCTCATACATAGTCAAACTAGTAATCAATGCAGTAATATTGCACAAACTCTCTCTCATACCAATATATATTAAAACTAAAAATTGACCAAAGATATTGCACTAACTATCTCAGACTCTCATACATAGTCAAACTAGTAATCAATGCAGTAATATTGCACAAACTCTCTCTCATACCCATATATATTAAAACTAAAAATTGACCAAAGATATTGCACTAACTATCTCAGACTCTCATACATAGTCAAACTAGTAATCAATGAAGTAATATTGCACAAACTCTCTCTCATACCAATATATATTAAAACTAAAAATTGACCAAAGATATTGCACTAACTATCTCAGACTCTCATACATAGTCAAACTAGTAATCAATGAAGTAATATTGCACAAACTCTCTCTCATACCAATATATATTAAAACTAAAAATTGACCAAAGATATTGCACTAACTATCTCAGACTCTCATACATAGTCAAACTAGTAATCAATGCAGTAATATTGCACAAACTCTTCTCTCATACCCATATATAATTAAAACTAAAAATTGACCAAAGATATTGCACTAACTATCTCAGACTCTCATACATAGTCAAACTAGTAATCAATGCAGTAATATTGCACAAACTCTCTCTCATACCCATATATATTAAAACCAAAAATTGACCAAAGATATTGCACTAACTATCTCAGACTCTCATACATAGTCAAACTAGTAATCAATGAAGTAATATTGCACAAACTCTCTCTCATACCATATATATTAAAACCAAAAATTGACCAAAGATATTGCACTAACTATCTCAGACTCTCATACATAGTCAAACTAGTAATCAATGCAGTAATATTGCACAAACTCTCTCTCTCATACCCGTATTGCATCTCTCTCATACCCGTATATATTAAAACTAAAAATTGACCAAAGATATTGCACTAACTATCTCAGACTCCCATACATAGTCAACACTAGTAATCAATGAAGTAATATTGCACAAACTCTCTCTCTCATACCCGTA